>JAJHSJ010000006.1:46290366-46474208 GCA_021015155.1 Magnolia officinalis
TCCTATGTTACAAAACTGGGATTCTGATGTTTTAGGCCGACCTAATTAGTTAGCAAGTCCTAAGGAGGAAGACAGTTGTTGTTACTTATCAGACTACCTTAACAATGAGTACTTCCCATCGAATGAATGGTTGGCTAATGAACTGACGTCAATCGTTGAAGCGCTGAAAATTGTCTCACTAGCAAACGCCTCGACCAACCTTATGGCTAATGAAGGCACTAATCAAATAGAGAATCGTAGAATGGAAGCAGATGCTGAAACACTAAGGGGGCAATGTCCAAATGATGGAATTATGTTTGGGACATTGCAACCAGTTGTGTTCCATTGCAACATGGTTTTCACCTTGCCTTCCAGTTTCCAGGTCAGACCAGCCTAGCCAAACAGAATGGCGAGCGATGTAGAAGAATGTACCCCTCAGTAATAATACAACGTGCTTCTTTCCCATTCGAAGAAACTAGAAATGAACCTAAGACAAACGAAGCACCTTATGTTAACACCATCACAGTAGAGGCAGGGGTTACATCTGAAAGGGTGGTCATAGAGAGACCCACCCATTGTATTATGCAACATCTCAAGCCATGATACATATCAGCTCATCTCAAAGGATGTGTTGAGTGTGAAATATTGCATATTTCCCCCTAGTTATGCCCTGGTTTTATGAACATGATGGTGCTTAATCAATCTATTTATACATGTTTTCTCTTACGAGATGATTTTGCGAGCTTAAGGTGAAAAGGATGTTAAAAGCATGAATTTGATGCCCAAAGTATTCCTAAGATGAGGATTGGATCTTTAGAGGTCAATATTGAAGACTTCAAGAGCCCAAGATCCAAGAAAACCAAGTGAAGAAGGAAGAAAACTGAAGATTCAAAAGTGCAGAAAATTGGATTATTGAACAAGACAGTTCGATGCATCGAGCACTACTTTGATGCCAATGAAGTAAGTGTTCGATGTCATCAAAGGGACTTCGATCCCATCACAAAAATAGGAAAAATTCAATTTCCATGCTAAACATATTTGGGACCCCTTCGATGCCATTGAAGGAAGGTTTGATCTCATCGTAGAAGTGCTCAATGCCATCGAAGATAGTTCATTGACATCAGAAAAATCATGAATTATGGGATTTACTCACTGGACAGTTCGGAACATTCTTCAATCCCATCGAAGACATGTTCGATGACATCGAAGCCAGTTCGATGTCATCAAAGCACGGGTGATGCCATCGAAGAACTTACGCAGATTCAAAAGTCAGTTGCTGATAGTTTCCAAATTTGAATCGAACACTTCAATGAAACTTCCATGCCATCAAAGTTCCCATCGAAGTTGTGATAGCTGTGTAAATTGAAGCAGTTTGGATGTCGGTTCGATTCAAGCTTATAAATAGGGATGTTTTAGGAGTTTCTAAGCACGAATTAAGGTAGAAGGAGTGGAGCAAGGAGTTGTAGAGCTTCAATGAGTCCTCTCTTCTCTTCAATCCTTCGGTTCTAGTTAGTTTTTATGCTTTTTCTCTTAAGTTTTAGTTCAACCATGTTTATGGTTGGCTAATCTTACTACGTAGGGTCCTTCCCAGTTCGGTCTCAAGGTTCCCGAGCCGGGTTCCTTGGTGTTCTAGAAGGTTCTACGGAGGACTTGGTCTCTAGCTCAGAACCTTCTTGTCTTCACCCTAGAATTGTAGAAACGGGCAACCTGCTGTTGTCAAGCTACGACCTTGATCTAAGCTTGCTCCCTTCTTTCTTCAATGAGGTCGAGATCCGGTGCCATTTGTTCGACATTCTGTTGTTCGTCTTATGAGTGGGTTTGACCAGTCAGAAGCTCGATCTCAACCGGGATGATGGCCTTAGCGTCGAAGGCCAAGGAGAAGGGGGTTTCTCCTGTGGCCATCCGGGTGGTAGTCAGGTATGCCCACAGAATGTGGGAAGCTCTTCCAGCCAATATCCATTGGCTTTCTCAAGCTTCGTTCGAAGATGATTCTTCATGATCTTACTGATTGCTTTGACCTGTCCGTTGGCCTGAGGGTGCCGAGATGATAAGTAGGCATTCTGGATCTCGAGGTTTTCGCACATACCTCGAAATTGTTTATTATCGAAATATTTTCCGTTGTCCGAAATTGTAAGTGCTAAGATGTTACGCACATTTTAGTTGTCAAATTTCGTAGAGACAAAACAACTTGATAAAATATCTTCAAGATTAGTCTAAGTTCAAGAGAAGATCAAGCTCAAGCTCAAGAATGGTGTATACTCAAGAAAAGATCAAGCTCAAGATCGGCTAATGTTCAAGAAAAGATCAAGCTCAAGTTCAAGATGAAGTCCGAGACTAAGTTCAAGTTAAAGAAGAAATAGATATTTGATTTATCTCAGATGGTATAAAACCTTAGAAAGACCTTAGGACTAGGTGCTTTAAAAAATGTGTAATTTTGGGTTTTTATGCTTGTTTTGCCTGGAATTCGGCCAACCTAACTTTTGGTTTGGCTAGCCTAAGCTTTCTCACTCAGCCCAAATTCAAGCCCGAAGCAAAACTAACTTTTGTTGCAAATTCGGCTAACCCGAGAAAGTTCAAGTCAAATTCCAACAACATCATCTTTTGGAATTCGAGGGATTCGGCCATCCGAAGGTCAAATTCAGCTAGCCGAACTGTGCTATTCGGCCAGCCAAATTTTGGATAAATCTTATCCCGTGCAAAAGACCACCAAAAATCTTATCTCGATTTTTTTTTACTAACTGAGAACATGCTTGGGCTAGCCGAGGATCGCACGAATTTGACTCTAAAAAGGGAAAAATCTCCAAATTTCCTTCATTCCGTACCTTCTTCCTCGGCTAGCAGGTGCCCCATTCAACCAACCCATCTTCCAAACTTACTAGTAAGTGATTTCTTTTCAAATTTCTTCTAGTATTTGGCGGTCTTTTGCTAGAAAAATATATTTGAGTAGTTATTTCAACATTTGAAACCCTATTTGTTGTGGGTTTTGATCCAAATCCAATCCACTCATTTTCTTTAATATTTTTCTTGTGCAAACTGCTATGGAATATAGAACTAAGAAAATGGCTCACAAGAATCATGTTGTTTCATCGTCTAGATCAACCCCTCTTGGTGTACGGACCTACGGTTGCCGAAGGATGATCCGGATTATGTTTTGGATTTTCGCACAAGTGATATAATTATTGAAAAATCTGTCAACCTAGACCATATTGCTAGGTTTGGTCTTGTTCCTATTCTCTCAGAGGTTTGATGGGAACGCATCTTGACTTGGGGTGAAATGGCATACCACTCCATCATGCAGGGCATGTATGCGTCCATTTGTGATGTCTCACTTAAGAATTTGTCATTCTCAGTAAAATTTGTTGAAGGGACATTCACAATAACACCGCAAGTTATTTCAGCATTAATGGAGATAGTTTGTGCGGATGATCGAATACCAATCACCACATTATCAGAGAAAATGTCAAACTTTGAAAAACAAGCCATCACCTATAAATTATGTTGTTTTAATGTTGAATGGCGATCAGGTAATGCTCTCCCCGCAAACCAAATGCTCCCAAATTACCGCGTATTGCATCATATTTTTACGTCCAATGTTTATCCTCGAGTCGGGAATAAGACTGATATTACTCCCTTCATGGTTAAAGTATTTCACATTGTTGTTTCTGGTATGCGTGTGTATCTATCGTCCTTAATCTGTTACATCAACATTCAGTTTCGCTTGCATCCCAAGCATAGTTCGATTCCCTTTGCTCATCTTATGACTTGCCTTGCATTTCATTACAATGTTTAAATTCCTTCGTTTGAGGCACCGGAATCCAAACTCCCATTTAATAACTCCGATCTGAATATGATGAACCTCAAACCACTTCTTGGACAAAATGAATAAGAGGAGGAAGCACAGCCAGTCAGAGCTAGGCAGAATCTGACTCGATCCGATCTGATCTGATCTGAATCGAAGGTCAGGATCGGGTCAGATCGAGTAGGCCCACTCAGATCCGAGTGTACATTGGATCAAGTTCGGATCATGGCCAATCCAGACCGATCCGATCCGATTGGATTCGATCCGGACCGATCCTATCCGATCCAGTCATGTCGTATGAAGTTAAAATAGAGCGGTTGTATTAAGAAATAAAGGGCAGAGGTTAAACCATTTCCTAAGAGAGGTGACGTGAGGGCAGTGTGGGTGGTGCATTGATGAGGCCTACGTTGGGCAGGTGTACCACCAGGCCTTGAAACCTGGTTCAAAAGCAAATCGGCTGGTGTACCACGGAATCGGATTTGAGTAAACTTTGTGGCCCTAAATGTCATTCATGCAATTTATCCACTCTGTCCATCTCTTTTAATAGATAATTTTAGGGCTTCATCCCAAAAATGGAGTGTATCCAATCCTCAAGTGGAGCACACAACCGGAAACAGTGTGAATTGAACATCAACTGCTGAAAATTTATTGGGGGCCAAAGAAGTTTTAGATCAAGCTGATATTTATTTTTTCCCTTCATCCATGTCTTTCTGATCTTATGAATAGGTTGGATGACAAATAAACATCATTGGGACCTTATAAAGTTTCTAACGGTGGAAATCAATACTTCTACTTTTTCCTGTGGTATGGTCCACTTGAGCTTTGGATATGCATCAATTTTGGGTTCAACCCCTAAAATGATCTGGAAAAATGAATGGATGGCGTGGATAAACCACATGCATTCACAGTGGGCCCAACAGAGTTTATAAGATTAGAGTTGTATCACACGCTAGCTATACAGCGTTGTAGTCTTGTGGATAAACCGTAATCCGATTTCGTGTATCACACATCCGCTGACGCGGATTTCCTGCGAAGAAGTTCCTAGACGCTGGAAACTAAAGTGGGGCCCACCGTGATGTTTGTGTGGAATCCACTCCGTCCATCCGTTTTGTGAGCTCATATTATGACATGAAACCAAACGTGAGTAGGATCCAAGACTCAAGTAGGTTGTACTAAAGGAAAAGGTGGTTAGGGAAATTCCCACCGTTAAAACCTCCCTAATCAATAGTGATGTTTACATTTAATTCATACTGTTCATAATGACATTCCTACTGGGATTAACTTTAAAAAAATATATTAGAATGATTCAAAACTTCTGCAGCCCCATGAATATTTCAACTGTGGATGTTCAATTATCATGTTTTCGGCCCACTTGAGCATTGGATCCGGTTCATTTTTGCCATAATATCCTAAAATGAACTCAAAAAATGGATGGACGGGGTGGATTTCTCACAAACATCACAATGGGCCCCACCTGGGTTCCCGGCACAAGAACTTCCTGCGAAAGGCTTTTGCAGGAAATCCGCATCCCTCGCCAGCTATACAGCTGGTGTAGATATGTGTCGTGTAGAGACGAACGCGGACGCACCTCGAGTTTCGAGTTGTACAAACGGCTCAAATGAGATCAAAGTTACATGGGCCCCACCATAACGTTTATTTTCCGTTTAACCTGTTAATAAGGTTAAAAATACATGGATGAAGAGGAAAAACAAATTTCATATTGATCCGAAACTTCTGTGATCTCCAAAAGGGTTTCAATGGTAAATGTTCAATCCCCCACTATTTTTTGCAATGTGGTCCAACTAATCTTTATATCTGTCTTATTTTTCGGCTTAAGCCTTTTTAAGACGAGCTCTCCAAATGGATGGACGGTTTGGATATAACACATACCTCCAATTTCATATTGATCCGAAACTTCTGTGATCTCCAATGGCACTTTCATATGCTTAATGCTATTCTCTTTCTACATGCTCCTTGGTATTGGAAATTTCATGTGCTTAATGATATTTGTCTTATTCTTCCTCAGTCAACTTGTGACAAAAAGGGGGAGAGTAGTTATAGAATGATTGATACCAATGTTATAGTATGGGGGAGAATGTGAATGTATGGAATGGATGTTATGTGATGCATGAATGCTATGCATATGGAATGCTATGTATGTTATGTGTATGGAATGCCATATGTGTATTTCACAGGGGGAGTGCTAGTAAGTTGAAGATTTCAAGACTTACTTCAGATTACAAGATTTCAATGATTACATATTTGTAATGTTAATTCTTTTGTCACGAAATTAACAAAGGGGGAGATTGTAAGTGCTAAGATGTTGAGCACACTTTGGTTGTCAAATTTCGTAAAGACAAAATAACTTGATAAAAGATCTTTAAGATTGGTCTATCTCCAAGAGAAGATCAAGCTCAAGATCAAGAGAAGATCAAGCTCAAGACCGGTCTATACTCAGGAGAAGATCAAGCTCAAGATCGACTAATGTTCAAGAAAAGATCAAGATTAAGTTCAAGATGAAGTCCGAGACCAAGTTCAAGTCAAAGAAGAAACAGATATTTGATATATCTCAGGTGGTATAAAACCCTAGAAAGACCTTAAGACTAGGTGCTTTCAAAACTGTGTAATTTGGGGTTTTTATGCTTGTTTTGCCTGGAATTCGGCTAGCTCAACTTCAAGCTCGAAGCAACAACTAACTTTTGTTGCAATTTTGGCTAACTCGAGGTTGAAATTCGGCTAGCCCGAGAAAGTTCGGGTCAAATTCCAACAACATCATCTTTTGGAATTAGGAGAAATTGGGCCAGCCAAAGGGCAAATTCGGCTAGCCAAACTATGTTGTTCAGCCAACAGAAGTTTACCTCGGGCCAGGTGAATTTTAGATAAATCTTATCCCACGCAATCTGAAATCCGTTGAACTGAATCCGGTCTACTCGGGCTAGCCGAAGTTCTAACTTCTTTGCCTATAAATTGAGTTCTTCTCTCATTCTGAATTACATAAGCTAATTATCAAAATCCTTCTGCAAGTGAGAGAGAAGCTTAAGTTATTAGCAAGCTATTGGACGGTATTTATAATTTAATTTGTATAGCTTTTTTCAATTCCCTTTATCTCAGATCTTTCATATTTGATTCTCAAGAGAGTAAACTATATTTCTCTTTTGAGATCTAAGAGAATTGATTTAAGTAGCCTTTGGGTGTAACATAATTAAAATCAATAGAACCCTAAACCCTTTCTATCTGATTGAACTTGGAACAATCTACATTCAAGAAAGAGGTCCTTCGGCTACAAGCTTCTGTTACGTCTTCTACGATGAAGATAAGTATACCTTCTAAACTCTTTTAAGTTTTTCTGAGATAGCCTGTTAAAATCTCAGTTAAGGTTTTGTCTGAGATAGCCTGTAAAATCTCAGTTTGAGTTTGATTGTGATAGCCTGTGAAAATCATAAGAATTATATAAGTTTATTAAGGTGACCCTGAGAAAACCTTTTCATAGTGAAAGCCAAACTTACGAGGGAAGTAATTTTGGGAGTAGAGTAGGTGTGGATGTTTTTAAAGCACCGAACCACTATAATTATTTGTGTCTTGTGGTGAATGCCTTTTATTATTTATGGTGAATTGAATGTATTTAATTTTAGTTGAGTGGTGAATATTATAATATTTTAATTTATTCTTGCAAGTTTGAGGTTTTGATTTTGAAGAAATTCGTGAAATAAGGTTGTCCTGCCTAAAACTTTAAGTGAAGGTTGTCCTACGAATTATTTGGAATCAAGGTTTCAATACTTAAGCAATTGAGATCTTTACTTTATTTACATATTCAACACTTATTTCAATTATTTGGCATTGTCCTATTTACCCCCCCCCCCCCTCTAGGACATCTTAAGCTCTCCTTTTCAGAAATGATTGTGTGGGGGATTCTATACTGGCATATGATATTCTTCCAAATGAAGTCCGTAATTTTTTGCTCGGTGATCTTGGTCAAGGGCTTGACCTCGGCCCATTTGGTGAAATAGTCGACTGCGATGATCGCAAATTTAGTCTGCCCTTTACCAGTTAAATTTCCTAAGTTTCACCTAAGTTACTCCCTTATGAATTTTGTATATTGATCCCACAGCCTGGCTATCTCAGACTCCTCTTTGATACTAAATTGTAACACCCCGATTTTTAAAACCCGAGTATATAACTCGTTTCCTGAAAACCACAGTGTTAATGATCACACCAGTGGCAATAATAGCAAAATCAAAGCGCGATAGCGAAACCAAGCATGGATAAAGATGTAAAACCAATTAGTAATATCCTAGTCCACTTAGCTGGGGACCCAAATACAAAATTATAAGTTTAACTATGCTAAATAAACAAACTAAATCTAACAACTACCGATTCAACCCAAAATACTCTGCCGCCTCCTGACGCAGCTCTTCCTCATAGAACTCTTCCTCCGCTCCTGCTACATCGACTCCAGAATTCGTACCGTAGTCGTCCCTGCTTGCACCTGCATTCTCTGTACAGTTGAACATTGGATGAATGAGTGACCAGCTTAGTGTGAATTTCCCTCAAGATTACATACCGCCGCCTTAGACAAGTATAACATGAAAATCAACAAGGCATATAAAACAAAACAAGATGCAATCTTATTATATGCATGGATGCGTGAATATATCATCGACCTAGGGATGCTCATCCAGTCGGACTTGGGCTCGTTACCCATGCAAAAAGGATGGTCATCAGCGCAGCACATCACGTGAGTACATCACGTATTGCATAATGACCAAGCCATCGTACATCACGTACGTAGATCTATAGTTAGTGGTCTGGCAGCTAGCGAAACGATACCCCAATAAACCTAAGGGCACGTGCTACAGCATCCAGAAATAGTCACCCATTATTGCCAATATGTCATGTATGCATGATTAGCCAGGCTATTATTAGTCCGATTACAATCACTCAGTTTAATAAAGCTCAAGGTCACTACGGGGGGCTCGTCGCCCGACGTAGGCTGACAGCTCTGGCATAGTGTCCCATACCACCATCCCCTGCCCATGAGTCTACCACCTTAGGTTGTTGATAGAACCCGTGAACACGTGGCCAATTAGCTCTCAATGTATGGGAAGCTACCATCGTATGTTAAGTGGGAATGAAATGTCAAAGATACTAAATACAACGATTAAAATGAGTCGGTATGTATGCTTCAAATACGAATAAACAATGATGATAAACATGTTAAATGGTTCATCCCATAGTTAGCTAGGTGGAATCACCCCATAGATGGTGAATTCCATGAATAATTTGTCACTAACTTAACCTCCATGTCAAGGGTCTATTCTCAGCATAACCAATCTCATTACACCTGAAGTATGGACTCTCTTTGATAGATAGAGGTTCCCCTCTTTGCCTAGAGAGATTTCGATTCCATATGTGTCTTGCAAACAGTCCTATAGCATGTGAGAATGACATAGAGATCAAGTAAACGAACCATCTTAAGTGACTAAGGTATCATTCAAATAATTAAGGTAAAACTTAAGCACACATGCAAATATAATTCAAGAGTCACTTAATGAATCAAGTTCTAACATTTGCATTGGATATTTTTGATCATGAATTATCAATTCTCAAACATATATTTAGGTAAGATAATCAAATGATTAATCAAACTCCAAGACATCATTTATAATCAATGTAAAAGCTATCCTTTATCTAATTTAGAGATGGAAAGCACAAGGGGAGAAGTCATCACCTGGCAGTTCGTAGTTTCTTCCTTGATCCAAATTTTTGCGGTCAACTAGCGGCCCAACACCACACGATTGATTACCTAGGGTTATTCCCAAACCAAGAGTTTGTATTAGATAACTTTTCTCAGAACCTATAATAGTTTGAATCATTACAATTAGGTGGGTTTTGTAAGGACCCATTAACATGTGAATTGGGCCTGAATTGGCCAAACACTCGAGGCCCAAACTGGGCCTAGTTTGGCCCAATCTGTGTTATACAATCAAGGCCTAGAAACTGGCTGGGCTGGACCATTCCTGGCCCAGCCAACAGGACCTGTTCTATAGGTTTGTACTTTTGTATTCTTAGTGCTAAGGAGATAGGTAACAAGGTCTGGTGGATGAGATCAAATTGTCAGATCAAGGTGCGATTAATGGCTAAGATCTCTTCGTAGGACAAAGCTCCAGCTCGTTTAAAACATGCGTTGGGCCATCCCTGGCCCACCAGTTACCATATGTGGGTTGCCTGTTGGTGGCTCACAAGCTGGGCTAGGCTCGTCCTGGCCCAGCGGTTGCATTCACACAGCCCACACAGTGGCTGTTGGGCTGGAGCTCGTCCTAACCCAGTGCCAGTTCCATTCACACAGCCCACAGTGGTCTGGGTTGGGCCAATTCTGGCCAGCAACATGGTTGCAGTCAAGGAGGGTTGGACGGATTCACTCTGGCCTAGCAGCTACACTACCATGGGATGGACTGGCTGGGCCATTTCTGGCCCAGCATTTACTAACCAGAGACCGGCTGGGCTGGCTTGCTTCGTCCCAACAACAGCAGAATGTACCCAACCCAAAGGCTGGCTGGGCAAGCTTGTTTCGGCTCAACAACAGGGTCAAGTGCACAGCCCAAGGGCTGGTTTGTTTGGCCCATCTCTGGGCTGATTTCAGCTTAGCTGCAACACCAACATGAGATGGGCTGGGGCTGAACAGGGCCTACCTTAGCCTAGCTAATTGATCCAAATCCCTAGGGCCCATTAATTCACAAATGGGACGTGGCCCACTACGTCTGAACAAGAGTGTAGCCCACTAAGTTATGTGGTGTGGCCCATTGAGTTCCAACTTAGATGTGGCCCACTAAGTTACTTGGTGTGACCCACTGAGTTATGTGGTGTGGCCCACTGAGTTTTTTGACTCAGGTGAGGCCTGCTACCCGCATGGTGTGACCCACTAAGTTCTAACTCAGGTGCGGCCCATCGTGTGTGGTGTGCCCTACTAAGAAACGGAGAGATTACCTGGCTGTCTCTGAGTGCCTGCTGAGTCGGCCAATCGGTCCTCATAGACGGTTCGTTCAACCCCGGGCGAACTCGAAGCGAACTCGAAGCTGGCAAAGTCGTTCCAATGGCTGCAATGGCTGATAGACCTTCCTCCTTCCAAAGTTGAGAGTACCAGCCCACGGATCTCTCTTTCTTTGGCTGCCCTTGGCCCACACTGACCTAACTCAGTCCAAGCTAAACAAAGTGACGAATGCCCTCTCTTTATAGCCGAGGGAATTGCTTACATGGCTCATCAAACAACTGAGATAAATGGACGTATTCTCGCACCTATCTTCATTTCCCGGATGCATAGGGTCCATCCATCACGAGGAATGTGATCTGGCTGCCCTGACCCATCGAAAAAGTACATTTTCATCTATTGTGGGGTCCATCTCGTCAGAGTGGGTTGGACGAGTTAATGGAGAAGATGAGATGGTCGTCAATGGCTAATCTCTGCCTACAGTATTTCGGTAAGATCCGGTCCGTTTGAACGGACTAGATGGGGCTGCTGGTCACCGAGGGGCCCACTTTTGGGCCATTCATCCGCGTTTCAAAACTTCTCACGAGATAATCCTCATCTCGATATCTTCTCATGAGATGAGATGGTCTCCGCTTTCAGATCGTGCCGCCCTAGGAGGGACGGTCGGAGCTCTTCAACGTGGCCTAGGGAGGGCTCAGATCGAGCCAGCTGCCCTTGCTAAAAGTGGCACTGTCTCCTCTAGCTTTTTCTTGATGCAGGCTCCTGCCTGCCCATTTTTAACAACGAAAGGAGGCCATGGATAATCCTCTAGACAAATGGCTAGGATAACGGGAGGGAGGCCGATGTGGAGCCTCAGAAATTGCTTGATCTTCGGAGAATCATTGCGCCATTACTAGCTGTCCACGGCTCGAGTACATGCTTGCTTGCATGGAGAGGCTCGGATGACATGGGTCTGGTCGTCCTGGACCTATTTACGAGTTGGATGGTTCGGATTGCCCGGATGGTGGCCCGAGGTGGGCCACAACTTGTGATGAATGGACGTTGTCTGTCGATTGCGTTTAATGTACATAGCAAGGAGGTTTTCCTCCTTTTTCAAATTTTTACTGGTCAGCGCCCATTTAACCCTCGTTGTGGTCCAGTGCACTTCATGCATGGGCGATTGTGGTGTGCAAGCACCCTGTGTGGGGTCCACCGTGATGTTTGCGATAAATCCACTCCGTCTATTCTTCTAAGGAGCTCTACCTTGGGATCTTGGACCGTTGATCAGGATCGTTGGTGTGGGCCACCTACCCAAGCTCATGCACTCTCATTCTTTGAGGAGTCTATGGTTGGATTCAATAGTTGGGTTAATCTCGTAGGAAGTGGTGGATCTTAAGCCGGTGATTCGATAATTAAAGTTATTAGTGTCCCGTTATTCTATGACCTGATTATTTGAAATCTACTCTAATTTGAGATGGTCAGTTAGTCTTACCCTTGTGGCTGGTGTAGGGTCCTTCTTAGCTCATGGGGTCTCTGATAGACGGCCTCAATGATGAGTGGAGGCCCCTTCCTGTATGAGTTGAATTAAAATTGTTTATGTAATGCCCTGAAAATCGGGGGTCGAGCAGAAGTTCAACTCCCGAGTTCTAACGCATCACCTATGCAATAAGGATAATGATGATTAAATGTTGTCTATGTTAGTGCACTAAACATGAGTGGGATTATACCAAATCATCATATCATACCCCAGAGACAGTTAAATTACGCAAGCGGAAGACCATGATAACTATGTATAAAACATATAAGCGGTCGTGCATCTCCAGAGTATAATCATGTTCCAGGTTAAACAATTACATGTATCATTTCAAAATACAAAATATCAAAATCTGTAGGTCCGTCTACATCATGAAATCCCTATAGCCCCAACGATCAGAATGCAGCCTACATGAACCCGCCAGAGTACTGCATATACGAAAACTCCTCATCGTCATAAAAATCATGCTCCGCTTCATAAGCTGTGCCATCATCTGCAACTAAGATAGAGTTTAGTTGGTGTTTTAAAACACTGTCCCAGAATGGGAGTGAGTGATCAACTCAGTAGAACTATAAGGCAAAGGTTAACATGTTATCAATTTAGTCAAGCAGTAATGATAAAGCAGTATAACAATCATGTCCTAGATTACTCTTGTTAATGCAAGAATAGTATGCGATAATGATGCATGCCCTCGCCTACACTTCCTCAGCGACTTCATCTCACGTTCGCGCATGGCATCCTCCTGAAACGTGCGCTTCCTCGCCAAAGCACATGCAGTGCGGTGCATGATCATGATTAGTCAAGTTCTTAATTAGGCATAGTCATACAGCAAGATTGGGAAGCTAAGGTACCTCCCTTCATATCATTTACCTAAACATTAATCCATCTAGGGTCATCAATCCTGGTTAATTACATACGAAGAACAGTTCCAGGTAGCTACGGAGTGGCTCGACACCTCAGCGCAAGCCTGGTTTATACTTGAGGTCGCTAAGGAAAAGCTCGTCGCCTTAACGTAGTCTTAGAGTATACTCGAGGTCACTACAAGCTCGTCAGCTAATCGTAGGCCGACAGCTCGAATACAGTGTCTCATACCACCGTATTCGGCTCATGAGTCTGGGTTGCTCATTGGACACTATGGGGAGGCTCGTCGCCCCAGCGTAGGCTGACAGCTTGACCACGGTGTCCAATACCACCATGCCCAGCTTATGAGTCTTAGCGAATCGAGGTACCAAGGTTAAACGGGCCTTTCACTAGTAAGTTTGATACCTTAGATTCAAGCAGTAGCGTCCATACATAGTGAACAAACATTGGGCCAATTGGGTTACTTGACAAGCTCGACCGGTACGAGCGTACAATGACTTGATCGACATGGAGTGGGTAAGCATTCTGCGTGACCTAACCACTGTCAACAAACAGTGTATGACTCGAATTCATCAAGTGTATCCGTTGTGGCTAAGCAATATGGCCACCGATCGTAAACCATTACCGATTGCCTGGACTACATCGTAACCCCAATCACACTCCAACCAATAGCATCCACATGTGATATTCCAAGACAACATCTGACAACCAAATCTAAACATAAATCCCATTCGAACATTTCAACAAACACATACCACACATGTCATCATACATGGGCATTCATCTGTAAATCACATAGTAGTAAGATAGGTTGCATAAAGGAAACTGTAACTATATATAAGGGAATTGAGAATCATATCTCAACACCCTCAGTAAGTACATTACATCAAGCATTTTCTCATTCAGGCATTTTATCAAACACTTAGACCACACATATTGCATACAGGTAATAAATTCGTTAAAAACACATACTATATCTAGTCCTTTCACAATGAGTAGCAACGTATATAACGATCATGTATTAGCAATCAATAATCATAGCAAGCACAAATCATAATTCCATACTCATTCAAACATTTTTACAAACACTTAGACTACACACTTTAACATACATGGCGTATGTTCGTCATAACATGTATTAGAGCAAATCCTTTCACGAAGGATTTGTCACATATACAACAATCATATATCCACGACGGATAATCAGGGCAATCACGAATCCAAAATCCATACTCATTCAAACATTTTAACAAACACTTAGACTACACACTTCAACATACATGGCGTATGTTGGTCATAACATGTATTAGAGCAAATCCTTTCACCAAGGAGTTGTCATACATACAACATTCATATATCTACGACGGATAATCATGGCAAGCACGAATCCAAACTCCATACCCATTCAAACATTTCAACACACACATGAATTACACTATATTCAACATAGTTCATATATATCTGTAAAGCAAGGGAAACATCGTATCTAGCATGAGAAATGGCAACCAAGTCAGTTATAAATCATTAACCGACATGGACAGCCTTGGAAACCATAACTTAAATGTTTATAGTCTGCACCTTTCGCCAGTAAACTCGTAACGGATTTAGTTCGAATACTCTCACCTTGTAAACTAGACTTTGAATACCTAATCAATAAAACGGGTTAGCTATTTTACCGATCTACGTATTTGGATTCCTAAAATAGGTTAGGGTTAGGGTTTTTACCCGAGAACGGAATCAGAATCTCCAGTATAGCGACACGGAAGCGGTAGTTACGTATGTGAAGTAGTGGGATCGAATCCCAGGAACTATCTCATACTCACTCTCTCACTTCTCCACTTTCTCTCTCTTTTCTCTCTTAGGGTTTAGAATTCGTATGGAATAAGAGAGGGGTGGGTAAAGGCTCTTATATAGGCCCAGAACTAAAGGGAATGGCCCCAGGGCCATGGTATACTTAGGTTATAGCCAAAGAGTGGCTGTTTCAGTCCAACGGAGCACATTTGGAGGCCCCTTTTCTGCATACGATCTGGGAAAAGTTTCCTGACATTAGATATAGGTCAGTTTAAGTTTTCGGTACGATCGGATTTACAGAACGACCGCAGAGGACCAGTTTCAGTTCAACGATCATCACCACACGATCAGGGCCACAAGTACACTGACTTGCGTATGAAATTTTCCCTGATCCGAGGGTGTATTTGGGTCAAATTCTGACGGTCTGAAACCTTAGAGTTGGCCCGCAAGTGAACGGCCCAGTTTACTTAAATCTGAGTACATTTTCTAAAGATATTCGCGTTTCTTACACACTTCGCTCCAGGCTAAAGTTGTGCATTTTTAGATACTATCTGGACTTAATTTCCGAAATCGTCATCAAGCCCAATAAGGCAGTCATATTCGTATAGTCTTGCGATAATCAGACTTTTGACGTGCGGTACAAGTCCAATATGGAGTTTCAGTGTGCTCCTGAGAGCAACCGAGTTTTGAGATTGATTCTAAGTTTCAGGGTAATGTAGCGTCAATGATTCTACACGTTTTGGGTCTTACAGTTTGTATTTAAAGTGGTTCAAGATAATTTCACAGATAATTTAGTTTAGCACTTGATTAATTTTTGTCTAATTTCTAAAGGATTTAGTCCTGGGCGATTTCTGCCTAAGGTGGAACTCGGGTCTTTGTACGGATTTTTTTGAGACATTACATTTTATTAACTAGGTTTGAAACTCCACTAATACGGGTTTAAATGGTAACACCCACGTACCAGAGGTGTGGGGTGTTATAATGTCCCCAACCATGGTGTAGTGAGTTAACTTGGCACGGAGCCTGTACACCTCTGGACGATTTTCGGGTAACTTTCCCTCCTTGAGGTAGTCGATTATTGGGTCCATCTAGATTGGTTCTGAATTTATTAGGAGAACTGTGCCCAGATTGGGTTCATTGATTCTTTGTTCGGTTAGAAACTCAATCCGGATCGATCTTGCAATATCGTCCTCGGCTGTTGTGGCCAACTTTGCTAGCATGTCTGCTTTAGAGTTGTCCTCTTTGGGGATTAAGTTGATGTTGCACTTCAGGAAATTATTGATCAGTTCTCGAGCTCTTTGTAAATAGGTTTTCATTCATTCCTTTTTGGCCTGGTACTCATTGGCATCTGGTTAACGACTAGCTGTGAGTCGTTGTAAACTTCCAAGTGTTGGGCTCCCATGGCAGCTACCAGCCTGAGCTTGGCCAATAGCACTTTGTATTCTGCTACATTGTTTGATGCCTGGATTCCAAATCTCAAGGCATATTGCATGCATATATGTTCTAAAGCCTCCAAAACTATGTCGGCCCTACTGCCTTTGGAATTTGATGAACCATCAACATAAAGCGTCCACATCGGTTGGTCTGGGGCAACCGCCTGGTGCTTAGTCTACTCTAGCTGGAAGTCAGGACTGGATTCCAACTCGGCATGATCCAACTTGGCGGGACTTAGGTTGTTTTCGAGTGTGAGCTTGGCGATGAAGTCGGCCACTGCTTGGCCTTTGATCATTGTCCGGGATTGATACTTGATGCCGAAGTCGCTAAGCTCGATTGACCATTTTGTAAGTCTCCTGGATATTTCAGGTTTCTGGGGCTCCTGGTAGAGAGGTTGATTGGTCGAGACAACGATGGTACGGGCTTGAAAGTATGGCCATAAGCGTCGTGATGAAATAACAAGGCTAGGGCCAGTTTTTCTATATCTAGATATCTAGTCTCAGCAGGGACTAAGGCATTACTGATGTAGTATACTGGAAGCTGTTTCCCTTCTTGTTCTCTGATGAGAGCCGAGCTAACTGTCGCTGATGAAACTGTTAGGTATAGCAATAATGGTTCTCCTTGCTTGGGTTTAGAGAGCAATGGTGAAGATCCTAGGTACTGCTTCACTTGCTGAAAGGCGAACTCGCACTCTTCCATCCACTCTGTCTTCTGTTTTCCTTTCAATTACTTGAAAAATGGAAGACATTTGTCGGTAGCTCGAGATACGAAACAATTCAGGGCGGCTATTCTTCCTGTAAGGCATTGGACTTCTTTCGTCGTCCTGGGAGAGCTCATGTCGAGCAGAGCTTGAATTTTCTCGGGGTTGGCCTTGATTCCTCTCTGGGTAACAAGAATCCGAGGAATTTCCCCAAGCTGACACCGAAGGCGCACTTTCTTGGATTCAATTTCATCTGATATTCTCGCAGGATCACAAATGTTTCTTCGAGGTCGGAAATATGGTCCGAAGCTTTAATGCTCTTGACGAGCATGTTGTCGACGTAAACCTCTATGGAGCGCCCGATTTGGCGGGGAAACATCTTGTTGATGAGCCTTTGGTATGTAGCCCCAACGTTCTTTAATCCAAAAGGTATGACCTTGTAGTAGTAGAGTCCCTTATTTGCGACGATAGTCGTCTTCTGCTTGTCATACGAGTGCATAGCGATTTGATTGTAGCCTGAGTAGGCGTCCATGAAGCTCAGGAGTTCATGTCCGGCCGTGTTGTTGATGAGTTGGTCAATCTTGGAGAGAGGAAAGCTATCCTTGGGGCAGGCTTTGTTTAATTCGGTGTAATCAACACAGACCTTCCACTTCCCATTAAAATTTTTAACCAAGATGACATTGGCTATCCAGTTTGAATAGTAAATTTCCTCAATGAAGTTGGGCTTGAGGAGTTTTTCGACTTCTTCTCCGATTACGGTGTACCGTTCGAGCTCGAATGCTCTTTGTATCTGTTGAATTGGTCGATAGTAGGGGTCGACATTTAACCTATGGACCATAACCTTTGGGCTGATGCCGGGCATGTCCTAATGAGACCATGCGAACACATCGGCATATCGTCGGAGGAGGCTCATGACTTTGTCTCATAACGGTGGTTCAGGGATGACCCGATCTGCACCATTCGGGTCAGGTTGAAGTCGTCGAGCGGGACGAGTATGAGGTCTTCCATGGGGCACCCTCTCTCAGTTGAGTCTTCTCAAGGATCGAGAGAGGTGATGGCCATTGCCTAGTGCTGGGTCCATAGTGCAATTGAATAGCACTGTTGAGCTTCTTATTGGTCTCCCCTAACCAGTCCGGTACCATGTTCAATGGGGAACTTTATTGCGAGATGGTATGTCGACACGACGGCATGAAGAGCGTTGAGTGAAGGTCATCCGAGAATAACGTTGTACACAGAGGGGCAATCCCCACCAGGAAGTCGGTCATGGTTGTTGTTTGGTTCTACCCTTCTTCAACCATGACTAGGAGTTAAATCAATCCTTCTGATGTGACCTTGTCTCCTGCAAATCCAATCAGGGGAGTTTTGAGGGCTCAAAGTTGAGGTCGCCCAACTCCCATTTTATCGAATGCTTCGGCGAAGATGATATTTGTCCAGCTGTCGGTGTCCACCAGGATCCGAAACACTTTATGGTTAGCTATGATCATAGTAACCACAAGCGCATATTCATGGGGATGGTGAATTCCTCGGGCATCCTCTTCGGTGAAAGTCAAATCACAAGGCATTATCGTTTGCTCTTTCAAGGGCCTATTGGTGACGAGGACCTGATGCTCCAAGCTGGAGCGACTGATACTTCTAGCATGAGCTTTCCGATTTCAGTTTAAGTCACCTCCCCCAGCTGGCCCACTGAAGATTGTGCGAATTTCCCTAGTTGGTTCATTATTGATAGGTTGCTCATTCTTCGAGTCAGCTTGTTCTTCCCTTCTGTTGACGTATTCACGCAAGTGCCCATTGCGAATGAGGGCCTTAATTTCCTCTTTCAAGTCGAAATAGTCACCAGTTGAGTGGTCGTTGTCTCGATGAAAGTGATAGTATTTTCGCTTGTCTCGCCTATCTGCGTCAGATTTCATCTTGTTTGGCCATTTGAGGATCCGTTTGTCTCGGACCTCCATGAGAACCTGCTCGAGCGTTGTTTTGAGCGAGGTATATGAAATGAACCTGCTATCAGGTCATCTGTTCGGGCGTTCGTTCCTTAGCGGCTCATTGTCTTTCTTCTCTTGCTGTCGTTGGCCGAGGTCGGCTCCTCCTTGGGTCATTTTTCTTTGGTTGACCCTCCCTTATTCCGAATAGCTTTCCGCAGAGTAGTAATTTCCTCGGTGTTAGAGTATTTCAGAGCTCTATTGAGAAGGTCGGCCATCCTTGTTGGAGGGTTTTTGTCGAGTGAGAAGAGGAACCTTCCTTCTCTTAGGCCTCCCATCATGACAGTCAAAGCAATCTCTTCCGAATGGGCCTGCATTTGCATTGTTTATAGGTTGAAACACTTGATGTAATCCTTCAACAGTTCGTCTTCTTTTTGAACGATATTGAGGAGGTGGGAAGCCAACTTGAGGCTTCCCTTCCCCCCACCCTCCCCCTATGAAGTTGGTGATGAAGGCTTTGCCGAGCTGCATGAAAGAATTGATCGATTGCGGATTCAGTTGTCGAAACCACTTCCAGGCTGCTCGTGTCAGTGTTAATGAAAATGCACGGCACATAACTATAGTTGATGCATCGTGCAATTCCATCCAAGCTCTGAAGGACTCCAGGTGCTCGGTCGGGTTGGTGCTTCCGTGGTATGGTGTGATCTGAGGCATACGAAAATTCTGTGGGAATTGCGCATGCATGATGTCGGCAATGAACGGAGGCTCGGTCTCTTCCAGTATTGCCTCCACTGAGGTCGAGGTGTTTGAGCGGTAGGCTTGTTGTATGTCGCCAATCTGACCTCGCAAATCATTGAGCTGGGTCTCCCAGGGATCACCGCTCTCAGGTTGGAAGCTGTCAATGCGGTTGTGCCAGAGACGTGAGAAGGTGTTAGCCTTAATGTTCCGAGTTGTCGCTCCTGTAGGAGACAGCAAGCACGTCGGATGGTTCGAGGAGCTCTCGAGCTACTGGTCTGCTACTTACTCGGCCCCTTGAGCGGGACAAGGCTGTAGCTATTCTAACAACTGCTTAATGGAGTTCATATTATTTTTTAACATTTCAACTTGCTACTTGAGGGAGACAAGTCGTCCTCCCCGACTACGGGATCATTGCATTGGCCCTGCAGGCGTGGAATCAACCTGAAGCTGGGAAGAGGAATCCCAATGGCTGGCTGATTACTTCGGTGGTACGAGGTCAAGTGCAACCGAGGAGGCTAGAGCTTTCTTTTTCCCTTTCACCATTGTTGAACTTTAGTGAGATGAGAATGACTTCAATATCGTTCCCACAAACGGCGCCAAACTGTTGATGCAGAAATTTAGTTAGCCCTCTCTCGATCGATGGACCTGCACAAGGAACGGACAACAAAGACCCTGGCTTTAGTAGGGGACCCTCTGATGCTTAAGTAAGGAAAAGGAATTTGGGTCAAGTTGAGTGTTGAGAATTTAAGGCTAGAGATTGTGCGTACTGTTCACCATTAGAGGTGTCTCTTTTTATAGTTTAAGAGAGGCGGTAACATAGATGAGATCTTCCTACTTAGTAGGTGTGTATTGTAAAGGAATTTAGATTCCAAACCGGTAGGAGAATCTTTCGAGATCCCTAGTGAAGATCTCAAGATCACGATCATGTCGCAGATATCTTCCGTGATCTTAGGAGAAGGCCTCGGGCGGATCTCTCTTAGATAAGGTCTAATTATGCAGAACTAGTGTAGTAGGAGGGCGAGGTGGCCTTGGCCGACCTGACTTGGGAGTGGTATGCCATCTTAAGCCATGCCAACCTGAGTCATGCCGACCTGAGTCATACCAATCTGGGACGTGCTCACCTGAAACATACTAACATGTCTCCTTAGTCGAGCGGTTGGGCTCTTTTGAGGTCTATGGTCCTTATGGCCTGCTGGCTGGACGTCGAGCTTGACTTTATCTCTTTCTCGACTTCGGGGTCGCTTGTCCGGTTGAGATGCACCTCAGTTACTATCGTCTTCCTTATTGTCGTCATCATCATTGTCGGGCAAAGGAACGAGGTGTTCCTGATGAACTCTGGAGATCTTGGAATCGACGGAGGTGGTACTCTTATGGGTATGTTCCTCGGTTATGGACTCTGAGTAGGAGGCATGCTCTCATGGCTACTGAGATTCTCATCATTATTTACTCGGTTGAGTGTATAAGGTTCCTACCTGACCTTTTCTCATAGGTCGATCCGATTTTCCCATAACGAAAGGTATGTGCATTTTTGGGATAGGAAATTTTTGCATATGAGTGATGTCGGGTTCCTCGCATGATATCTCACGACCGGATATGCGTATCGGCACGTGAGGGATATCGATGGATTCGTGGCGATGGCGTGGTCGTGTTGATGTTGGTTTCAAGTCCTCAAAATTATGTTTACTCGGATGTGTACTCACACGCTTGGTTTGGGTCCTCCCGAAAATGTCGGACATCCCACAAACAGAATTGGGGGCATGTGATTTGAGTACTATCAGGTTTTGGGATTACACGATACACCCCTCTTGGGTAAACATCATTCTTAAGCCCCTTGGATTAACTCAAGGCAGTTAAGCCCTTCAAGAGCTACCCACTCTAATACCAATTGAAATTGCATGTGGTGTAGGATGCTATGACTACGAGCGGAAGCTTGGTGGAGCTAAGTAGTGAAGGTTATATTATATCATAGAAGGGGGTGATTAGGAACAAATAAATTATGGCTTTTAAAACACAATTGCCTAACTTAAGCTAATATGCATTCAAGCTAAGTAAGGCAATTAACTCTAAGGCTTCCAAGCCAATGGAGGGTCCAATCACATAGACTACAAATCATATTCCTATGACGTAACTAGTTTATATAAGAGTGTAAATGTGTGTGTGGGATATGTTATGGCATAAAAAAATTCATTAACGAATGTGTTCTATGGGGTTTTGAAGGATTTGTGCGGGTTCTGAAGGATTTGTGTAGGTTTTAAAGAAGTTATGCAGGTTTTGAAGGTGTTGTGTGGGTTCTGAAGGTGTCATGCGGGTTCTGAAGTTGTTGTCTTGGTTCTGAAGGTGTTGGCGGGTTCTGAAGGTGCCACGTGGGTTATGAACATGTTACACGGGTTCTTAAGGAGTTGGTGGTTTTGAACATGTTGTGCAGGTTCTGAAAATTTAGCTCGATCGTACAAAAAGGCAGTATTGTGCGACCATACAACATGTCAGTGTTGTGTAGCCCCATAAAGGAAAGTTACGCGACCGCACGATAGTTTTAATTCAAAGATGTTTTGTACGACCGCGCAACAATATTTAGTTTTGTGAAAATTGTGTTTCACATGTGCGGATGCCTATAAATGCCCAATCGTCCCTCTCATTTGCATATTGGGAATAAGAAGTTCACAGTGTTGAGGAAGAAAGAGAAATAAAAAGTGTAGGAATTAAGCAAAATGGCTGCCTTGCGCACCATGCAATAGGGCTGCCTTGTGCGACCGTGCAAAAGGGTTACCTTGTGCACCGTGCAACAAGACTACCTTACGTGAACGCGCAATAGTGGTCTCACGTAAATCATTCAACAAAGTCATTATTAGACACATAATCATGGCTATAGATTATCAATTCAAATCTTTTAGCTCATGTATCAGAATGAAGTCATGGTTTCAAACCCCCACAACTCTTTTATCATTTCAACGGACAGTCTACAAGGTCGAAATGCTGTCAAAATTACTATTCTTAATTGTCACGAAATATTATACAATTAACTATATCATACTTTAAAATCATGGGCAACGTAAGGAATGTAATAAGAACTCATATTAATAAAATCTTGGATGATGAGCATTCTTTCATTTAATCGTTCCTTGTTATATTAGAATACATATATTATAACCCCCAAACCAAAACAAAACAACATTTTGTCCTAACAGGATGTGCTAACTATCAACACCTAGCATTAATATAATCATGCATACATATAATTCGTCTAAGCAATCACATATGCATATTAAAATAAGTGCTCAAAAGATAATCCCAAACACGAGCATGTATAGTGGTTTTGTTTTCCTAATTATATTGAAAATCCGACATCCATCTCTCCCCATCTTTTTCTTTCCCTTTTCCTTTCTTCTATATTTTCCAGAGTTCTGAAACAACAACGACAAACCCATGGTTTAAACAAACTTAGACTCAACCTGAGTCGAAGGTCGAGTTGCTAACTCGGCAGCGACCCCGAATGCGATCTCTCTCTCTCTCTCTCTCTCTCTCTCTCTCTCTCTATTTTTAGGGCCAGCCGCCTGAAACAAAAAAGGAGCTTTTATAACTCTAGGAATTCTATCTGGAACCTACGGAAATAACTAATCAGAGAATTAGTTACGGTTTACCTTTTTAATCGTTTAATAAATGTGGTGATAAACCCCGAATCTTCTTACATGGGAGTAATTCACCATTGAAGATGGACCTTTGCCAATAATGTCCACCAAATTAACACTTCACATCAGGGAGTGGGGGTCCATATCATGAAAATGGGTTTTTCGGTTTGGACAGGGAAGATGACGAGCTCGTTCATGGGGGATTCAGATCTAATGGGTAAGCTTCTGATCCAATGCACATGGAGGGCATGGATTGGATCACTGAACCCCGTGGGACCCTCCAAACGGACGATCATTAACTTTTACCTAATGGGTTCGAGGTTAGCATGCGGTGGTGAGGAGTTCGACCAATGGCTGCTGAAGCCCTAACTGCGGTTTGGAAAGCCTTAGGGTGGAGGGCTAAGATGATTCCACGCGAACTGCCAGAATGTCACAGACAGTTTCCATTTTCGAAGTAATGCCGCAACGCACCCGTTTGCACCGACAGTCGTGTGCATGCACTCATGCTTCAATGTCTATAATGAGTTGGGTTTTATTCAAAAACCCCTCCTAGACAAGATGAATGGTTCAGATCGCCTAGACGTATTCTTAAGATGGGCCACAATTGGATTGAATGGACAATGCTCGTTTGAAATGCAGCTCAGGTGCTGTATGCTAGCATTGCACACTCGTACGCATGCAGCTGCGTGTGGAACTACCTAAGGTTGGTCGGATTTGGGTGCCGCACATGATGGACGATTTGGATCATCCTGATGTGGGGTGATGGTGGGCCACTCGCGAGCGTTTAGCGACGACTCGTTTTAAACTCGTCGTGGCGGGAAAACGAAGGAGAGAGAGAGAAGTCTCTCTTCTTTTTTTTTTGGAAAGTTTTAAGTCAAACCTAGTTTGACCCATTTCTTTGGTAAGTGCACAGCTTGTGCATCTCCTCAGGTGTACATGCACAGTGGGTGTGGGACCTACACGGATGTATGGTGAAATCTACTCCATCCATTCTCCTTGGAGGTCCTAATCAGGGCCTCTGACCATAAATCAGATAGATCCAAAGCTCAGATGGGCTATACATATTGATTGGAGTGTCCAGTTATGGATCTCCACCGATCTGATGGTCAGATTACATTCAATCTAATCATTAGTGGTTACAAGGGCCCTAGGGTCTGCTTAGATCAAATCCACAGGTTGAATTAGTGGTCTGATGGCCTAAGTGTGATAATCAGGTGGTAAACCAAAAAATTGGATGTTGTGGATCTGATGAACGGTGGATTTATTGAGTTGGGTCCTGAAGCTGACTATGTACGATTCAACTATTCTGATAAAGCATTATGTGAAATTTCGTTGCGATCAGATTCCCATAATTAGGTCCTTTGAGGTTTGGCATCGATTCCACGAAGGTGCGATGGTCCATCTTTAAAAATAACGGATGGATCACTTGATTTAAGGATGGTGATTTCTTCCACAGGTTATAAGGGTCATAAACTAGTCTAGGTGCACCCAAATAGTCAACATTACTATCTAACAGTCTAATTTTCACGATTTAGCATTAAGTCGTTGAATAAGATACCACATACTGGATGAATGGTGGATCTTTAGATTTAGGTCTTGCAATCGATGATGAACAGTTTAATTAGTCTATCAAGGGGATTGAGATCCTAAAATAGATGTCTTTGAAGTTGTGATAGATTATTTTGAAAATCAATTGGATGGATGGTTGTTCCACGAGTGAAGATTACCCCTATCGGTTGTACACAGGTTGAAGTGAGGTGCATAATCCAATAAGCTAGTTATTCATGGTAACACCCGAGTACTGATGTAACGCCCCGAACTTTTCGATGCTCGGGCATCGAAAGTCCTCAAGCGTTACCATAAGATTCAACGTGACATATACATGTATACGATACCAATCCAACTGTTCTAGCCTTACGTCCTTTCCCTGACACTAGCTTAACAGTTGGAGATGATCTTCATTCATAAATCAAGTCATCTGACCGTTGAATTTCAAGACAAGCTCACCCACCACGTGATTTGACGTAAGTACTTTCCCTTAGATTACGTGACGAATAACTCCCTATACATAATGATTTAGATATACATTCTTTTGTAAGAACTGCTTAGAAACGTGTTTATAACCATGTGGAGTCATTAGATTTTCCAAAACTCATAGATCGACAGTAATTACAAAATTGCCACTAACCTATACCCCTGAATCCTTGATCACATGGTTCCCACAATCAGTTTCATGTGAAATTGTATACCAGGCCTAATTATCAAAAATTGACCATACACGTCGAATTTCAGCCTTTAGATCGTAGTAAATTAGCTACTTGACCTCTACATCCGTTCATACACTTACCAGATCAAGATTCTGACCCGTCCATCTTGTTCACCTCATATGGATGTGCTTAACCTACTATTAGAATTAAAATCCAAGGAACTTACACATGTGAACAAGTCACTCAAATCTAACAGTATACGTGTTCGGTCCCTTGATCACTCTAAAAACCCATTTCGGTTCACCCATTTACAAAATTGATCGTACAATCACCTAAATATGTGATTAGAATACTAACCACCAAGTTTACTTATTTTTAGCAAGTCATCTTACCACACATCAGGTTTGGATCCGTCAAGTGGGCCATCCAAATATTAAGATGAATCGGTCATTTTGAAGATCCTAAAGTATATGACCAAACTACCAAGTAATAGTTCAACTAGATATGTCCAACTGACATTTTGAAACACAGAGTGGGTTGGCCATTTAAAAGAGTATCTTGGACATCCTCGGAAGATCGGGGTCCAAGCTAGACCGATGGAAAGAGAACGAAAAAAGAGGAACATCCGCCAAATTTCAGGGCATTTGGACGATGCAATCAGGTATAACTGACAGTGAAAAGTGGTTGAAGAACTGATGGCAAATTTGTAATTAAGAATGCATGGCAAATACGTAAGGGTGAAGATGGTTTTAACGGTGAATACCATTTAATGCATTAGCAAATCATGCGGCCTACCTGAAGTTCGGATCTAATTCAAAGTTGGGACCATGGGTTAGCACGGCGTGCCAAAGACGGTGAATGGAGTGGATCTTCCGAAAGATTATCACAGGTGGACCCATTTATTTTGAACAACAAAATAGAAAAGAAACTTATCTGCATGCTGGTGTGCCAACGGATGGTGAAACGAAAATTACAGTGGTTTCCACCCCATGTCCCTACAACGTATGAACCCAGTCATTTGATAAATTTTGGGGACTATTTTAGTCGTTAACATTTAATTTAGGAACATTTGACCATTAGTTCGACGAGAATCCACCGTTAAAGCTAGGAATCGACCTATATGGGCCACCCTGAGCCTTGGATCTGCCACATCCTTGGTAAAGGGCTTTAAATTGGCCTTCCAAGTAGAATGGACGGTATAGATCTCACGTCAGCATCATGCTGGACCCTAGTCATTCGCAAACCAAGAACCTGCACGAAACTTAGGTGCATTGCACGTGACTGAATTTTCCACATTAGTCTCTTCATTCCCACGTTGACTGATGATGCGGGCCACCCATGACTTGAACCTTCTTCATATTTCGGCTCTTAACCTAACACGACATACCCAGACTAACGAACGGAGTGGATTTTCCCAGTAACGACACGGTGGACCCTACTCGGGGTAGCATGTACACTGAGGTGGTGCACTCGCTGTGCACCCGACTGCCAGAACGGTCAGACGAGCACTGACCAGTGCCCGTCCGAAAATGGGAAGCCTTCCCGCCTACGGCTATTTCAAACAGGTTAGTTTTCTCTCCCTATTTGATCAACATTAGGCCCACCATCATGGATCCCATGAAGGATCCAAACCGTCCATCTGACAGAGGACACACGTGAGCTCAAAAACCATAAGTTTCAGGTGGTTCATCAAGTGTTCCTGCACACGATTCTGGGTGCAAATAAGCCCCAAAAACACAAAAAATCCAAATATGGAAGTTGTTTTTCTTCCAACTGGCACGATCCTTGTGGGGGTGTTTAGGGCGATCTAGACCGTCCATAAAGAGGCCATTCTAGCCGTCCATTTACCTTTTTAAGGAGCTAAGGCCTTGGGGAGAAAACCAATAGCTGAAAAACAGCTCTTCCCTAGCCGTTTCTTCCCCATTCGAACCCACCATGAAAATGTCCACAAACCTTCGAACAATCGCCTCCACAAGCTCCTGTGGACCAATCTGAGGTGTCCAGTAGAAGCAAAACGAAGAAAAACTCAATGCAGCAATGTCTGCCATTAACGACGGGTCTCCACCTCATTCGTCGGGCCATCAGGCGATTTCCGGTCAAGTGCAAAGTCCCATCTGGCCAGGGACATCTCCGGGAATGCAAGGAGAAGCCAGGTAACGCCAAACACACCCCTCCATTGTCCATTTCGTTGGCTCAAATAAACTCCAAAATTGGTTTCCCGGTTTTGATTGAGTCTTGGACCGGAACTAAAACCCTGTGGTGGCTTTGATATGGGCGCAGATAAGGCCAGATCCGAGACCAGCTAATGTGATATTTAGAGCTGAAAATCCAGCTCAAAATGGACTGAAACCTAGGCCAGAAACTGTCTCTGATCTGGGCAAAGATCAGGCCATGATGTGGGTCGAAAACTGTGACTGATAGGGGTAATGAGATCCATCTCAGTGCTGGGCCGAAATTCGGTTTGAATACAACAAAAATCTGGCCGTTGATTGTGATGCTACCCAGCTGAGAATTAGTTTATAGATGGTGCATGAGGTGGGCCAAGTTCAGCTCAGTCTTGGGTCTGGCAACGAGCAGTGAGTATTGGGCCTAACTATGTGGTAACAAACCAGGTGGGCCACGTCTTCCATCGGCCTCAACATGTATTACCATGGGCCCCACCATGATATAAGAGCCTGTCTGCACGGTCTGTGCAGTGGACCACACCATGAAAATCAGGGTGGTCCGCACCACTTGATATGGGCCAGCGCCATTGCAACTGGGCCTCACCCTGCAACTCCAGGTGGGCTGCTCACATGAAGAACGTCCCAGTTAGGTAGAAGCCTGGACGCTGCTCCCCTGCAAAAACCAAAACAGAAGATATATTATAAAACAATATAATATAAATGCAAGAAGATATATTATAAAACAATATAATATAAATGCAAGTGTCTCGTGGGTGGGTCACATTCATGGACCCCACCCTGATGGATGTGGTTCATCCTGACCGTCCATCCTTCTGGAAGGGCAGTCCTAAGGCCTGGGACAAAAGTCAGATTTGACATCATGTGGACCACGCTACAGAAAAGTGTGGGGTGAGCGCCCAACATTGAAGACCCTTGGGTCACAGGACGGTGGGCCAATAGGATATTCATCATCCACTTAGCTCTGGCCCTTATGACTTTATTAACCCTGTGGGATTGTAAACCATGGAAATTACTATCCCCGCCGCTGTCCGCGATGTGGTCCAAACGATCTTTGAAACAGTTCATTTTGGAGTAATACTTTAAAACGATCTCTTAAAATAAAGTAAATAGCGTAGATAGTGCGACTCATCCATGAAGCCCACCACGATGTAATTGTGGCCAAACTCAGGCTCAAACACCCTTTTTCATGGTCTTCATGGGCCCTTTACCACACCATATTAATCGACTTAAAACCTTGAGATTATACGACTAATGCAAGCTATAAACTCTAGGGACTACTTATACTATTCTTGGGCCATAGGATGTCCAGGAACGTGGAATCAGAGTAAAATACCGCGAACCTCCAGGTGATGATTCTTCCCCTTGAGCTTTCCATCTTCTCATTAGCTTTAGTTATAGTTTTCGTTTAAGTTCATAATTGATATCTCCCTTTATAATCACATGTGTTAGCCGACGAAAATTGAATAGTTGTATTACATGCTTTATGATTATCCTGTATAATTGCTCATGCTTGTGGATTCCTTTTTGTGGATTGCTTATGGAACTTAAACTTGTACATTAGTGGGAAATTCCCACATATGAATGTACACCCATACTTGGGATGTAACTCGACTAGTTGTGATTGTAATGGACCTTCGACTTGGTGGTTATTGAGTGGTGGTCTAGATAGATCATTGATGTGGGCCTACCATCCAAGGTTGTTGTGTCCAATGGTTTTCAAGGATGGTCTTTTATCGCATGATTTTGATATTCGCCCTATGTGGCTCGTTTTAATACTCGCCCTGCGTGGTTTTATTTTGATATTTTTCCTATATGGTTCGATGTTTTATATCGTGCAACCACGCGATGGTAAGCCCCATATATTGTAATATGATTGACCACTAGTCAACGGCTTCCCATTAAACATCCTAAGGTGGTAGTCTCATGAGCCAGGGATGGTGGTATGGGACACTATGCCCGAGCTGTCGGCCTACGCTCGGCTCTGAGCTCCCCATAGTGACCTTGAGCTTATCTAAATTGGTTGATTGTAACTGGACTAATAACGGTTTGGTTAATCATGCATCCATAGCATGTTGGCGATGACAGATGGCTAATCTGGATGCTGTAGCACGTACCCTTAGGATCTTCAGGGTATCGTTTCACTAGCTCCCAGACCACCGATTATCGACCCCTGTCCGACTGGATGATTTTCCCAGGTCGTGATTTGTATGGGCGACGAGCCCAAGTCCGGCTGGATGTGCATCCGCAGGCCGATGTGCATTCATGCATCCATGCATTTAAAAAGACTGCATCATGTATTGTTTTGATTGTCTTGTTGTTTTATAACTGTGCTTATCTAATACGGTGGTGTATAATCTTGAGGAAAAATCACACTGAGTTGGCCACTCATCCATCAAATATACAACCGTACAGGTAGAATAGGTGGCCCAGATGATGTATATGAACAGACTTGATGAGGAGCTGTGCAGGTGCCATGGATGTACGGCCGTATTGCTAAGAGGAGCTACGCGATCTTGTGGCTCTCATTTATATTTTTATATATTTCAAATTTCTCATGTATGTAATCTTGTATTTGATAGTGTAGAGACATTGGTTTGTATAAGTCATTATGGGCGACCACTTGTATATTTTAAATGAAATTGAAAATTTTCCCTTATGCTGATTTGTCCATTCTATGCTCATCTGCTTACTCTGATAAAAAAAATAAAAATAAAATAAAATAAATACACTTGAATTTGACTATCCTTTAAGGTTAACACTCGGGTTTTTGGGAAACGAGTCATATCTCTGGTCCTGAAAAGTCGGGGCGTTACAACTAATAAGTACATGGTGTTACACTACTCCACTCTCGGCGGACACATTAAACCCATGAGTGTACCAAATTTTATTATTAGAGGACTCTAACCTTTATAGTCCTACACAAGAACCCTAACGTACACTCTTGTCGGAGGCTCTTGCAAGAGACTTGAGTTGGTTTTCTATCGTCTAACTAACAACCTCGTTCAGTATCCAATGACCTCATTTACTCCCGCCAGAAGCTCCCTCGGAGACTAATGCATACACACCCATGTCCAGTGGCATACATAAGGACTTTATTTATGTCCTACACAAGAAACTAATCGAGTTTGGCAATCAAACTCTTACACTTAATCTTATGCGAGGAAGGAGTGTATATAGACTCACTCTATGACACTTGTTGAATTGAGACATGTTAATGCGCCATCTTGGGTTGATTGATCGATGCCCTTTGTGCTTTAATCAGCTCCCATTTTCTCCCCCAATCATGTTTCCAATGTTTTGTCAATGCTTCAGTTCTAAGATCAAACACCTTACATATAGTGCTCTTTTGAGGTAATCAAGGTGATGTGATGTTGGTAGAATCTCCTACAATTAATGAGAAGTTGAATTCCTAGGGAATTCGACTTGATGGACACTCTAGAGGTTGATAGATACTAGTGTTTGCCCATAGAGATGATGTCTAGACTCTAAAGAAGGCTTGAGATCATGATCTTATTGTAGAGGAGCTTATAACACTAATTATAGTGAAGAATCATTAAGAAGAAGCATGAATTTCATTGTGATAGAGCATAGGACGTTTGGTAGAGCCTATGATGCACTGGGGTCTCTAAAATGGCAAAATCTATCACATCCACAAAGATCTAATCACTAGATTTATAGGAAAAAAACTCAAACAATCTTGTTTTCAGTCCGACTGAAACTACCAGTGTAAGGTCAATTCGACTGAAACTGTTAGGACATGGTCATTTCTGAAAACTGTAGGTTCGAACTTAGGTTGGACCGAAGTTGTCTTCGGTCGCACCAAAGCCAGCAGAAGGATTCTTCAGCTAGAAACGAATTACACAAATTTCACGGCTTGCTATTGTCCTATTTTAAGAACTTTCAGTGGGACCAATGGTAGTATAAAATAGGTCTAAGGTTAGGATATACCAAGGCATCTCAAGTTTAACTATTTACTCACTCCTTGATGTTCCACTTTTACTTGTGTCTTTGGTTTTCAACTTCCAAGGGCTCAACCGACTACATGACACAATGGACTCACGTGATTGACAAATAAGGTGCATAAATGTAACATCCCGTACTTTTAGTACTCTGGTGTTAGGATGGAAGCCTAATTTAGGATTTTAATAACCTTGCTAGACACTTGAATTTCACATTAGTTATCGTAGGCCTTAGACCACACGACCCACTAGTTTATTATATCAAGCTGTCCATCCGTCGATTTCTAAGATGGATCACCATGCCACCAGAGATACCTATTTTTAGGGTTCAATTTACTAAAAGACTAAGGATAGTTCTTATTATGACTACGAACAATGACGCTTAAAGGGTTAATCATTCGGTAGCTTACTTGGACTTATGTCTTAAACGGGATTAGATCATCTGATTAGCCCTTTTAAACACGTCTTAGAATTGATTTGCTTAGTTAGAATACTTTCTTAGCTGCTTTAACAAATGTCTTGGGATTGGTTAGTTACTTAAACAAATGCCTAGAGTTACTTAGAACACTTGATTATTTTACTTAACAGATGTCTTAGAACATATTAGAATACCTGATAGGTTAACTTAAATACATGTCTTAGATTGATTGAAAGTAATTGACTAGTTACTCTAAAATACATTTTAGGGCATCTAATCTCAAATTCAACCGATAATTCCCAACTGAGTAGTCCATAAGACCTTTTTAACCGTTGACGTCCTATTTCAGAATAATCTGACCCTCAAATCAAGGTAATTCCATAACTGGACCCTCCAATCGGTTAGAAAGGCCCACCTAAGACTTGGTTATGCCTGACCTTTGGTCAGGGGACCCATTTATTCCCATAGAGCATCATGGATGGAGTGGATTTCCCATGAGCATCATGATGGGCCCCACTTTAGTGCACTCGCAGCGTACTGGACGACATTTGCAGGGTCAAATTGGCTCTAACCGAGATTTTCGAAGAAGGAAATCTCCTTCTTTTCTTTTTGTTTCTGCCAACGTCCGTTCAAACGGACTGTCTTCATTTGTGATGACCTGTGGCCCACCATCATAGCCCTGGGCCACAATCTGACCCGTCCATCGGGAAGAGGGGCCACCAGAGATCCAAACTTTACAATATCACATGTTGGTGGACCCGTTCATGCACACGGAACTAACCGTAAGAAGGTTGGCGTGAGGTAGAAGTGTGTTTTTAGCCCTCCCAAAACCATTTCGTTGTGATCAAGGTAGGCCACTTATGACCAATCTAAACCGTCCACCTTGTAGAGCCCTCAAATACTATCGAAACCATCCCACTCATGTGGATTAATGTGCACGTGTGTGTTCTTAAACTCGAGCCAAACAGTGCCGCATGCAGCAACTATCTTTTCGGAAATGGAAACCTGTTTTTGTTGCCAGGCTGGCAATCCGCGTCCTTCTACACCTGTCCATCCTAACCGTCCACCATAAGCACATCTCAGCCGTTCAGTTTAGCTTTGGTTTAGGGCTTCAAAACCACGAGTGGTCTCCACTCTACCCACCATTTTGGAGACAGTTTCGGCCAGAGGAGATCTGGACCATTTGTTGCTCATCCAATGGTCTAAAAACGTTTGGGCAACGATATAATATGGGCTAGGATCGAGCGCAACAAACCTTACCACTATTTCCACAGCCGCCCCAGAAAAACCATCCGCCTCCTTTGTTCTAGCGAACCCACCAACCTAAACCCTTTTAAGCTTCATGAAAGCTTATCCACAAGCTTCGTATGGTCCACACGGACCATCTGTAGGAGGTAGATTGAAGGATGGGGTAGCGTTTCCAAATCTGCCATTAATGGCATGTCATCTTCCCCACCGCTCAAAAGCGGGTCAGCTTGGTTCGTGATGTCGTATTCGGGTTTTCACCATCTGGTGAAGGTGTTGGGAGAGAATAGTGAAGAAAAGAGAGAAAATAGAAGGAAGAAGAAAGAAAAGAGACGAAAGAAGGAGAAGGAGGGTGGTGCGGCTGTTACACCGCACCACCGTGACCCACTCGAACAGCCGGGTTTAGGATGAGTCAGGATGGGTCCGACCTATGTTGTGTAAAGTTCCAGTAGGAGGGAAAAACAGAAAAGAGAGAGAGAGAGAGAGAGAGAGAGAGAGTGGTGCGTTGTTGCACCTGCTTGAACCGAGCCGGATCAGCTGGTCGGGTTCTAAGTTACCAGGCCTGTCTCGGTCTGAGTTAGATTAGGTCGAGTCCAGTGGTGTTACTGGACTTCAAAGAAAGTGAGAAGAAGGAGAGAGCAATAAGTAGAAGAAGAAAGAGAGAGGGAAGGAGAGCATGAGTTAAGTCGGGTCGGTTGCTGCCGAGTCAACTCATCCCGAACTGAGCCGCTGACTCTCTCAGACTCAGTCAGGATGAGTCCTGAAAGGAAAGAAATAGAGAGAGAGAGAGAGAGAGGTGGGCCGTTGCACCACCTCAACTCGACTTGCTGGATTGCGAGTTGGGCCTGATGCATGAGGCTATGTCCAGGTATTGCTGGACCCGTTCAAACAGGAAGAAGGAAGAAAAAGAAAGAAGAAACAGATGGAAAGGAGGTGAGAGTGGGCTTGAGAGTGAGTCGACTCGGTTGAAAACTCGCCGAGTCTAGTCGAGTCAACTCGCTCAGATCTAGCTCAAGTCAAGTACGTCATTTCACCCAATTATATATGTTGTTATTTTGACATCATTGACTATTGTTGGATTACTATTTTAATTAGTAACATTATTAATATGGTTATTACATCAATTAGAAATTTAATCCAGAAATTTGAACCTAAGTATAAACTCTAAGATAAAATCCTAGACCTAAGTGGCCTAGACTCTAGGTCAATACCCTAAACGTAGGCAATGTATTAGGTTACATGTAATTGTAGGACTTCAAAATTCATGATAGGTCATAGTAGTTATTATCATGATTAAATTCATTATTTATAGTTATGATTTAAAATCATTAAAAAAAATATCATCATTTCCTTTGTGGGATTAGTTAAATACTTGTTAATATAGTTATTACCGTTAGAAAATATTTTATTATTATTACTTGTATTATCTAAGAGATTAGTCATTATGAGTATATTAGATAATATCGGTATGTTTAAATATAAACTTCTGAACTATCGTTACTAATATTGATGGATTGATACTCCTACTATGAACATTATTTGACCCATTGTACAATAATAATTATAATGATAATAACATTAATAATAATAAGTTAGGATTCAAATCCTAAAATCTAAGTATGAGGCTAGACCCTAAGATAAAACCCTAATTCTACACTAAAACCCTAAAAGATAACCCTAGGTGGTATGTAGAACTTGGATCTAATTATATATCCTGATTTATGGAAGGATTTGATTTTAAGGGAACGCGCATTCCCTAGCAATGCTGCTAGGCGATGCAAACTATAAGGTGATGATTCTTCCCCTTGAGCTTTCCATTTTTCCATTGGCTTAAGTTATAGTTTTATCTTAATTTATAAATGATATCTCCATTCGATAAGCACATGTGTTAATTGTTGAAATTGAATTACTATATTACATGCTTAATGTTCATCCTGTATATCTGTTCATGCTTGTGGATTATTTATGCATTGCATATGGACTTTAAACTGGTACATTAGTGGGAAATCCCCTATAAATGTACACCGATACTTGGGATGTAACCCGACTGGTTGTAATCGTAATGGACATTCGGCTTAGTGGTTATTGAATGGAGGTTTAAATTGACCATTGATGTGTGCCTACCATCCAGGGTTGTTGTGTCCAATGGTTTTTAAGGATGGTCTTTATCGTATGGTCTTGATATTCGCCCTATGCGACTTGCTTTGATATTGCCCAATGTGGCTTTGTTCTAGTATTTTCCCTATATGGGTCCGATGTTTATACTGTGCAACCATTCGATGGTAAGCCGCATATACTGTAATATGATTGGCCACTAGTTGATGGGTTCCATTAGACATCCTAAGATGGTAGTCTCATGAGCCAGGGATGGTGGTATGGGACCTATGCCGGAGTTGTTCGCCTACGCTGGGCCATGTGCTCCCTGTAGTGACCTTTGAGCTTATCTAAATTGGCTAGTTGCAATTGAACTAATAATGGGTTGGCAAATCATGCATACATGGCATATTACGATGACTTGGATCACTTTGCCCTGTGATTACGCCGAGTGTTGCACTTATGACCAGTCATTCGATTTATGATGATGACTTGGATCATCATGCCCAAGCGATTACACCGAGTGTTGCACTGATGACCAGTCACATTCATGCCTGTCTGGATGTTTTACCCGGGTCGATGATTTCATAGGTGACAACCCTACTGTCCGTCTAGATGTTTCACCCAGAACAATGATTGCATTCACGCATCCATACATCTAATAAGACTGCATTTACTCTATTTTAGTTGTCAGGATGTTTTAAAGTATTTCTTACCTAATGCGGCGGTGTGTAATCTTGAGGGGAATTCACATTGAGTTGGTCACTCATCCATCAAATATATAATTGTATAGGTAGTACAGGTGGCTTTAGTGGTATGCATCTTCAGATTTGATGAGGAGCAGGGTACGATTGCCAGGGATGCATTACCGTATTTGCCTAGAGGAGCTGCGTGATCTTACGGCTTATATTTTTATGCTTTCTACCATTCTTCATGTATTAAATCTTGTAAATCTTGTACTTGTTAAATTTAGAGGCATTGGTTTGTATAAGTCATTATGGGCAACCTCTTGTATACTCTAAATGTTTCCTTTATGCTCAATTTGTCCATTCTACGCTCATCTGCTTACTCTAATGAAAGATAAAAGAAAAATATTATATCTGACCATCCTTTAAGATTAACACTCGGGTTTTTGGGAAACGGGTCGTGTGCTCGGGTCCTGAAGATTCGGGGAGTTACAGTTGGTATCAGAGCATAGTTTGGACAAACTTGGCCTTGGGAAATGTCTTATACAAGCTTTGAATGTCTCAAGTTAGGATGTTCGAAATTAGAAATTGAACTTAGGATAATTTCCCCTAGATATATAAGAATGATTAAAAATGTAGAAACCCAAAATCTTAGGTTCCCTTAGAATTATTAGAACAAATATTTAAACTTATGAGAAGTTCATCTGTAGCTAGGAGGAATTGAGAATGTAGAAAATCAAAATGTTAGGCCCCTGGACAATTGTTTGGATAACCATGGAACTTAGAAATGGACTTAGGTTCCCTTTGGAATTGTTGGAGTACCATTCAAGCTTATGTGAGATCCCCTTGAGTTAAGGGAGGTTGAGAACTTAGAAACTTGAAACTTTAGGCCATTTGAACATCTCAGGTTTAGTCATACCTTGATTTCCATGAAAACTACCAGCATCGCCATTTGGACTTAGAAATTAAGCCCATGTCCTGTCAAAGAACAAACACCCACCATGACATATTTGAGATCGAATAAGAACATTCCTTAGACTTGACCCCCAAAGAACATTTTAGAAATTTAGGATTCAAACTCGTTCTATAATTTCCCTTAGTCAAAGATAACCTAGCCACAACACTTAGTGAATGAAAAGAACTTACAATTATAGAAAATCTTCTTACCCACTAGATTAACCATGCGCACTTCCTAAACCTAAGGAATCGTTCCAAGAAACTGTAATTTGAATTTCATAATAGATCTCTTTACTTAGGAATAGTATTTACCACAATTTCCAACACGTAAAATAATTACAGGAAAGGTTGAATGGTTTTTAGGTAAGATTTCAACCCTAGGCTGGGCATATCGAAACTAGATTTAGGGTCTTAAATAAAATTTGCGAAATGTTGAACTCAGATTTCATGTAGAAATCTTGGTCCTGAAATGTAACATCCCGAATTTTTGCCAACCTGGAATAAGACGTCCTTAGGCAATGGGTCGCTCCTAACACCTTATTAACTTGTCAGAACTCAATCCCAAAGTCTAAGACCGCTTTTGAACCCATTTCCTTCACAAATATCACCCTTTACCACCTTGTTCTTTCAATTTTTCTAAGTACTTTCACCCTAGACACTATCTTGAACTAGCTAAGTATTATAACTTGAATCACTTTATATACAAACTACAAAGGCCCATGTACCACCTCAGACAGAAATTACTCAGGACTAAATCCTTTAGAAATTAGGCGAGAATTAGCCAGTGTTAAACTAGAGTACCTGTGAAATTAGCACCAATCACTTTAAATACGATCTGCAAGACCCAAAACTTGTAGAATCATTGACGCTACATTACCCTAAAATCTAGGATCAATCTCATTACCCGGCTGCTCTCGAGAGCATCTCGAAACTCCGTATCAGATCTGGACCACACGTCGGAAGTCCGATTAACACGAAGTTAAGGAATTAGGACCGCCTTCATGGGCTTGACAACCATCTTGGAAATCAAATCCAGATAGTGTCCCAGTGCAATTCGCTTGAGTCCGAAGTGAAGAGTGTGAGAAATGGAAATTAATTCAAAATAAAATATGAATTTATGAAATCTGGCACGTCTCGCTTACGGATCAGTTATAAGGATTCCGACCTTCAGAATCAGGCCAGGTTACACCCTCGGATCAGGGATATTTGCCCAAACATATCCATGTACTTGAAATCTCTGATCGAGTTTCACTGACCATTGAACTGAAACTGGTCCGCCACGCGTGATCTGGGTATCCGACTGGAACGAAAACTTAATGGTACCTAGATCCAGTGTTAGTGAGTTTAAGTCCGACCACACACAGAAAAGGGGCCGCTAGAAGTCCTCCGTTGAGCTGAAACTGACCCACTTTGGATATAACTTAAGTATACCTTGACCTGAAGTCTATTTCGGTGAGGTTTTAGGCTATATAAGGACCTTTAAACCCTCTCTCATTCAGCCATACGAATTTGAGAAAAAAAAAACCCTAGGAAAGAGAGAGAAAGTGTGAGAGTTGTGGGAGCATCTCCCTGCCGCTCTGCAAGCTTAACCACTCCATTCTAATCGCTTTCCCGGCGATTCCGGCGTCATATCTAGGTAAGAAAACCTAACCCTAACCTGTTTTAGAGTTCTAGGCAGTGTGTCTTATGGAATAGCTAACCTATTTCCTAAGTAGGTTGCCAAATCGCCGTAGACAAAGGCGTTGGGTTCAAACTGGTTTCGATTCAAGCTTACCGACAAAAGGTGCGGACTTTAGGTGTATAGGTTATGGTTTTCAACGCTTTCAATGTCAGATAATGATAGATTCATGATCTGCATGCAATTGCACATGTACAAAGTGCTGTCTGTTTTCCGTTTCGATTAAATACGAAGAACCTGAAATTTTGTGTATTCTAGGTATTTGTAGAAAGTACCGTATACATATAAATTTTGGAAATGTGTTTGCCATGATTATTTGTTGTATGAACATATTATATATGTGTATAATACTTACTTGGCAAAAGGGTTCGCCCTAATACATGTTTTTGCTAGTATACGCTATGTATGTTGAAATAGTGTATTCTAAGTGTTTGTGAAAATGCTTGTGAGAGTAAGTGCTTGGATGATGGTGCTTTAGGTGGGTGTTGAGATGGGATTCTCAACTACCTTAGGAACGTATATGATTTCCTCTATGATTGGTTATTTAATTTAATCGCTTACTATGAAACATATGTGATTGTATTTCTTGTTTATATTGTGCTTTGTAACATGCTTTATGACATGTTTGTTAACATGCTTGAATTACTTTGATTATTATACTTTACTCCACATGCTTCTGAATAAGGATTGATTGTGATTGGCGCTATAATTATAGTCCAGACAATTGGTAACGGAATTGAATTCGTGGTTGAGATTCATTTCGTCACGTGGGATGTATCTGACGAACCCGAGTCGTACTTCGGTTGGCGACAGTGGTTGGGCCACACGAAGTGCTTATGCACTTCATGTCGTTTAGTTGATTGTGCGCTCGTGCTAGTCTGACTCGTCAACTAACCCGATCTGTCTAATGTATGTTCACCATGTTTGGACGCTACTGCTTGAACCTAGGGTACCAAACTTACCAGTAAAATCCCTCTAACCATGGTACCTTGATCCGCTAAGACTCATGAGCCGGGCATGGTGGTATGGGACATCGTGGTCGAGCTGTCGGCCTACGCTAGGGCCACGTGCTTCCCCGTAGTGTCCATTAAGCAACCAGACTCGTGAACCAATTATGGTGGTATGGGACACTATATTCGAGCTGTCGGCCTACACTGATTGGTGACAAGCCCTTTGTAGTGACCTCGAGCATACTCTGAATTTGCGGTGAGGCGACGAGTTTTGCCACGGTGTACAGAGTATGAACTAGGTCTGTATCAATTTAGTGATGGGGGAGTGGTGTAACGATTGTGTGTAACACCCCTGACAGCCTTTGCAGCGCCCTAGAACCACATTATCGTATGAGATTATCTAGGTTTGACGACCTTAGAATGGATCATGTTTGGGAATGATACAAGAGAGGTACCTTAGTTTTCCAATCCTGCTGTTTGAAATGGACTAATAACAACTCAGTAATCATGCTCATCATCACATTATATGTGCCTGGAAGATGTGGAGCACTGAGGAATGAAAGCATGTCGCGAACATAAGATGGTGTCGCATGAGGGAGTATGTCGGTGAGGGCATGCATCATGACTGCATTCATACTTACATTAATAAGAGTAGTTAGGAGTGTTTGATTGTACTGCTTTATCATTACTGCTTGACTGAATTGATAACATGTTAACCTATGCTTTATTGTTCTACTGAGTTGATCACTCACTCCCACGTTACGAGACGGTGTTGTACACACCAACCAGACCCTGTTGTAGCTGCAGGTGATGGCGATGCTTATGAGGCGGAGACAGACTTTTGCGACGACGAGGATGCCTTTTTGTATATGTCGTATTTTGGTGGCTTCATTGAGTCGTGTCTTGATCGACGGGGTTATAGGGATGTTGACTAGATGACACTACACCTTTGGTATATTTTGAAATTGTACTTATAATTATTTAACCTGGTAACATTATCACACTTTGGAGACTAACCACAGTTTATATATTTTATATATCTAACATAATCTTTCACTTGCAAATTTAACTGTCTCTGGAGTATGATATGCCGTTTTGGTATAATCCCATTCATGTTTCAATGCTCTCATCATAATCATCATTATCTGTGTTGCATAAGTGATGCGTTGGAACTCGGGAGCTGAGCTTTGCTCGACCCCCGATTTTCAGGGCGTTACATGAAACCTTGGGTAATGCACTTAGATAATCAAAGTGGCACTGGAAGCATGATGGTCGCTCGTGTCTATTCACGTAAATTTCGAGCGCTCTCATTAGATGATTACAGGATGCTCCCCATGAGTCTAGAATAATCGGGATCATGGACTGATGCAATTATGTGTATGCGACGTGTACGCGGTTTGATCCAAACTCCATTCTCTAGCAGATTCCAATGATCTCAATGCCCTGATCAGGTAGAAGATCGAGATTTACCAAGATTAGGGATTGATACAGAAAATCCTTTGTTTTACGTAGGCAAAGGATCAATGTATTGGACTTAAACCCACTACAACCATCTATCTGTGTTAGCTCGAACGATGAAAAAAAAAAAGATGAACAGAAAAATTGCATCGTACTTTAAACAATGGGGAACTATTGTTTAAAGTATAGAAAAAAAAATTAAAATAAAAAGAAAGATATAATACTATTAGTTGCCACATAAATGAATTGATGACCTTAGTAATTGTTATAGGAAGGTTTTGATGTTGATGAGCATTAAAACAACTCCCTAGATTTCACTAATGTGGGAATGGTTCCTAACCTTTAGTAGAAATCAATATGCTAAGCTAGACACTCAAGGGTTTAGTAAATTTGGATATATCTTACTAGGAATGGAGGTTGCAATAGCACACTTGGAAGTATTTGAGATAAGGGAACACCCTTAGGATAATTTTACAAGTAATATTAATAACTTGAATGTACGTGATCGAATCTTGTGGGTGAGGTCCTCTTTGAGGGGGGGTAGATTGTAATAACCCCAATTTTCATAATTAGTTGTATACATTTGTACAAACACGCAACCTTAAAAGGGAATCAGTGAATGCTTGGAAGCGTTGCTAATTAGTTTGTCGTTGTTCCTATCCATGGTAGAAGTATTGAATTTCGGGGACGAAATTCTCTTTAAGGGGGGTAGATTGTAACACCCCATACTTTTAGTACTCAGGTGTTAGGATGGAAGCCTAATTTAGGATTTTAATAACCTTGCTAGACACTTGAATTTCATGTTAGTTATCGTAGGCCTTAGACCACACGACCCACTAGTTTATTATATCAAGCTGTCCATCCGTCGATTTCCAAGAAGGATCACCATACCACCAGAGATACCTATTTTTAGGGTTTCAATTTACTAAAAGACTAAGGATAGTTCTTATTATGACTACGAACAATGACGCTTAAAGGGTTAATCATTCGGTAGCTTACTTGGACTTATGTCTTAAACGGGATTAGATAATCTGATTAGCTCTCTTAAACACATGTCTTAGAATTGATTTGATTAGTAAGAATACTTGCTTAGTTGCTTCAACAAATTGCTTGGGATTGGTTATTAGTTACTTAAAAAAATGCCTAGAGTTAGTTAGAACACTTGATTATTTTACTTAACAGATGTCTTAGAACATATTAGAATACCTGATAGGTTAACTTAAATACATGTCTTAGATTGATTGAAAGTAATTGACTAGTTACTCCAAAACACATGTTAGGGCATCTAATCTCTAATTCAACCAATAATTCCCAACTGAGTAGTCCCTAGGACCTTTTTAACCATTAACGTTTGATTTCAGAATAATCTGACCCTCGAATCAAGGTAAATCCATAACTGGACCCTCCAATCGGTTAGAAAGGCCAACCTAAGACTTGGTTATGCCTGACCTTTAGTCAGGGGACCCATTTAGTCCAATAGAGCATCATGGACGGAGTGGATTTCCCATGAGCATCATGATGGGCCCCACTTTAGTGCACGTGTGCAGCAAGGGCAGTGCACTCGCAGCGTACTGGACGACATTTGCAGGGTCAAACCAGCTCTGACCGAGATTTCCAAAGAAGGAAATCTCCTTTTCTTTTTGTTTCTACCAACGTCCGTTCAAACGGACTGTCTTCGTTTGTGTTGACCTGTGGCCCACCATCACAGCCCTGGGCCACGATCTGACCCGTCCATCGGGAAGAGGGGCCACCAGAGATCCAAACTTTACAATATCACATGTTGGTGGACTCGTTCATGCACACGGAACTAACTGTAAGAAGGTTGGCGTGCGGTAGATGTGTGCTTTCAGCCCTCCCAAAACCATTCTGTTGTTATCAAGGTGGGCCACTTATGACCAATTCAAACCGTCCACCTTATAGAGCCCTCAAATGCTATCGAAACCATCCCACTCATGTGGATTCATGTGCACGTGTGTGTGCTTAAACTCGAGCTAAATAGTGCCGCATGCGGCTGTCTTTTCAGAAATGGAAACCCGTTTTTGTTGCCAGGCTGGCAATCTGCATCCTTCTGCACCTGTCCATCCTAACCGTCCACCATAAGCACATCTCAGCCGTCCAGTTTAGTTGTGGTTTAGGGCTTCAAAACCACGAGCGGTCTCCACTCTACCCACCATTTTGGAGACAGTTTCGGCCAGAGGAGATCTAGACCATTTGATGCTCATCCGATGGTCTAAAAACAATAGGGCAATGCTACAATATGGGCTAGGATCAAGCGCAACAAACCCTACCACTATTTCCACAGTCGCCCGAGAAAAACCATCTGCCTCCTTTGTTCTAGAGAACCCACCAACCTAAACCCTTTCAAGCTTCATGAAAGCTTATCCACAAGCTTCGTAGGGTCCACACGGACCATCTGTAGGAGGTAGATTAAAGGATGGGGTAGTGTTTCCAAATCTTCCATTAATGGCATGTCATCTTCTCCACCGCTCAAAAGCGGGTCAGCTCGGTTCGTGATGTCGTATTCGGGTTTTCACCATCTGGTGATGGTGTTGGGAGAGAATAGTGAAGAAAAGAGAAAGGAAACAGAAGAAAGAAGAAAGAAAAGAGACGAAAGAAGGAGAAGGAGGTTGGTGCGGCTGTTGTACCGCACCATCGTGACCCACTCGAACGGCCGGGTTAAGGCTGAGTTAGGATGGGTCCGACCTATGTTGTGTAAAGGACCAGTAGGAGGGTAAAATAGAAAAGAGATAGAGAGAGAGAGTGGTGCGTTGCTGCACCTGCTTGAATCGAGCCAGATCAGCTGGTCGGGTTCTGAGTTACCAGGCTTGTTTCGGTCCGAGTTGGACTGGGTCGAGTCCGGTGGTGTTGTTGGACTTCAAAGAAAGTGAGAAGTGAAAAGGCCTTGTTATATGTCCTAGAGGGGGGGTGAATAGGACTATGCCACATTAAAACTTTAACAGCGAAATTTAAATGAATAAGATAGCCTTAAAAACAAATAAAAGAAAGATAACACTATAATCAATTCACAATACTGAAATGTAAAGTAACCTCAAATGTATGAGTATTGAGAGATTGATACAAATGTTGTTCTAAGGACAACCTAACACCAAAAACCAAGGTTTATGGTAGGACAACCTGATTCCTAGAAAGGTCTTTGTATAAAAAACTCAAACTTGATTCTGAGGAATAAATAAATAACAAAGAAATTAAATCTAAGTTATTACAACATTCCCCACAATGCTTGAAATGTAAAAGATTACAACATTCATATCCACAAATACATTTCATAGCTTTGAATGATAAAAGATAGAAATTTAATAACCATTCAAACCATAAAACACAAAGAATTATAGTGGTTCGCCTGTGTGTACACCAACTGTTAAACAACAACCACATAGATTGGTACTCCACTCCTAATATCCTCACACAGGGGATATCAGCGTTCACTATGAAAATAGGTTTCACAGGTTCACCTAAAAACCTTCACAATTGTGTCTTTTAAATGGGCTTACACAATTCAAAAACCCCACTTCTGAGTTTTCTGGCTCTCCTCAGATAACCAAAAGCATAAAGGATTTACACAAATGTAAAATACCTGGATTTCTACTTTTATAGCAGCTCGGAAGAACCAATCGGAGTAGAAGTTTGAATATAGAAGTTCAATTGTCCAATACTCGCTTTGATATGGTTCTAAGTTCTAATTGATTTTAAATTAATACCAGATGGGTTAGCTATATTTGATTTTGATTCCAAGAAGAAGGAATACAACAATTCCTCTTTTCAATTCAGATTGGAATGCAGAAACAAAATCAAATAAATAAAGCAAACAAAAGAGAATATTAAATCTGCACAACGTAGCTTAAATAACACAAACTTATCTCAGAGTGATGCCTTAATTTTACTTGAATTCAATTCTTGAAAAACTCTAAAATTCGTGTTCTATTTATAGTTACAGAAATCGCATCTTCGACTGGTCGTGTGGCTACCACGACTGGTCATAAGTCGAACTGCATTTTGAAATTTTAAGCGCAATCGGATAAAACCATTCTACGACTGGTCTTAGGATGTCCACGACTGATCGTGAGGCCTCCACAACTGGTCGTGACCATCCCACAACTGGTCGTGAGAAATCAGGAATGACTGCTGGAGTTTGAGTCGTAGCTGCAGGATTGGTCGTGAATGAGTCGACATTGTTCCTACGACCGGTCGAGCAGACTCCAGGACTGGTCGAAGCTCAACCAAAAAATTTTGAAATTTTGTAACAACTTAGGAGTGGTCTTGGAATTTCTTGGATTGGTTGAGCCAATTCTAGGACTAGTCGAACAGAGTTCAGGACTGATCTTAAAACAAACCTAAACACTTAAAAAAAATATTCCATATGAATTATGTATTCAAAATGACCTACCCTAAGGTCAAACTAAGGTCATGCAAACCTTAAATGTGAAGCATGGACATTGAGTCTTCACTTCTTCAGATGTTGGTTGACCTTTGAAGATTGTGAAGCTTGAGTTCTTTGATGTAGCTTGAACTTGAGATTTTCTTAAGCTTGGACTTGAGATCTTCTTAAGCTTGGACTTCATCTTGTACTCTTGTCTTGAGTTGTACTTGAGACTTGAACAAAAACATGCCTTTTAATGTAGCTCTTGAGACACTTGCAGAAGTAGTCAAAGAACTTGAACTTGAAGTAGATCACCATTCTTAGTAGCATTGATGCAGTGACTTGAACATACAAATCCACAAGCTACACAAGACATAGAATGTGTTTTTGGCACCACACGTAGATTGTGTTTTTGGCACCACAAAATTTGACAACCAAAGGGGCAAATAAGAATTGCACTTACAATCTCCCCCTTTGTCAAATTTGTGACAAAACACACTTAACAAGAATATAATATGATCATTATGAACACAAAAAAAATCATGCACTAGTTGGTTAACATGAATAACGAATCATGCACCAATTGTCATTCACAAAATCTTCATTACTTACTCCCCCTGAGTAGCATACATAAATCCTTCATAAAAAAAAGATGCTTACTATCCCTCACAATCCATCTTCATCTCCCCTAAATTATTCTCCCCCCTTTTGTCACAATTGACAAAGGAAGAAAGGAGGAAATGGAAGTGAAAGACTAATAAGAGAGTAATTAAAGGAGTAACTAGTTAAGATATGCAATAAGCAAATCAAAGCTCATATAGCATTAACCAGCTGAAACAAAAAATCAGTCATACAAACTGAAGTAAAATAAAAGTCCACACAGCAACATAAGTAGTATAAAAAGTTATTACAGACCAAAGATTAAAATACTTAATCAGATCCTGAGGAGGGAGCAGGTATGGTAGGATCAATTTGATGAAGGCCCTTGTTTAAACACCTAAGGTACTTGCGCATATATTTAAATTGTAAATCATGGGCAACATTCATGTTTTGTACCCTCTCCTCAAGAGCACGAAGACGAACATTAAAATCTGATGGCTCATAGTCAGGATCATTTCCAGAGTCTGATCCAATTTCATCAAATATATCATTCATATTGATATCATCAGGAGGAAGATCGCCACTTTCTTCATTATTCCCAGCTTCAGCACCACCACCACCCACATCTCTCTGGCCAGGTGTCAGTTCCAATTTCATCTTATTTAAATTAGTATTGTTAAACAAAAGACGATGAATAGGAGCCTCTCCGACAGGCATAGCAACTAGCATGTGAGTATCTAACACAGTCATAAGATAAGCAAATGGAATATCACTGTGTCCTAGATGGAGTCGAAATTGAATGATGAAATGACATATCAAAGAAGGCAGACAGACTTTAGTACCTATGACGATAGAATGCAGAACCCGAACCATATAGGAAGTTAGTTCTGTTTTGTTACCAGAACGTGGATATAAATTTGAAGTAAAGATTCTATGGAGAACCCTGTATCTGGGTAACAAATACTTTGCGGGAAGCGCATTCCCTTTATGAGTCCATTGAACGTACATATTACATAAATCTCTGTTTAACATCCGTTTTTCTGATTCTGAAGGTCTTTCCATTAGAATACGAATAGGGATGCCCTCATCATTAACAAGTATTTCCATTAGATCCGCAATTAGAGGACGGTCTACTGTAAATGGACCTTCTCTAGTATCAATATTAAAAGTTAAATTATCATATGAAAATTCAGAGATACATGCACACATAGCCTATGCAATGGATTGGTATGCAGGCCCACCCCAATGTAGGATGTTATCCTAACCTACAGATTGGAGAAGAGGAAGGATACCAAAAGGAGCAATGTGTTCAATACACACAGCTTTTTCAACAATGACATTGCGCATACGCAAATCCCGTACATGTGCGGGATCATCTTCGAGTGAATGAAGATGGCGCCGAGTGATAGGAGCTGATCTATAGGATGATGGACCACGGACAGTTTTCTTTTTCCCTCTAGCATCCATTAGAAATGGAAAATCAAGGAAACAAGAAGATGCAAAGAGGATAGAGATGGGTTTTCTAAGATGAGCAAATGAAGAAGAAAAACCCAAAATCTTAAGAAAACTTGAAATCAAGCACTTCAAGGAAGACAATGAGGTGAATAAAACTTGAATCTATAAGAAAAACACAAATGATACACTAACCTTGATGAATCAGACGGTTGGGTACGACTAGTCGTGCTTATGCCCGTTGGAGAAGAAATAGAAAACGAGGAAGATGAGATTTTCCCCCAAATTAAAAAGATCCTGCGCGCTACACAACTGGTCGAACCGTTCTCGACTGGTCGTACCACGACTGGTTGAGCACTTCCTCGACTGGTCGAGTATCGACAAAAATATGCATTTTTTATAAAAATTTGAAACCTAAACCAATAAATTATCATGTATATATACACTATGATACACAAATACATGAATAGTCAATTTACATTGCACATTCCAAGATCAAATTTTAATTTATTAAACCTGCTTCTGTCGAGCAATTTAGTGAAAATGTCAGCAAGTTGAGTCTCGGTCGGAATGTAATCTAAAGAGATTATTTTTTCTTCCACTAATTCATGAATGTAATGATACCTAATGTCAATGTGCTTAGTACGTGAATGCTGAATTGAATTTTTAGAAATATTTATAGCACTGGAATTATCACAATATAATATCATTGATTACTATGCAATTCCATAATCGCTTAACATACGTTTCATCCAAACAAGCTGAGTACATGCATTTCCAGCTGCAATGTATTCAGCCTCAGCAGGGAAGAGCGATACAGAACTTTGTTTCTTGCTAAACCAAGAAACTAAACAATTTTCGATATAGAAACAACCACCACTAGTTGATTTCCTATCATTGATATTACCAGCCCAATCAGCATCTGAATACCTAGCCAATTGAACACTAGTATCATATGGATACCAAAGACCCAAATTAGCAGAACTTGCGACATATCGCATAATCCTCTTAACAGCAGTTAGATGAGATTCTTTAGGGTTAGACTGATATCTAGCACAAATACCAACACATAAAGCAATATCAGGTCTACTTGCAGTTAAGTAAAGTAAACTGCCAATCATGCTACGATATAGTTTAGGTTCTACATTTTTACCTATAGAGTCTTTTGAGAGTCTTAAGGTTGTACTCATAGGAGTATCAAAATTCTTACCATTCTCAAATCCAAACTTTTTAATCAAGTTCAAAGCATATTTGGTTTGAGAAATAAAAATACCATCAGGTTGTTGTTTTACTTGCAACCCTAGGAAATAATTCAATTCCCCAGCCATGCTCATTTCAAACTTAGATTTCATTAAATCTGCAAACTCAACAGTCATGTTAGTACAAGTAGATCCATAAATAATATCATCAACATAAATTTGAACCATTAAGATATGATCGTTATGTTTCTTAACAAACAGAGTCTTATCAACACTTCCCATTAGAAAATTATGACTTAGAAAAAACTTAGTCAATTTTTTGTACCATGCCCTGGGAGCTTGTTTTAGACCATACAGAGCTTTTTTAAGACGGTATACATGATCAGTAAACTTAGGGTCTTCAAACCCTGTAGGTTGTTCAACATATACTTCTTCATGTAAATCGCCATTTAAAAAGGCACTCTTTACATCCATTTGATAAATTTTAAACTTTCTAAAAAAAAAGTCTAATTGATTCAAGGCGAGCAACTGGGGCAAAGGTTTCATCGTAATCAATCCTTTTTATTTGAGTGTACCCTTGTATAACCAGTCTTGCCATATTTCAAATAATATTACCAAGTTCATCAGACTTATTTTTGAAAATTCACTTAGTTCCTATAATGTGTTTATCTTTAGGTCTAGGAACAAGATACCAAACATCATTTCGAACAAACTGATTAAGTTCTTCCTGCATAGCAACTATCCAGTTTTCATCAGAAAGTGCTTTTTTTACGTTAGCCGGTTCAATCTAGGATGTAAAGCACATGTAATTACATATGTTTTCTATTTGTCTACGAGTGCGCACACCAGTGAGAGGGTTTCAAAGAATTTGAGTGGTTGGATGATCTTTAACGGTCCTTAATTCAGAATTAGTTTAGTTTGATGAAGTATCTGGTTAGTCAATTAAAAGAACTTCATCATTATCTGAACTTGGGGCAGGTGTATTCAAGTGATCGTCAATGACCACATTGATGGACTCTTGAATGACACCGGTCATTTTGTTCAATACTCGATATGCACGACTGTTTAAAGAATACCCTAAAAAGATACCTTCATCACTTTTAGTGTCAAACGTTTCCAAATTTTCACGGTCACGTAAAATATAGCACTTGCTGCCAAAAACTCGAAAGTATTTGACAATGGGCTTTTTATCGAACCACATTTCATAAGCAGTTTTATTATTAGATTTACAAATATAAACCCGGTTGATAATATAGCACACAGTATTTACGGCTTCAGCCCAAAGGTTTCTAGGGAGTTTTATACTATTCAACATTACATTTCCCATTTCTTAAAGCACTCTATTTTTCCTTTCTACAATTCTATTTTGTTGTGGTGTTTTGGGCGTGGAGAATTCATGTGATATTCCCTGTTCGCTACAGAATTTCTCAAAACTGCTATTCTCGAACTCAGATCCATGATCACTACGGATCTTACAAACTTGAGAACTTTTTTCAGTTTGGATCCGTTTGAGAATCCTTTTTACTTCGTCAAGGGTTTTCGATTTATCCCTTAAGAAGGCTACCCAAGTGAATCTGGTATAGTCATCCACGATTACCAGTATATATTTTTTTCCACCTCGACTCTCCATCCTGGTAGGTCCTACAAGGTCCATGTGGAGAAGTTCGGGCGGTTTTGATGTGGCATTAGAGTTCACCTTTTTGTGAGCACTTCTAGTTTGTTTGCCAATCTGGCATTCGCCACATATTTTGTCTACTTTTTGAAGTTTAAGTAGACCTCTTATTAGTTCTCCTTTACTCAATCTGTATAGATTATGGTAGTGTACATGTCCAAGGCGTTTATGCCATAATTGAGTCTCATCGGTATGGACCATGTAGCACGATTAATTAGATGAGCTACCATCGCTTATAATATAGCAGTTTTCAGAAGTCTTGCGACCAGTTAATATTACAGAACCCACTTTGTTTAAGATTTCACAACCTTTATTAGAAAATTTCACACTATGATTGTTATCGCATATTTGAGATATGCTTAACAGGTTGTGTTTTAGCCCCTCAACATATAAAACATTCTTAAATAAGGGAAGATTATAGAGTTGAACCGTACCTTGACCAATAATCTTGTAGTTGCTACCATCACCAAATGTGACTGACCCATCAGTCATATCTTTAAGATCGGTGAATAAAGTCTTGTCGCCTGTCATATGCCTTGAGCATCTACTGTCTAAGTATCACTTCAAATGGCTTGAAGCTTTGAAAGCAGTGTGGGCAACCAAGCAGGTAACTTTAGAAACCCATTTCATAACTGTTTTGGGTTTAGGAGTATCGTTGGTCTTCTTGTATTTGTAATTGTTGTAAGAATGACTTACTGAGTTAGATTTAAAGAGCTCCCTAAGTAGATCAACTATTTTCTCAGCTAAAGGGTTTCGGTTTTGATTTTTATAGTTGAAATAGTTGCTTTTGGGTTTTTAAGAAGATTGAAAAGATTTAGTATTTTTAAAACTCTTTTGATTTGAACTACTTCCTTTTGAGTTTGAAGATTCTCCTTTCACAAACTTAGGAGTAGTATTCTTCTGTTTAGAAGGAACACTTTTATCGTAGCCCAAACCAGATTGGTCGCCACATTTTCTTGATCCAGATAAAAGTTTTTCTAATTTTGGATCACCTTGGGCATATCTCCATGTATCCTTTAAACTCAAAAGAGAAGAGTTTTCAAGCTTAAGTTTATCATTTTCAGATTTAAGTTTTTCAATCAGGGAGGTTTTGAATTCTAAATCACATTTAGTCTTTTCAAAACAATCTGAAATATAGGATTTTTCTAAAACAAGAGACTCAAATTTTTCTTTAAGCTTTAAAAATTTTTCTTTTTGAAGTTTTAGTTTTACCGCAATTTTACAACTTTCCTTGTATAGGGCATTGTAAGCATCTTGAAGATCTTCTTCATTTTCATGATCACTATTCATATTTTCTTCACTAGTAGAATCATCATGATCTGAAAAAGTGAACTTGGCTAGAGTCATAAGGGCTTTGACTTCATTGCCTAACTCGGTTTCAGAATCTTCTGATTCAAAAGAGGCTTCAGAATCAGAGGATTCATCCCAAGTAGCCAACATACCCTTCATTTTGGGTTTGTCCTTTTTAGGACACTTGTTTGCTAAATGCCCATATTCTTGGCAGTTGTAACATTGACTATCTTTCAAAGATTTCCAAGTTTTAGATTTAGGTTTAGATATTTTCTTATCATTTGATTTTTGAAAATCAACCCTCTTTTTACTTTTGAAAATCTTGTAAAACTTTTTCGCTAAAAGGGCCATATCATTTTTAGAATTTTCTAAATCAGAGTTTTCTTGAGAAATATGTTTAGAAGATTTAAGAGCGATAGATTTACCTTTAGGAGCTTTAAAAGTTAACTCGTAGGTTTGTAAAGACCCAACTAGTTCTTCTACCCTCATATTGTTCGTATCATGAAGTTCCTGGATTGCGGTTACCTTAGAATTGAACCGTTCAGGTAGTGAGCATAGTATCTTTGCACACACTTTACTTTCTAAAATTTTATCACCAAGACCCCACATAGAGTTTACAATGTCATTCAGTCTAGTATAAATGTAAGGCCCACCCCCACAGCACATGATATTGTCCGCTTTGCCGAAGCTCACGGCTTTAAAACGCGTCATATGGGGGAAGGGTAGTTCGCAAACAGACCCGGTGCTCCCGTGGTCCTGCCCACACCTATCTCACAAGATATCGTCCAACCTAACTAACACCCATCAGAGTACGCAGCGGTGGTTTTGTTTCCCGCAGGAACGCGTCATGTCTGTTAAGGGAGGAACCCAACATATAACCACCACAACTCCAGACAACTCTTCCAATGTGGAACAAGTTATGCTACAGTCAACTGCAACAGTAGCTCGCCCAGCACAATAGCTTGTCAGCCACACAGTAGCCTGCCAGCCACACCTGGGGGCCCGCCCACATGTGTGCCCTCCCACGTGTGCCCGCCCACATGAAGCAGTGACTGGGGCGTCACATTATCCCCCACCAAGGGCAGAGCTGTCCTCGACTCTGATACCATTTGTAAGGTCCACCCTCACAGCAAATGATATTGTCCGCTTTACCGAAGCTCACGGCTTTAAAACACGTCATATGGGGGAAGGGTAGCTCGCAAACATACCCGGTGCTCCCGTGGTCCCATCCACACCTATCCCACAAGATATTGTCCAACCTAACTGACACCCATCAGAGTACGCATCAGTGGTTTTGTTTCCCGCAGAAACGCGTCATGTCTGTTAAGGGAGGAACCCAACATATAACCATCACAACTCCAGACAACTCTTCCGATGTGGGACAAGTTACGCTACAGTCAACTGCAACAGTAGCTCGCCCAGCACAGTAGCCTGTCAGCCACATAGTAGCCTGCCAACCACACCTGGGGCCCGCCCACATGTGTGCCCTCCCACGTGTGCCCGCCCACATGAAGCAGTGACCGGGGCGTCACAATAAAAGTCCATGAAGATTTCATTTTCCTTCATATGTATTTCCTCAAATTTAGTTGTGAGGATTTGGACTTTAGACTTCTTGATAATTGATGTACCCTCGTGTGTCATTTCTAAAATATCTCAAGCTTGCTTTGCAGTATCCCAGGATATAATTCTTTTGAACTCATCCGGTGATAGTGCGCAAGTGATTGCATTTAGTGCTTTTGCATTGGCACTACTCTCACTTTTCTGAAGTGTTGTCCAAGAAAAATAGGGTGATTTTCTCATTGATTTTGATCCATCGATACCAATCACTTCAATGGTAGGAGGGATCCATTTAGTCACTGTGGCTTGCCACACACTCTCATCCATTGATTTGAGGAAAATTCTCATTCTAGTTTTCCAATAGGCATAGTTGGAGCCATCAAATGGTGGAGGCCTAGTGACTGAAAGGCTATCAAAATTTGACATCTTATCAATAGCTTAGATCGATTAGCTCAGGAAATAAATCCAAATAGTAACAATTAAAATGAGCTATTAGGCTCTGATACCACTTGAAAAGGCCTAGCTATATGTCCTAGAAGGGGGGGGGGGTGAATAGGACTATGCCAAATTAAAACTTTAACAGCGAAATTTAAATGAATAAGATAGCCTTAAAAACAAATAAAAGAAAGATAACACTATAACCAATTCACAATACTGAAATGTAAAGCAACCTCAAATGTATGAGTATTGAGAGATTGATACAAATGTTGTTCTAAGGACAACCTTACACCAAAAATCAAGGTTTATGGTAGGACAACCTAATTCCTAGAAAGGTCTTTGTATCAAAAACTCAAACTTGATACTGAGGAATAAATAAATAAATAACAAAGAAATTAAATCTAAGTTATTACAACATTCCCCACAATGCTTGAAATGTAAAAGATTACAGCATTCATATCCACAAATACATTCCACAGCTTTGAATGATAAAAGATAGAAATTTAATAACCATTCAAACCATAAAACACAAAGAATTATAGTGGTTCGTCTGTGTGTACACCAACCGTTAAACAACAACCACACAGATTGCTACTCCACTCCTAATATCCTCACACAGGGGATATCAACGTTCACTATGAAAATAGGTTTCACAGGTTCACCTAAAAACCTTCACAATTGTGTCTTTCAAATGGGCTTACACAATTCAAAAACCCCACTTCTGAATTTTCTGGCTCTCCTTAGATAACCAACACAATGAGATTTTTCTAGCTCAATCTCAAAAGAAAAACCAAAAGCATAAAGGATTTACACAAATGTAAAATACCTGGATTTCTCCTTTTGTAGCAGCCCGAAAGAACCAATCGGAGTAGAAGTTCGAATATAGAAGTTCAATTGTCCAATACTCACTTTGATATGGTTCTAAGTTCTAATTGATTTTAAATTAATACCAGATGGGCTAGCTATATTTGATTTTGATTCCAAGAAGAAGGAATACAGCAATTCCTCTTTTCAATTCAGATTGGAATGCAGAAACAAAATCAAATAAATAAAGCAAACAAAAGAGAATATTAAATATGCACAACGTAGCTTAAATAACACAAACTTATCTCAGAGTGATGCCTTGATTTTACTTGAATTCAATTCTTGAAAAACTCTGAAATTCGTGTTCTATTTATAGTTGTAGAAATCGCATCTTCGACCGGTCATGTGGCCACCAGGACTGGTTGTAGGTTGAACTACATTTTGAAATTTTAAGCACGATCAGATAAAACCGTTCTACGACTTATGTCCAAGACTGGTCGTGGGGCCTCCATGACTGATCGTGAGAAATTAGGAATGGTTGCTGGAGTTTGAGTCATAGCTGCAAGATTGGTCGTGAATGTGTCGACATTGTTCCTATGACCGGTCGAGCAGACTTCATGACTGGTCGAGCCAATTCTAGGACTAGTCGAACAGAGTTCAGGACTGGTCTTAGAACAGACCTAAACACTTAAAAAAATATTCTATATGAATTATGTATTCAAAATGACCTACCCTAAGGTCAAACTAAGGTCATGCAAACCTTAAATGTGAAGCATGGACATTAAGTCTTTACTTCTTCAGATGTTGGTTGACCTTTGAAGATTGTGAAGCTTGAGTTCTCTGATGTAGCTTGAACTTGAGATCTTCTTAAGCTTGGACTTGAGATCTTCTTAAGCTTGGACTTCATCTTGTACTCTTGTCTTGAGTTATACTTGAGACTTGAACAAAAACATGCCTTTCAATGTAGCTCTTGTGACACTTGCAGAAGTAGTCAAAGAACTTGAACTTAAAGTAAATCACCGTTCTTAGTAGCACAGATGCAGTGACTTGAACACACAAATTCACAAGCTACACAAGACATAGAATGTGTTTTTGGCACCACACCTAGATTATGTTTTTGGCACCACAAAATTTGACAACCAAAGAGGCAGATAACAATTGCACTTACAAGAAGAAGGAGAGAGCAAGAAGGAGAAGAAGAAAGAGAGAGGGAAGGAGAGCATGAGTTGAGTCGGGTCGGTTGCTGCCGAGTTAACTCGGCCTGACCTGAGCCACTGACTCTCTCGGACTCAGTCAGGCTAAGTCCCGAGTATGTGATGCTGATAAGAAGGAAGAAAAGAAAGGAAATAGGAAGGAGGAGGATAGGAGAATGAAGGAAAAGAAGGAAGAAGAAAGAAAGGAAAGAAATAGAGAGAGAGAGAGAGAGAGAGAGAGAGAGAGAGAGAGAGGTGGGCCGTTGCACCACCTAAACTCGACTCGCTGGATTGCGAGTTGGGCCTAATGCATGAGGCTGTGTCCAGGTATTGCTGGACCCGTTCAAATAGGAAGGAGGAAAAAGAAAGAAGAAACAGACGGAAAGGAGGTGAGAGTGGGCTTGAGAGTGAGTCGACTCGGTTGAAAACTCGCCGAGTCTAGTCGAGTCAACTCGCTTAGATCTAGCTCAAGTCAAGTACTTCATTTCACCCAATTATATTTGTTGTTATTTTGACATCATTGACTATTGTTGGATTGCTATTTTAATTAGTAACATTATTAATATGGTTATTACATTAATTAGAAATTTAATCCAGAAATTTGAACCTAAGTATAAACTCTAAGATAAAATCCTAGACCTAAGTGGCCTAGACTCTAGGTCAATACCCTAAACGTAGGTAATGCGTTAGGTTGGATCTAATTGTAAGACTTCATAATTCATGACAAGTCATAGTAGTTATTATCATGATTAAATTCATTATTTATAGTTATGATTTAAAATCATTAGAAAATATTATCATTTTCCTTGTGGGATTAGTTAAATACTTGTTAATATAGTTATTACCGTTAGAAAATATCTTATTATTATTACTTGTATTATCTAAGAGATTAGTCATTATGAGTATATTAGATAATATCGATACGTTTAAATATAAACTTCTGAACTATCGTTACTAATATTGATGGATTGATACTCCTACTATGAACATCATTTGACCCATTGTACAATAATAATAATAATGATAATAACATTAATAATAATAAGTTAGGATTCAAATCCTAAAATCTAAGTATGGGGCTAGACCCTAAGATAAAACCATAATTCTACACTAAAACCCTAAAAGATAACTCTAGGTGGTATGTAAAACTTGGATCTAATTGTACATCCTGATTTATGGTAGGATTTGATTTTAAGGGAACGCGCATTCCCTAGCAATGCTGGTAGGCGATGCAAACTATAAGGTGATGATTCTTCCCCTTGAGCTTTCCATTTTCCCATTGACTTAAGTTATAGTTTTATCTTAATTTATAAATGATATCTCCATTCTATATGCACATGTGTTAATTGTTGAAATTGAATTGTTATATTACATGCTTAATGTTCATCCTATATATCTGTTCATGCTTGTGGATTATTTGTGGATTGCATATGAACTTTAAACTGGTACATTAGTGGAAAACCCCCACCTATAAATGTACACCGATACTTGGGATGTAACCCGTCTGGTTGTGATCGTAATGGACATTCGGCTTAGTGGTTATTAAATGAAGGTTTAAATTGACCATTGATGTGTGCCTACTATCCAGGGTTGTTGTGTCCAATGGTTTTTAAGGATGGTCTTTATCGTATGGTCTTGATATTCGCCCTAAGCGGCTTGCTTTGATATCGCCCTATGTGGCTTTGTTCTAGTATTTTTCCTATATGGGTCCAATGTTTATACCGTGCAACTATTCGATGGTAAGCCCCATATACTGTAATATGATTGGCCACTAGCTGATGGGTTCCATTAAACATCTTAAGATGGTAGTCTCATGAGCCGGGGATGGTGGTATGAGACCTATGCCCGAGCTGTCAGCCTGCACTGGGCCATGTGCTCCCCGTAGTGACCTTTGAGCTTATCTAAATTGGTTGGTTGCAATTGGACTAATAATGGGTTGGCAAATCATGCATACATGGTATATTACGATGACTTGGATCACTTTGCCCTGCGATTACGCCGAGTGTTGCGCTTATGACCAGTCATTTGATTTATGATTATGACTTGGATCATCATGCCCATGCGATTATGCCGAGTGTTGTGCTGATGACCAGTCACATTCATGCCTGTCTGGATGTTTTACCCAGGGCACATACCTTCTAGATATTTTACCTGGGTCGATGATTTCATGGGTGACGACCCTACTGTCCGTTTGGATGTTTTACCTGGGACAATGATTGCATTCACGCATCCATGCATCTAATAAGACTGCATTTACTCTGTTTTGGTTGTCTGGATGTTTTATACTATTTCTTACCTAATGCGGCGATGTGTAATCTTGAGGAAAATTCACACTGAGTTGGCCACTCATCCATCAAATATATAACCGTACAGGTAGTATAGGTGGCTTTAGTGATATGCATGTTTATATTTGATGAGGAGCAGGGTACGATCGCCAGGGATGCATGGTCGTATTTGCCTAGAGGAGCTGCATGATCTTGCAGCTTATATTTATATGCTTTTTGTCATTGTTTATGTATTAAATCTTATAAATCTTGTACTTGTTAAATTCAGAGGCATTAGTTTGTATAAGTCATTATGGGCAACCTCTTGTATACTCTAAATGTAATTGAAATTTTCTTTTATGCTCAATTTGTCCATTCTACGCTCATCTGCTTACTCTGATGAAAGATAAAAAAAAAATATTATATCTGACCATCCTTTAAGGTTAACACTCGGGTTTTTGGGAAATGGGTCATGTACTCGGGTCCTGAAGATTCGGGGCGTTACAATAAATCATTGCACTAACAATTTGGGCAATCCATTATGTCAGACATTGGATGTGGATTGTCCATCATATGGAGCCCACCTTTGATGTGGACCTTTCATCGTGTGAATCAAACCTTCAAAGTGGGTTGTCCATCAATCAAGACCCGTCTTGGATGTGAACCATTCATCATTAGCGGCCCACCTCGATGTAGGTCATCCATCATGTGGGCCCACCATCAATGCTAATTGTCCTTTATGTGGGGCCGTCAATGTCTACTACCGATCACCCATCACATTTGATGTGTCCATCGTGTGGGTCCTACATTCAAATTTGATTGTCCATCATGTGGGGACCACTTTTGATATCCACCATCCATCGCGTGGGCGCGCACCTTCTATGTGGATCATATATCATGTGAGCCACTTTGGATATGGGCTATCCTTCATGAGAGGCCTTAGATTGAGATTGTTCATTAGGTGGGGGCCACTTAATGTTGATTGCCCATCATGAGGGGCTGCACTTTAATATGGGCCATCCATCATGTGAAGCCCACTCCGTCCATTATGTGGGCCTACCTTGATGTGGATCATTCATTGTCTGGGGCTCACCTTTAATATGGGTTGTTTATTGTGTGGACCCACCTTTGATGTCAACCAATCATCATGTGGGCCCACCTTCAATGTCCATCATCCATAATGTGGGTCCCGCCTTTGATGTTGACCGCCCATTAAGTGGGGACCGTTTGATGTGGATGGTTCATCATGTTGGGCCACACTTTGATATGGGTCATCCATCATGTGGGGCCCATATTTGATGTGAACCGTGCATTTTGTGAGCCCACCTTGATGTGGACCATTCATCATGTGGGTCCCATCTTTGTTGTGGACCATCTCTCATGTGGGGCATACTTGATGTGGATAGTCCATCATGTGGAGCTACATTTTGACTCGGGTCATCCATCATGTGGGACCACATCTGATTTCCATCATCTATCTTGTCGGAACCACCTTTGTTGTGAACCATCAATCATGTGGGGCTCACTTGTTATGGATTGTCCATTATGCAAGGCCACATTTTGATGTGGGCCATCCATCATGTGAGACCCACCTTTGATGTCCATTATCCATCATGTAGGTCTCACCTTTGCTATAGACTGTCCATCATGTGGGGCCAACTTTCAGTATGGGGTGTCATCATATGGGTGGGGTCATCATCATATGGGCCCACCTTTAATATCAACCTTCTATCACGTGGTCCCACATTCAACGTCCACCATCCATTCTCACTTTTGGTGTAAACCTTACATTAGGTGGGGCCTGTTTGATGTGGATTATCCATTATGTGGGGCCACATTTTGAATTGGGTCATCTATCATATGGGCCCACCGTTGATATGACTTTGCATTAAGTGGGCTCACCTTGAAGTGGACTGTTTTTCATGTGGGGCCACATTCAATATAAGTCATTCATCACGTCACCTACCTCAGTGAGATTGTAGAGAAAAGAGAAGAGGGTAAGATGAAAATGATTTTAAAAAATTAAAATTAAATTTTTTCCTAGCAGTCTATTTTAAAAATAAGAGTCTATATATTTTTAGTATGAGCATTTGATACCCAGCAATGAGGCGTTAAAAATTCAAAGGTGCACAACGTCCAGAATGGGAGCAAATTGGATACTGAACGCTTCGGTAGCCAAAAGGCTACTGAAGTGACGTGGATTAATGTCATCGGTTGAATTCCAATGGACTGTTTCTTGTAATGATTGCTCCTTCACTGCTGTTCCATTGTCTCCGTGCCATTCCGTTAGCCTCCGTGAAAGGCTTTCACATGAAATCAGCATCGACTTTGTAAACCCCTCTGTGTATGTGTTTCATTTATTCCGTTCGTCCATTTTTAAGATCATTTTAGGGCTTTATCCTGTACATAAGAGGGATATAAATCTTAGGTGGACCACACCACAGAAAACAATAATGATTTGATATCCATCATTTAAATCCTCCTAAGGCCCACTGTACTGTTTATCAGACATCTAATCTGTTGATTAGGTTATAAATACCCAGATGAAGGGAAAAAACAAAGATCAGCTTAATCCAATAATTTTATGGCCCACAAAAAGTTTATAATGGTCGACGATCATTCGACACTATTTCCAGTAATGTGGTCCAATTGAGATTTGAATATACCTCATTTTTGTATAATACCATAAAATGATTTATAAAAATAGACGGATGAAACACATGCATCGTGGTGGAGCCCGTAGAGCACCGAACACCAGCCATTGTGTGGTGGCAGGGAGTGGCCAATCCCTTTCCAGTTAACTGACTACAGACAACAAATTCTGACCATGGCAAGGCTTCCACGTGGAAGCTATAGGATGCCAGTTTATGATAAACAATCAGACGTGGTGCACTGCCATACCTGTTTCTGAATTAAACCTCAGATTGTGGGACCCATTTTACACGTGGAAAATTGATTACTTTTGTTTTTTTAAATGTATTTTGAATTCACACCAACGATCTAGTTAGAATCCTTTATTTAGTATCCGATTTGGGTTATGGCCCATTTATTGTGGGACCCACTAATTGGACGGATTTTGATGAGCTACTTATGTGACTTGTGATAACAATTTCTACATGCAGGAGTATGGATCATCATGCTCTGCTAGTTTATCCGTTTGTGGCCGAAACGGAGGCTAACGGAACTGCACTGAAAGAGCATTCATTGCAAGAAACAGTCTATTCGTATTCAACCAATAATATTTTACCACGTCACTTCAGTAGCCTTTTGGCTACTGCAGCGTTCAGTATCCAATCCGCTCCCGTTCGGAATGAGGTAGGTCTGTGCCACGTGCCGGTGTCTGTTTGCAAGCCTGAACCAAAATAACTTCCCTCCGCCTCCCTTCAATTCAAGCCACTCTCGATAATATCGGGCTGCAATCCATCTTCCCATACATCCGGAAAAAACGGGTGACAGAGAATGAGAGAAGTGCAGCTGCTGCTCATCACAGCAGCTTCTTCCTCATTTCTCCTCCCTTCTCACCACCCATCTCTCAACCGCACCAAGACCTCTGCCAGTGAAAGGCCATGGCCTTTCCTCCTCCACAACGCCCGCTCCCTTCTCATGCCAGGCCACGACACTCGCCTCAAATACTACACCACGGAGAGCAGCATGGTTGCAGAGAGCCTTCTGGCCTCCACCAGCTCCCCTGTTGATGCCAAGCTAATGTCAGCGGGGATCTCGGGCTCCCTCCGTGAAGGGAAGATCCGGGCAGTTGTTGAGATTTTGGGCAGGGTTGAGAAGCTTGGGATTTGCCCTTTGTCTCTGTTTGATGGGTCAGCAAGGGAGTTGCTTCGGTTGGAATGCCGCCGGCTGGTGGACGGTGGCAGGCTAGATGAATTCGTTGAGTTAGTGGAAATCCTGGCAGGTACTTTATATGGTTTGTATTTCATTTTATTTTTAGGCTCATCCAGTCCCTTTTTTTTTTTTTTTTTTTGTATGTGTGTGTGTGTGTGTGTGTGTGTGTGGGCGCGCGCATTGGCAAGAAGGAATCATAGAAATGTGGCTTGACTAGGACAGAGCTGGCCATGGCATTAGCAAATCGTGAGGAGCACACTTACAGTGCCTGAAGCATATCAATGTACATTAATCCAGACCATCCAAATTGTTGGTCCCATTGTGAATGGCACATTTTCCAAAAACCATATGAATAGGAGGAGCATCCCTGTTCCATTGGCGGCCACTAAATGGATGCTCACAAGGAAGCTGTTCAGCTGTTCAAATTCACCAGGTGAAACTGGACTGTTAAGATTGACTGATCAGTGTGATTTAAGGTCTATGATCTGTCCACAACGATTCCCAAGTTCTGTATGGCTTCGATAGGCATTCATGTATGCGCCTCATGCATGGTTATCTCGCTGCTTGTGCTCTTTTACAGTGTTAGAAACTCACACTGTAGTCAAATGTCAAAAGTTCTGCGTAATGTGTGAATGGGGGATTGGAATTGGTAATATTAGGGAGTGAAACTGGGTGCTTTGAGCAAATAGTGGTGGAGGTTTGGGGAAGAATTAGAAACTTTGTAGGCTAGAGAAACATGATTGTTGGGAAATATGGCATGTCTGACGGATGGTGGTGGTTTATGGGTCTTTGCCATATATCTGTTAAGATCCATTGAGCCTGATCATCAGATGTGTATTGTTCATCCAGCCAACACTTTCACAGGTTGAGCTCCATGCTGAGCTCATAGGGAGGCAGTGCCCTCTTGCTTGGGGGTCCGGGGGCGTGTCCCCGGTCCAGAGGGCAATTTCCTAATTTCACATGGAGTTTTATGTAACCCTAGTTCGTTTGGGGTAATATATATTCTGTCGTGAGAGAGAGAGAGAGAGAGAGAGAGAGAGAGAGGAGAGAGAGGAGAGAGAGAGAAGAGAGAGAGAGAGAGAGCCGTAATTGTATTGATAACTGCTTCTTCATTTTTTGCCTTTGAGCATAGTGGATTGATGTGAATCCGTGGACTATTGAAAGGGAACTATGTAAATTTCTATGTTGTGGTTTGCATCTCTCTCTCTCTCTCTCTCTCTCTCTCTCTCTCTTTTCCGCTTTCTTTTGATTTCGATATTGTTGTGCGTGTGGTCGAGAAGGGATCTTTCTCCCAACAAGATCAATGGGATCCGCAGTTTGAAAAGTTATTACTAACATAGGTAAGTGCCATCTTGAGTATATTGGGGTTATTTTGAGCGGGGTTGGAAGGTAATTTGGTAAGGATATCTGATTTCTTGTTGGTAAAGGCAAAAGATTAAGGTTTTGGAGGGATGCTTAGTTGGAAGATAAAGCTTTCGAATCATCATACCAAGCCTTGTTTGAGCTTGTGATAGATAAGGAACAAAAAGTTCAGGATCGCCATGGGAAAGTGTGGCGTAGAATATCATATTACAAAGATTATTGATTTAATTTTATTTTTATGACGAGTCATGCCTATTTTCTAACATCTTAAGTAGGTTGTGCCAAACACACATTGACCTTTCAATTGACCATAGGAAATTGTCACCAAATGGAGAATTTTGCCCGACTCTTTCTATTTGGTGTTAACAACAAGTGAGGGTGCTTCTTCTCGTGCAAAAGTGTGGAAGGCCCTTGTTTCCGCAAGAGTTCAAAATTTTGCAGGGTTAGTTATGCCAATAAAATCCTAACATTAACTTAAAGAAGCGGAATGTTTCCTTTCCAACATGTGCGCCATGTGTAGGAAAGAGGAAGACTCTATTAACTACCCCTTCATGTTCATCCATTGCTTGTGTAGGAAAATATATGTAATTGTGTATGCTATCTGTGTAAGCCTATGGAGCACTATATGTTTCCCTCATTGTGTTTACACACACACATATATACTTGTGCATGCGTGTGTGTAGGGATTTGCTAATGTCCCCACCTTCATGGAGATGTTAACAACATTCCCGAAGTTTTTAAATGACACATGGGGTGAACCATCATCAATCTCAATGGTTCATTTAGTCATACAACTAGGAGCAAGCCATGGGTGTAAAAATCATGCCATCCGATGATTCTAAACGTCTGATTAATGACATGGAAAATGGACAGCCAAGATTGAGTGGAGAAACAAAATAGCTCTCCAATCATCATCTTGAAACATCTATTAGATAGACTTTGCATTCCTTATGATTCCAAAGTAGCACATTGGTATGACGATTTTAACCATGTGATCTATGGCTCGTAAACAACAACTGGCCCTATTCAAAGAGTTAGGATCATCTGATCGGCATGATTTTTGCATCATGCTTGCTCCCATTGGTACTATTGAATGAACCATCCTGAGTGATAATTGGGCATCCCATGTGTCATTCAAAAGGTTTGAGACTTTGCTAACATCTCCATAAAGGTGTGGACATTAGTAAAATCCATGCTCGACCCCCCCCCCCCCCCCCCCCCCCCCCCCCCCCCCCCCCCCCCCCAACACACACACACACACACACACACACGGTTTTGTTAATTTCCCCAACTCTGTGGGAATGTTAGTTTTGTAACCCGATTATCAAGTCAATGCCACAAAGAAATGGAGAAGAGTGCACCTACAAGATACATGTTGGTATCAGAGCGGGGCACGGGGCACTGCGAGTTGATCGACGTCATCGAAACCTATTGACGTCAGCAACAGTACGACTGATGTTAGCACTGTACACTCTGTAAGGGTTGTTTTTCAATGCGAAGAACATGGTTTGAAGCAACTCGATTTTAGGAGATTTATGGTGATTTTTGTAGAATTTTTGGAGGCCATTTGAGGTATGTTTGGACCAGTTTTCACATTCGATAGAAAAACCCCAAATCGTAAAGTTTTCGTGTTTCTTCTTAAATTGGCCGATGTTTCTTTGATTTTTCTTCATAGTGGGGGTCAAATTCATGGTCCTTGATGATCCATGGAGTTTTTTTCCTTGTGCTAGGAGGATTCGAGAGAGTAGGAAGCCAAACTATGGTCCGACTGTACTGCTTTTGGGGCCTAGGGCTTGTGGTTGTACACCAAATCTCTCGATGTATGCCAAAGGTGATGATCTAGTGTAGTGGGGTGGCTTCTTTGCCTGATTCAAATCTTGATGTGAGTGTGGCTGTTGCTCTCCTCTTCTAAAGTTGTTTTTAGGACCTCAGGTAGGTTCTCTTCCGGGATCTAGATTTGTACAAACCTGAGAGTGCCTCATCGTGTGTGCTCTCATGTAGCTATTGTGGCTTTGTTGTTTGTTGTTAGGCCCCTATGGAGGACAAAACCTTTTCCTTATCCGGAGTTGGATAATCAGAATCACGTCCCTTGTTGATTACTATAGTTAAGTTGAATGGCAATAACTATTTGCAGTGCGCCCAATCAGTAAAATTGTTTCTAGGAGGAAGGGATAGACTTTCTTACATACTAGATGAAGCCCTAGATCCTTTAGATGTGAGCTTCAAGACTTGGATCAAGGAGAACTACCAAGTCATGACTTGGTTGCTTAACAAGATGGAGGCTACTGTGAGTAATTCAGTTATGTTTCTGATGTCTGCTAAGAGGATATGGGAATGTATCTATAATTTTCCAATTGACCTCAGATATGGGGAAGTTTCCACAAGATTCAAGACCCCTGAAGGAGTATTTTTTAGCTCTTCGGGATATGTGGCATAATGCAGGGGCATTTTCACACTGGGCTCGAGTGGGGTCGCCTGTGGGATGCAGGGGCACACTCGGGGTGGGTGACCCATGTGATTTGGGGCCCATGGGGGAGGTCTCGTGTTCGAGACTCCCCACCAGGGGTGATTAATGCGCATTTCACACCGGGCTCGAGTGGGGTAGCCCGTGGGATGCGGGGACACACTCGAGGTGGGCGGCCCATGTGATTTGGGGCCTACGAAGGGGGTTCGGCTGAGGTCCTAAACCCATGAGATGTGGGGCCTGGGCTATGAGATAAATGGAATAATTCGCCATACTCTAACAGTTCGAGCTTTTAGAGCAAGTGGTTAATTGTCCTGCATCAAATTGGTATCAGAGCGGGAGGTCTCATGTTTGAGACTCCTCACCGGGGGTGATTAATGCAGGGGCATTTTCACACTGGGCTCGAGTGGGGTCGCCTGTGGGATGCAGGGGCACACTCGGGGTGGGTGACCCATGTGATTTGGGGCCCATGGGGGAGGTCTCGTGTTCGAGACTCCCCACCAGGGGTGATTAATGTGCATTTCACACCGGGCTCGAGTGGGGTAGCCTGTGGGATGCGGAGACACACTCGAGGTGGGCGGCCCATGTGATTTGGGGCCTACGAAGGGGGTTCGGCCGAAGTCCTAAACCCATGAGATGTAGGGCTTGGGCTATGAGATAAATGGAATAATTCGCCATACTCTAACAGTTCGAGCTTTTAGAGCAAGTGGTTAATTGTCCTGCATCATGGCATGAGTTGGATCTTTATCATCCACTCCCTTCCCATTGTACCATGTACTATGAATATGCATAGAAGCAGCGTGAAACAACTAGAATCATGCAATTTCTATTTGACCTCAATTCTAAGTGTTATAGTGTTCGAAAGCAAATCATAGTCATGGGCCTTTTTCCTTCTCTAACAACCATCTATGTCATGTGTCGAAGGGTCGATACATCATCCAACCCTACTTTTACTTCTCTTGACTGATTTGCTTTTGCTGCTAGGGACTAACCTTCCTTTAGCTACAGGACTTGAGCGCCAATGTGGAGCCATTAGGGACATGGACGCGGTAGTGGATCGAGTAATTAAGGCAAGGGTTGTGACACTGATTGGGGTAGTTGTGGTAGTCAAGGCTGCAGTGGATGAGGATGAGAACGTGACAGACCACGCCATTGTACACACTATGGGGGAACAAATCACTCTATTAAAAGATGTTGTGATCTTGTTGGCCGTTCGTCATGGGCTGGCGTATTTGTAGCCACTAGTGCCTCCATTAGCTCTGAGAAGCCTTCACCTCCGCTTGTAGTGGAGAAGCCTTCCTCGATTGATTCGGTTCTTTTGTCTCATGAGGCTTATGATGCATTAATGTGACTACTTCGTGTTGTTCCTAATACTTTTAGAGCTGCCATAGCCTAGTTAGGTATTGCTCTCAGTATGTCCTCTTCTCCTTCTCCCTAGGTCAACTCCGGAGACACCTCTCACATGACTGGGAGGTTTTATCCGTTTAGTTCTTGTCTTCATTCTAGCCAATCCCACTTTTTCAGATGTTGCTGATGGAAACCAAACGCTTGTAATTGCAATGGGTTCCATCAAGCTCTCTCCATCTATGCATTCGTCATTAGTTTTACATGTCCCTAGTTTTCCTCTTAATATATTATCTATCAGTTCACTTACCAAATCTCAAAATTGCTCTGTAACCTCCGTCTCTTCTCACAGTGTGTTTTAGGACCATGGTGTTTTATCTCGTACTTCATGTCTATGTACACTTCAACAAAATGGCATTGCTGAGAGAGAACCGTCACCTTCTTGACGTCACCCACTTGTGCCCTCTTACTTGGTATTAATATTCCGAAACAATATTGGGATGATGCCTTGCTTATTGTTGTAATTTTGATTAATTGCATTCTATCCTGAACATTATCACACATGTCCTCATTAGTAACCAAGACAAAAAGGCGCTCTTGTATAGGAGGTAGAACATCTAAATGTTTCATTGTTTTGTGTCTTCTTTAGTAACCAAGACATAAATGATGCCGGTCTTCTTGTTTTTCTCTTCAGATTTTTGTACACTAAGTGATCTCTCACCCTCGTCTTTATCAGATTTGGGTGTTGGATGATGTTTCATTGGGTTCAATGTGATATTAACACTATCCTTGATGAAAGAATATGTGTTAGCCCGAGTCAAATGCACTTTCACAACCACGGTCTTCCTGACAAAATGTGGCATGCATCCATTGGGACCACATCATATCACATTCTTACTTGTACTTAGATTCAATAGAGGGTGAAGATAAGCAACTGACGTTAATAGAAACTTCTCCTCATTTATTAAACCAACGAAGTTGGTATGAGCGTGTGAAAGTGCCTTTGTTTGTCAATTAGCGTGACGGTTGAGTCAATAAGTCAAGTGAGCCCCATGTGAAGAAAATACAAGATGCTGCCTCAACCGAATGGGTGATTCAGGAACGTCAATGGTAAATTAAGCCTCACATCTCATGACCAAAACACCCCAGGTATATAATTCCCTCTAAAAGTCTTAAGAACAATAATGAATTTAATGTTTGAAAACTTGGTTCAAATAAGTAAACTCTATAAGTTTTCTGCATGTCACTTCGAGTTATCGAACTTGGGTCGATGACATTGTACACACCTGTTCGATGACATCGAACATTTTTCGATGACATCGAAAAGCAACTCTCATATGTCCAGCAACCACATAAATATATGGACGGAAAATTCGATTTATTGAATGTACCTTCGATGACATCAAACATGTATATTCGATGACATCGATGGTGATTCGTTGACATCGAAGAACTTAGAGTTTTTGTCCAGCAAGCTTCTTGGAAAAACTTCTGAAAATTCGAGGAATCAAACTAGACTCGATGTCATCGAGATTCAAACTTCGATGACATCGAATCAGGTTTGATGACATCGAAAAAGGTCCAGAAAATGTCCAACGAGCTTCCAAGGAAAATCTTCTAAAAAGTTTGAGGAATCAAACTATATTCGATGACATCGAGATTCAAACCTCGATGACATCGAATAAGGACACGAAATCGTCCAGCAAGCCTTGAAGAAAAATCATTCATAAATTCGAGAAATCGAACTAGATTCGATGACATCGAAATTCAAATTTCGATGACATCAAATCAAGTTCGATGACATCAAACGCAGTCAGATTCTGACAATTATATTACCCAGTGTTCGAAATATCGGTATCGCACAATGTATCGCACCCTTGGGATACAGATACGTATCGGTTATCGCACGGGATATATCGTTTGTATCGCATAGTTTATCGCACTTTTTGGGAAACATGGGGAAACATTAGCAAAATGGTTGAATTTTTTTATGAAACTTCAGAGATTATTTAAAAAGACCTTAATGCACACTTTTAAATCATAAAATATCAAAAAAGAAGTGCACATAATAAATTCCTTTGTATAAGGTACTAAGTTATGTGTATTATCTGATTACTAAGGTAAATATATTTAAATATGATGCATACCATTTATAAATGTATAAAGATATGTGTGAAAATGAGTCACATCCAAACATCAATTGGAATTCATTTTAACATGTCATTTTAGGGCATGGGCCGAAAAATAAGGCAGATCCAAGTTTGAGGTGGACCACACCACACAAAATAATGTTCATTGAATGATCACCATTAAACTATTTTGGGGCTATAAATTTTTTGGATAAAGCTAATATTTATGTTTTCCCATCCAGGTTTGTCAAACCTCATGGATAGATTGGATGGCAAATAAACATTATGGTGAGCCCTAAAAAGCTTCAATGGTGGACATCATTGCCACCACATTTTCCTATAATATGGTACACTTGATCTTTCATCGTCTCCTTTTTGGGCTCATGCCTTAAAATTACTTATGAAAATGGATGGAGGGTGTGGATTGGCTGGTGTACCACATGAGCTATGGGCATGTGTCAAAGATGGGACGCGAATTTCCTACTAAATCCTTTCGTAGGAGTGGGGCACACCATGATGTTTGTGAGAAATCTACTCTATCCATCAGTTTTGTAAGCTTTTTTTAAGACTTGAGGCAAAAATTGAGCAGGATCCAAGACTCAAGTGGGCCCCACTAAAGAAAAAGGTGGGTAGGAAAATTCCTACTGATGAAACTTTCCTGGGTCGACAGTGATGTTTACATTCCATCCATACCGTTCATTACGTCATTAATACTGGGATGAATTGAAAACCCAATATTAGACTGATTCAAAACCTGTGGCCCAACAAATATTTCAACTGTGGACCTTCAATCCTCACTTTTTCGGCCTACTTGAGTCTTGGATCTGGCTCATTTTTGGCCCTGTCTTAAAATGTGGTCGAAAAATGGATGGACGAAGTGGATTTCTCACAAACATCACGGTGGACCCCACCTAAGTTTCCAGCGCATGAACTTCATGCGCCCAGATGAGCGCACCTCTAAGTTGTACAAACAGCTCAAAGGAGATCAGAGTTACATGGCCCCACCAATAATGTATTTATTATATCCACACCGTTCATCCATTTGGAGAGATCATTTTAGATCACGAACCCAAAAATGAGTGACATCCAAACCTCAATTGGACCACACCACAAATAGCAGTGAAGACGATGATTCTCATCGTTATAATATTCGTAGGGTCCACCATAACGTTAGTTTTCCATCCAATCTGTTCATGAGGTCACAAAGACCTTGATAAATAGGAAAAACAAATATCATACGATCCAAAACTTTTGCGACCCAAAAGGGTTTCAATGGTGGACGTTCAATATCCCTCTGCTTTTTTCCATTGTGGTCCACTTGATCTTTGGATCTGTCTTATTTTTCGATAGAGCCTTATGAGGAGCTCGCCAAATGGACGAACGGTTTGGATATAATATATACCTCATGATGGGACCCACATAACTTGGTGACGTGTACATGAGTCCGTCCGCCTCCTCTGAATAAGGAAGCGGACTGCGTACTGAGTAACTCAGTACATTAAGCGTACTGAGTAAACTCTGTGGGGTCCACCGTGATTTATGTATTTTATCCACTCCGTCCATCCATTTCAACAGATAATTTTAGTGCTTGAGCCTAAAAATGAAATATATCCAAATCTCAAGGGGACCACAGATAATTTGGAAACAGTGTGAATTGAACATCTACCGTTGAAAGTTTCTTGGGGGCCATAGAAGTTTTGGATCAAACCTGTATTTGTGTTTTCCCTTCATCTATGTCTGTGTGATCTTATGAACAGGTTGGATGAGAAATAAACATCACTGTGGGCCCTAGAAAGGTTTCGACGGTGGAAGTCATTATTCCCACTGTTTCCAATGGTATGGTCCACTTGATCTTTGGTTATGTTTAAATTTTTTTCTCAACCCCTAAAATAAGATGGAAAAACTGATGGACGGCGTGGATAGATCAGATATATTCTCGGTGGGCCCAACAGAGTTTACTCAGTACGATAAGAGCGTACTGAGTAACTTAGTACGCAATCCGATTTCTCTAAAAAGGGCTCGGGGCCCTTTTTTTTCGAAGCAGAGAGGGTTCCGGAACGCCGGAACCCTAAAATCTCTCCCGAAAGCCGATTATTTCGACGATTTCGACAGATTTCCCGGCCAAATCTCTCCTAATCAGAGGCTTCGATTCGAATGGCCCATCAAACACAGGTTCCGATCAAGGCAATCTGCTTTACAGGTACCAAAATCTGCCGTTGAAAGTTTTTTTTTTTTTTTTTTTCATTTTTTCGGATAATGATGCTCTCCCAGGTGCGATATCGACGATAATATCGGCCGATATCTGGATTTGGAATTTTTTGGTATCTTCCCGACGTTATCGCGAGTATATCGTCTCGCAGTGGTGCGATACCGATAATATCGGCCGATATATCGGCCGATAGTATCGATATTTGAAACACTGATATTACCGTTGGGACTTTTTGCCTTTATAAACAAAAGCTTGGTTCTAGTGGTTGGATTGAGAAAAAGAGTGAGCTCTGAGAGAGTTGTTGCTTATCTAACATCCTTTACCTTTTTCTCATTGGAGTTCATCCTTCAATCCTCTCTTAATCATTGATACTCAATAGATTGGATTGAAGAATGAACTTCACCATTCAAGGATTCCCCAGTTACCTTCTTAATGACATATCATTAAGCTGGAATCTCTTGATTGCATAAACTCTGGAATCTCTCTGTCTCTTAAATGATCAACATTCATTAGAGTAGATTCCACAAAATACCTTGACCCAACCCCGGCTACTTATATTGGAGCATCTTTAAGTGTTGCTGTTCAAGGGAGCTGAAGAATCTCCGTCATCAAGGGAGATCGTCTTCATTTGGCGCTGAATGAGGCTCATCTACTTACAAGTAAGTCATTAGAGTCCAGAGATCCTGTAGATCATTCCTTGTGTAGGATTGGGTCGCAGGTTGTATCTCAAACTTACCAAGCCCTCAGTGGAGGCCTCCAACGGGAGAGTACGCTTAGGTTCTTTGTGTAGAACCTTGGCTTGTGTGGCCTAAACCTAGGCCCTTGTGTAGGACCTTGGCTTGTGTAGCCTAAACCTAGGTTCTTTGTGTAGGACCTTAGCCTGTGTGGCCTAAACCTAGGTTCTTTGTGTAGGACCTTGGCCTGTGTGGCCTAAACCTAGGTTCTTTGTGTAGAACCTTGGCTTGTGTGGCCTAAACCTAGGCCCTTGTGTAGGACCTTGGCCTGTGTGGCCTAAACCTAGGTGCTTTGTGTAGGACCTTTGCTCTTGTGTAGGGTATAAACTGTTGAGTCCTTGTATAGGACGATTTGCCTTGTGTAGGCATCCTTAGGAACCTTGTGTAGTTCTTAGTGTCAACCTTGTGTAGGTTGCAACGGTTTGAGGTGAACTTGATTTGAAACCTCCATTAGTGAAATCCGGTACACTCAAGGGTTGAGTGCGTTCGCCGGGAGTGGAGTAGGCACATAGCCGAACCACTATATATAATTGTGTTTGGGATTGCTATTTGCACACTCATTTGATTATGCTTATCTTGAATGCTTAAAATGATGCATGTGAATGGTTAGAACTGAGAGGAATCACATCCCACACACTCATATACACGATTCTACATAGACTAATTGCTTAAATTGTTCAACCTAAGTAGTCTATTGTTTGGATCCTCTACTTGGCTTGGAAGCCTGTAGAGTTAAGATTGCTACATCTTGATTAATTGCATATTAGTTCAAGATTAGGGGATTATGATTTTAAATTGGCATAAATTTTATGAAGTCCTATTCACCCCCCTCTAGGACACTTTAACCTATTCCATACTTCTACTATAGCGGTCTAAACCGCAATTTCAGCGTGGATGCTTAATTTTTTTGATTATTAATTTATCTACCATTTCTTGTGAGACAATGTTCCCACCACTCCCCTTCTCGATCAAAATCATCGATATTTTCTTACAAAAAGTGCAAGTGGTGCGGAACATATTGTGTCGCAACTCGCAACCATTGTTTCACATCAATCACCCGAGGCATCGATCTCCTATCACCATACACATCTGCTACATCTTCCCTAACATGCATCCCATCCTCATATTCATGTTCTTCATATTTTGTATCATCTTTAGTTTTCATTTAAATGCGGTTGGGAGCGTTTTCAACATATTCTCCTTCTTTGTCCATCTTTACTTTAATTGATTTTTGATGTTTAGGATAATGAAAAAAAAGATCTCCTGGTTGCTGACACGTAAAGCATGTGAAAATAGTGGTGTTTTGCCCCGTCTTAAGTGTACTAGCCTCTTGTCCATAACCATCATCCCTCAACCTTCTTGTGGTTGCCTTGTGTGGGATGTTAGTATGTTACCCCATCATTGATGACGGTCCTTGTAGGGCACCAAATCATCTCCCAAATCTTGAATTAATTATCTTCTTGGCTTTTAATGCAAGTGTGTATGCATTGGACATCCTAAATATATCTTTGAAAGACAATTCATTTTTGATGTCTGGGTTAAGACCATTAGGGGTCGTTTGGCACCATGGATTTAGGGGGATTTCAAATCCCCTGCTTGTTTGGCACCATAAAGTAACTGGGGGTTTCAAATCTAGGGGGTTTCAAATCCCCTCAAAGAGGGGGTTTGAAATCCACGGTGAGAGATTGGATTACATCTAAAATCCTTTCAAAAGTTGCATGTGTAACATGTATGTCACCAGACTATTATTCTATTGTGCACATGGCCTGCTAATGATGTCCCAAACCAATTAGATTATCAATTGCATCACTATAATTACTTTAATATGATGATCAACACCGTCCAAACATTGTCCATGTAAATCAATGGTTAAAAATAATTGGTTAGTCACTCGGACATGATTTTGTGATTGTGGCCCATCCGAAACTTGTAATTTCATAGTTTTCGGGCAAATCATATATTTCAGCGGGCTTATTGCAACCATTGTGTTAAACATTACATACGTTCACTAATTAGAGATATTAAAGTTGATTTAGTAATTAAATTCAAGCCCTTGTAAATATACCATGCATAGCTACTTTTGGATTAAAGTTGATTCCCAATCCAGGGTGCCAAACACAATAGGAGGATTTCAAATCTAGGGGGTTCCAAATCCACGCTCCCAAACAGGCCCTTATGATATATTCAAATCTTTTGGTCTTCATGCTCATGAAATCCTGCCCATGATGTCAATGCATAGAACTCTTTGATATATTCATTTACCGTTTTGTTCTCTTGACATAGATTGACATCTTTGAAAGAGGTTACGGGCATACGTTGCTAGTAGGAATTTCCTTTTTAACTTCTTTTTCATCTTTTCCTAAGAATTTACTTTCTCCTTACCTTGATGGATTCGTTCGGCTTGGAGATCATACCACTATGCTAACAGGTTACTAGAAAACTTCATAGGTATTAACTTAACCTTTCAATTGTTTGCGATTTCCTTGTACTTGAACACCTTTTCCATCTTGCTCAGCTAATTGATGAAGTTGTCAACATGCAATCGACCATGAAATTATGGAATTTCTACCTTATTCCAAGTTTCCTGATACATTCCAACAATTGAAGGATTCGATTATTAGTGTCTTCAGAAGCCGGGGCCGATTGTTGTTGGTTAGGATCTTGGTAGGGACTTTCCCCTATGTGTCCATGTGCTCCAATTTTGATCTTCAGATTCCCTTGACGCCAGAGCTCTTCCATTTGATTAGTGAGATTGTCCACCGTATGCGTGAGTTGATCTACCTATTTTGTGAGTGCGAGGATCAATTGGATTACTTGCGCAAGCTCTTCTTGTGTTAACTTGTAAAGTATTGAAACCAATGTTTTCCTTATTTGTTATGATACGCACGTAAAGGCTGATACGTATAGGTAACGACCATGACCGTTACATGATAAGGGGGTGAAACGGGGAGGTTAGTTTTTTGGGATCGTATTGGCCGTTATGATGGCTATAAAGGCTATTATGGGGCATAATGACCGTTACCCCTGTAACGGTATAAAAACAACAACTTTTTCCTATTTAAATCCATTTTCCCCACATTTTTTTTTTTTTTTTCGCTTTTCTCATTCCAAAAACTCTCCTAGATCATTTTATAATAGATTTCGACCACTCTCATGACGACCTCAACTTGTTGATATAGCGACACATCTCAACAACTTCCTTGTCTAGGTAGCACCCCATAATCTCACGTGGACCAGGTGGAACACACTCTTGGCCCCATGTTGCACTTTAGTGATCATATTTTTTAAGTGCTTGTCACTGTATTGGCTGACACGTGGTCATAAATGAAAAACTTGGCTACAAACTTTTCTACCTTGATTCCCACATCTCCTCCATAAATCCATCAGTTGCTTATGCTTTTCCCCTTCCTCTCAATACATTGCTAGGTCTGAAGATACATCTAACATTTGCATGCTGCTAGTACAATGCCTATTACATAGTCGCCAACTCCCCCTCCTACCGTCACCCTCTTGCACTATCACCCCCATGACTGTTGCTCCCTACACCACTCCTCTCACTGGCCTCTCATGTATAGACCCCTTAAAAGTGGGCCTACTAGCTTCTCACCTCCTCTTTTGTTCCCCATCCCACTCCTCCTGTAATGACTCCTTAACAACACATCTATAGTTCGGTTCCTCATACTCGTCCACCTCCTCTACTGACTCAAGGCTCCATGCTGGATGTGCTCCCTCTCATGCTTAGCACACTCATCTCTTATCTCCACCCATTTCCTTAACACTTCATTCATCTTTGATCTTATCTCCTTCGGAACACTTGGGTTGTCGACAAAATTTTGATGCCCTCAACTAGGTGTTCCTTTAAAAGGGACACCCCATTGCTCTTTGACACATGCTCACGATAGTTGCACTTATACTCGTGTTGGTTGTCGGGAAGCGGGGTCCCATGTTGCCCGTCAATGTCGCGATTCTTTTCTTTTCCAGACATTTTCTACCTTCATGGCAACATTAGGCAAAAAGAATGTTAGCATATTCGATGTACTAAATACATACTTATTAGCCTAAATATGTTTGATTAGTTTGTTTTTTAGAATATATTTTTAAATTATTTTGCAATATTTTTAATTAAAAATATGGTTTTTTTTTTTCCCAAAAATTTCAAAAAGTTCCATCAATTTGTGTCAACCACCAATTACTCTTACATCATTTTTCCACACTCCAATTGTAGGTTAAATCGGTGAAATGGGGAAAATTTTGGATTTCTCCACATTCGAGAATTAGAGTGTAACTAAATTAAGATCAACCAACACTCATAAACATGTAAATATTAAGGCTAAATAACATCTGGTTGATCTTTTTTAAAATAATTATTTTTAATTCCTTTTCAATATTTTAATTAAAGAAATAAGTTTTTTATTTACAAAAATTTCATATAGTTCTATCAATTAGTCGATCATCCTCCAACCTCTCTAATGCAATTTTTTCACACTTTAATTGCAAGTTAAATGGGGAAATTTTTGGATTTTCCCCAAATTCATAAATCGGAGGGTTGAAATCTATGATCGAGCACGCAAGCTTGCAGAATCATGGATTATAATCTTTGTTATACTAATGCAGAAAAACTATTTAAATTAAAAAAAAACTCATCAATTTCATTTTTGACCCACTCGCTCCTCAATTTCTATTTCCACACCCAAATCCCCTTCTCTCCAAACAATTGAAAAAGAGTGGTTGAAATCAGCTTCGTAGGCCAATAAAAGAAAAAATAAATTTGATGAAAAATAAAATTTTGGTGATTTTGGTGATTCCCTCCCCCCCCATAACTTGTTGATACATGCGAAATACAGGTCATATCGTGCAATAGTGGTGGGGATTTTTGCAAGTCATAACTTCACATGGGTTTCGTATCACCCATGTGGATTTCAGTACTATTGATGCTGAAATAATTGAGTTTGTGGATTTCAGTACTATTGATGCTGAAATAATTGAGTTTGTGGATTTCAGTACTATTGATGCTGAAATCATTGAGTTTATGGCCTGTTTGGGAGCGTGGATTTGGAACCCCCTGGATTTGAAACCCCTTGGATTTGAAATCCTCCTATTGTGTTTGGCACCCTGGATTGGGAATCAACTTTAATCCAAAAGTAGCTATGCATGGTGTATTCACGAAGGTTTGAATTTTATTACTAAATCAACTTTAATATCTCTAACTAGTTACATATGTAACGTTTGACACAATGGTTGCAATAAGCCTGTTGAAATATATGCTTTGCCCGAACATGATGAAATTCTAAGTCACGGATGGGCCACAAGCACAAGATCATGTCCGAATGACTAACCAACGAGTTTTAACCGTTGATTTACATGGATAAAGTTTGGACGGTGCTAATCATCATATGAAAGTAATTAATAGTGATGCAATTGATAATCTAATTATTTTTTGATATCATTAGCAGATCATGTGCCCAATAGAATAATATGATGGTGAGTGGTGACACACATGTTACACATGCAACTATTGAAATGATTTTGGGTGTAATCCAAGCTCTCACTGTGGATTTCAAACCCCCTCTTTGAGGGGATTTGAAACCCCTAGTTACTTTATGCTGCCAAACAACAAGGGGATTTGAAATCCCCTCAAATCCATGGTGCCAAACGACCCCTTATTCACTTGCTGTGCAGTGATGCACGTATGTCTTTGAGAGGATTTTGCATGTAAATGGTGGTTTGGTGGCTCAATTATCCTAGAGTTTGGGTGCCTACTATTTGACGAGAAAATTCAATATCTGACGAAAGCTCAATCTAAAGACAAGCAACAATTGAAGATCTTGTATCCCACAATGTTGTGTTTGAGGGGGAGTTGTGGCTCAAGCTATTTGTCATCAACTTCTTCGTATGTGTTTCAAGCTGGGCGTGATCAATATCCTTGGTCTAGCTAGAGGAAGAGTGTAGGAAAATACTTGTAATTGTGTGTACTCCCATGGGGAACTGTATATTTCTCTCATGTTAATATACATATATGTGTGTGTGTGTGTGTGTGCGTTCGTGTGTGCATGTGTTAGTAAACACTCCTTTAGGTGAGCACACAACTTGTCGGCCTAAAATTCTCTCTCTCTCTCTCTCTCTCTCTCCCTCTCTCTCCCCCATTCTCTTCCCTACTAGGTGATGAGAGAGGTTTGGGATGCCCTCGTTTCTCATTTTGGGATTCATTGGATCTTAATAATTTGGTGTTACGTTGTGGGAATGGTATTGTGGGCCATCCGAATGCAACAACTTTTGTGGAAGAGTGTCTTCGGGTTCTTATGGGGTTTGTGGAAAGAAGAGTGTTAGAATATTTGAAGACAGGGATATGTTTGTTGAATCAGTCAAAAGAAGGATTTGATTCTCTCATTGTTAATGATTTGGCATTGCTGAAGTAGGAATTTCTTATGTGGTGGTACACTCACAGGATGGGGGCATGTCTGTTGAATCAGTCAAAAGAAGGATTTCTCTCATGGTTAATAATTGGCTGTTGCTAAGCTAGGAATTTCAAGTATGCTATATGATGCAGGACATGAGATTTTAAACATGATATGCGAGATTCCAGGTTTTAGATCATACTAGTTCAAAACAATCACACAAAATTCCACATCCCACATAAAGTCAAGCACTCAATCAAGGGGAATTTATGCCAGTCTAGGCCTACACATGCTAGGGCTGGATCAATTAAAGTTATATACCAAACAAACAATGCTCAAAGGATAGTAAATTCATCCACACATGCACAAAAATATTTCCCAAACCCAAGGGATTCAACCTTAGGGTCGAAGAAAAGGGCATAAAAATTGAGATTTAAGACAATCTAGGGTTAGGGTTTTAGAAACAAGGCGAGAGAGAAGTGAAATAGAGATGAGAGGGAACCTGTGATCAGCCTGCGTATGTTGGCAACAAACCGGCCTGATGCACGTGCGTGAATGGCGGCCCGCATGTGTGTGGGGCCCACGATTCTGGAATCGGTCAGCTAGGGCCTGGTCGGCCAGGGTTGGGCCACCTTCCCTCCAAATTTCAGGCCAAACGGATGATCGGTTTGAACGCGGTGCTCCGCCGAAGTTTCAGACCTCCTGCAGGGCCAGATTCTGGAAATCATAGGGGAAAGATTAGTAGTAACCGTGGGTGGATTTGATGAGGGGATGACTGTAAGAGATGAGGAATATGGAGGGTAGGAGATGGGGGCGATTTGGGATGGGTGTGACTTTGAATCACGGTAGTTAGCCCTTTGAAGAAGGGAGGGTTTCGCACCCAATTAGGTTTCCACAACTCGGAGAATTAGAGAAGCAGGAAAACGCAGAATTTTATTAATCATATTTAATGAAAAAACCCTACAAGGGGTTGCTTATTTATAAGAAAAACCTATACCCCAAAAGTCGCGCCATGTGCGCATACTATTACTTAAAGACGAAGTAATAAAAAATAACAACTAATCAATGCAATCTAAACCGTTCATGATGTTCCTAATAACGGTAATAAGTAAAACTCAAAGTCCTAGGTCACCTAGGGTAGTCGGCCACGATCATGAGATCCAATGATGGGATCCACATGATGATCGGGTCCACCCCAAGGAACCAAAACACAATCTTCTAACTAGGAGGCCCTCCATGGATGTCGTCATCGATCCAGATCGAAGGTGGGGCCCTCCTTACGTACGTGCGTAAGGGGGGTGTGCATGTGCGCGAGATGTCCCCATCAATACTTATTTGATCTCTTGTTTTTTTCAGGGAATGTGTAATTCTGTGGTTAGTTTCTCTGTTGGGTGTGGGATTCTGGGAGTCTCCTGTTTTTGTTTTGTCTTTCATCGTTAGCTTGGTTCCTGAGTGACAACTGACAAGGGGCTCACTTGAGCTTGGCTGCTCGTTGTAGTTGTTAATCTTTTAGTAAAGTTGTCAAATTTGAAAAAGAAGAAGAAGAAGAAGAAGAAAGGAAAACACAGAAAAGAAAAAGAAAAAAGAAATGTGTTATGGTTGTGAGTCTAATGTTGTTAGGTCTTTAGTATCTTGAGGCATCTGTAGTATTTTCTTGATTAATACTTCAATTCTTACTGTGCTGAAGGACTTGTGAATTCATTGCTGACATGAGCTGGTTATTGCTGCTTTTAGAAGATGCATTTCATTTGATAGTGGTATGGTCCTTGATAGAGTGGAATGGCAGAACAAGATTCTTGTTAGCCGACCCCATTTAGGTGGGATGGGGCTTTGATGACCACAATGATGATTTGCAAATGGAAGTTACTGAAAATCTAGAAGCTTTTCTACAACATTAATACATTTGAGTATTTTGGGCGGAAACATGTATATATTTCTATGCGGAGAAAAACTCCCATTTCATTTTATGATGAATTGTTTATTTTGGTCTAGGTTATGGGTTTTCTATTAAAGACTTAGTGGAGCCAATTGCCATTATAAGAATGTGTGTTGAGAGACTTGATCCACATATGGCTGTAAGGTACGATGTTTCTTATTGCTGTTCCTTGGAAGATCTTTTGTAATATATATATATATATATATATTCTGGGGCCCAGTTGAGAATTGGTTTAGATGCTTTCTCTGTTTCCTTTTTGCTTTTACTGATGTGCTCCATAATTAGTTTATAATGGTTCTCAAGTAGCTGAACGTTCATTCAAAATTTGGTAAAATGTACCATTGAAATGCCTGGTTAGCATGCTTCCTATTTAATCTGTTCCCTATAATTCATGTGCGGGGCCTATTAGTGGCAAAATTTGTAATCATTTGATCTTGTCCAGTGACGTCATTTTATTATCCTGTTCTTATTCAAGGATACCAGGGAAATTAATTGGTGCAAATCATAGTACGTATGTATTAGGTTTAGATTTATTTTGTTGTAGGCTGGATGTTGTGATCATACTTTAACAGAAACAACCTCTATCGCCTACAGGGATTTCTATCAACAAAACTTGAAAGTTAGATGATCTTTGCATTCCAATTGTTAAATCCTGCACTAGTTATTTAAGCATGCCAGTGATGCAATAGCTGATGATTGAATGATTCAGAACATTTGAGATTTGAGGTATGCATGTACAAAGATGTAAAATATAGTGCTAGTACAACTAAGGAAAAATATCTATACAACATTTATTGGTACTCATTAAGTTGCAACATCGAAGTTAATCCTTACTAGCTTGTTTAATAATCTAATATATTCTTCTCAAATTTCTTGGTGAAGATGTTAGGAAATTGAACTCCAGTTAGAAAATCTTGCATTGGAAAGATCCATAATTTAAAGATCCCTTTTGTTGAAAGAAACATATTTGTGTGTGAGTCGAATAGGTTGTTAATATGTGTTGAATAACTTAGTGGATATAGTTGAATCAATGAGAAAACTGTAAATAGCTAGAGGTGTTACGCCCAGCCCATGTTAGAGGGTCCAATACACGTAATTTACATGGCATTGGATATATAAAAGGAGATTAGATGTGTAGGGTTCGCAAAATTGATGGGGACATCTCGCGCACACGCACGCCCCCCTTACGCACGTACGCAAGGAGGAGGGCCCCACCATCGATCTGGATCGATGACGACGTCCAGGGAGGGCCTCCTAGTTAGAGGACTGCGTTTTGGTTCGTTAGAGTGGACCCGATCGGCATGTGAATCCCATTATGAGTTCTCATGATCGTGGCCCACTATTCTAAATAATCTAGTACTTTGGGTTTTGCTTATTATTGTTATTAGGAATATCATGGACGGTTTAGATTGCTTCGATTACTTGTTATTTTTGATTACTTCGTTTCCAAGTAATGGGGCGCACATATGGTGCGAGTTTTGGGGTATAGGATTTTATTATAAATAGGCACCCCTTGTAGTTTTTTTTTTCCTCATTGAAGATGATTAATAAAATTTCGCGTTTTCTTGCTTCTTTAATTCTCTGAGTTGTGGAAGCCTAATTGGGTGCGAAACCCTCCCTTCTTCGAAGGGCTAACTACCGTGGTGCGAAGCCACACCCATCCCAAATCGCCCCCATCTCTTACCATCCATATTCTTCATCTCCTCCAGCCATCCCCTCATCAAATCCACTCACGTTTGTAGCTAATCTTTCCCTTACAACAGATTTCCAGAATCTAGCCCCGCAGGAGGGCTGAAACTTTGGCGGAGCACCGTGTTCAAACCGATCATCTGTTTGACCTGAAATTTGGAGGGAAGGTGGCTCATCCCTAGCTGATTCCAAATTCGTGGGCCCCACACGTGCGGGCAGCCATCCACGCACGTGCGTTAGGCCGGTTTGCTGTCCACATGTGCGGGCTGATTGCAGGTTCCCTCTTGTCTCTATTTCACTCATCTTTCACCTTGTTTCCATAACCTTAACCTTAGATCATCTCAGATCCCCAAGTTCTATTCCACTTTTGAAACCCTAGGTTTTCCCGAATTGAAACGTGAGAATTCCTTAGATTGGGAAATAATCTTTTGCATGTGTGGATGAATCTACTATCCTTTGAGTATTGTTTGGTCTATAAGTTTTAATTGATTCAGCTCTAACATGTGTAGACTTGGACCCTCGTAGATTCCCCCTTGTTGAATGCTTGACTTTATGTGAGATGTGGAATTATCATGATTGTTTCTAAATTATTATGATCTAAAGCCTAAAATCTTGCACATCATATCTAATTTTCATGTCTTGCATCATATTTGGTATTAAAGCTTAGGTTTTTTTTTTTTGTAGGGGAATGCATTGCATTTTAGGGTTTGGTTTATTCACGTTTAGTTTGCATTAACTCTCATCATAGAGTGCTATAGGATCATTTAGTGGCATATAGTTATGTTAGAAGGTCTTTGAGTTGAGGAGTAGTTGTATGCCCACACGTACTGGTCGCAGTTTGGGATTGCACCCTGCACTAAACATGGAGCAATTACAAGAGTCAATGGGCAACATAACCTGACAGTTTGAGTCTTTGGGTAGGCGCTTGGAACAACGTATTGACCAACGCTGAGATCAGCTTAATGTGCGCATTACTCAACTAGAGACCTCCGCCTGGGCAAACCCCGCCATTGGGGAAGTAGAGAATGATTTGATGATGATAATGTGAAGAAGAGATGAGAATATTGAGAGAGAGAAGAAGAGGAAGGAGAGTTTGGGAGAGATAATGTGTTAGGCTTACTTGCCCCAACACATAATATTTTATTATAATAAAGCATATAGTACACTGCAGGAGAAGAGGGAAGTGTGCACATGCACTTACACTAAAAGGGGCCACTAACCACATACACAATACACTAGCATTGTCTATACTCCCCCTCAAGTTGGAGCATAGATGTTGATCATGCCCAAGTTGTCACGTACACGATGAAGAGCATCCCGACTCAAAGACTTTGTAAGAACATCAGCAAGTTGATCCCTAGATCAAACAAAAGGAGTGACGATTTTCTTAGAAGCGACTTTCTCCCGAGTAAAGTGACAGTCGACCTCAATATGCTTGGTTCGCTCGTGGAAAACTGGGTTACGAGCAATATGGATGGCCGCTTGGTTGTCACAGTGAAGAGGAACAGGATCCGAAGGAGGATAGTTAAGTTCTTCAAGAAGGTTGCGAAGCCACACAAGTTCACACGTCGAATGAGCCATAGCATGATATTCTACTTCAGCCGAGGACCGGGCAACAATTAGCTGCTTTTTGCTCTTCCAGATTATAAGATTGCCACCTAGGAAGGTACAGAAGCCGGATGTAGAGCGGCGATCAAAAGTACTACCCGCACAATCAGCATCGGAATAGCCAGAAAGATGAAAATGACCATACAACTGAAAGTGGAGTCCAAGACCCGGGGCTGATTTTAAATACCGAAGTATGTGGTAGATAACCGTGAGATGGGAAGTACGGGGAGCTTGCATGAATTGGCTAACAACCCCCACCGCAAATGAGAGATCTGGGCGAGTAATAGTCAGGTAAATAAGCCGGCCTACAAGTCGTCGATACATCTCGGGATCAGTAAGGAGAGCACCATCATCTAGTCGAAGCTTCTGTGAAGTATCCATGTGAGTGGTAGCAGGCTTGCACCCTAACATGCCGGTCTCCATGAGAAGATCAAGCGCATATTTTCGTTGTGACAAGACTAAGCTGGATGATGAGTGAGCAACTTCAATTCCGAGGAAGTAGCGAAGAGGACCAAGATCCTTGATCTCAAACTTGGTTTTCAAAAAATCTTTGACCTTCCTCATTCCAGCAGAATCACTACTGGACAGAACAATATCATCCACATAGACGGTGAGAACCATGATGCTTGTCAATCGACGACATATAAAGAAAGAATAATCAGCATGACTACGAACAAAGCCAAACTCTAAGAGAGCCTGACTAAATTTTTCGAACCATGCACGTGGGGATTGTTTGAGTCCATAAAGAGCCTTCTTCAACCGACATACAAGTGCAGGGTTGTGAGAAGCAACAAAGCCAGGAGGTTGATGCATGTAAACTTCCTCTGTAAGATCCCTATGGAGAGATGCATTCTTAACATCAAGCTGAAACTAGGGCCATGATAAATTAACGGCCAAGGAGAGCACAACGCGAATCGAATTAAGCTTAGCCACCGGAGAGAATGTCTCGAAGTAATCCACACCATGAGTCTGTGTGTAGCGTTTAGCAACAAGACGAGCTTTATAACGATCAATTGAGCCGTCTGGAAGAAACTTGATCGTATAAATCCGTTGACAACCGATAGGTTTATGGCCTAAAGGAAGTGGCACAAGGTCCTAAGTATGATTCTTCTCAAGAGCGGACATTTCTTCTATCATCGCCTTTGTCCAATCAGGACTCTGAAGAGCATGTGAGAGAGATCTAGGAATAGTCTGTGATGAAAGGGAAGCTGCAAACGACTGAAAAGACGGTGAAAGATGATCATATGAAACGAAATTACTAATGGGGTGTTGAGTACAAGATCATAACCCTTTGCGCAAGGCAATGGGAAGATCTAAACTCGAGATAAGAGAGTCACCTGAGCTAACATCTAAAGTGAGCGGAAGGGTGGATGGCTTAGCGTGTGAAGATTTATCTCGACGATGATATACCCGCAGAGGCTTAGGCTCACCCATATCACCAACAGGATACTGAATAGAGGGGAGAGGAGTTTTCCCATGATCACCAGTGGAAAGAGGAGAAGGGTTATACTCCCCCTGACTCGTAAGAGGATCACAGAGGGATTGACCTGGAGCAAAGAAAAAAGAAATATCTTCAAAGAAGGTTACATCGGCAGAGACATATTTCTTGCGAGTCAATGGGTCAAAGCATTTATACCCTTTCTGACCCCGAGTATACCCTAGAAAGACACATTTAATTGCCCTGAGGCTAAGTTTATCATTACTCCCATCCAAAATTTGAACAAAGCATGTACAACCAAAACCTTTAGGTGGGAGAGGAAATGGATTATCATGAGGATACAATGTAGTAAATGAAGATTTGTAAAACAATATACGTGAGGGTATACGCTTAATAAGAAAAGTAGCAGTGAGAAGAGCATCACCCCAAAAATGTTTAGGTAGATGCATACCAAGCAGAAGGGTGCGAGAAACTTCAAGAAGATGACGATTCTTTTGTTCTGCAATACCATTTTGTTGAGGGGTGCGAGCACATGACGCCCTAGACAAAATACCACGTTCCTGCAAGAAGGAAAGAAAGGCAGTAGACATGTATTCCCCTCCATTATCAGAATTGAGGGATTTGATGGAACAATGAAATTGAGTGCAAACTTCATGATAAAACACTTTAAACGCATCAAACACTTCACTTTTAGATTTCAAAAGATAAATCCAAGTCGTGCGGGAATAATCATCAATAAAGGTAACAAAATATTTAAATCCAAAAGTCGAGGTAACTGGAGCAGGTCCCCAGACATCTCTGACTGAACCAAAAGAAAAGGTCGAGAGTTCCTCTCAGAAGAGGGAGGAGGAAATGTAGCATGATGATGTTTAGACAATTCACAAATATCACAGCATAATGTTTTAGTGACAGGTAAGGAGGGAAACAAAAGTCTCAATCTAGCAATGGATGGGTGGCCCAAGCGGCAATGCCACCGAGTCATGGACTCTCGATCCAGAGAAAGGGTACTAGAAGCAGCAATGGGTGTATCATCGAGAAGATAAACGCCTCCTCGCTCATGCCCCCCACCAATCACTCTCTTCGTCTGTAGGTCCTGAAACAAACAATAAGAAGGGAAGAAGGTAATGGAACAATTTAATGATTTAGTAAGAGAGCTAACAAACAATAAGTTTAATGGAAAACGAGGCACACGCAAGACTGAGGACAAAGACAAGGAAGAAGAGAGAGGGATGGAATCAATCCCAGAGATGGGAGATTGGGTTCCATCTGCGACTGTGACATACTGAGTGTGAGGAGAAAGAGAATAAGAAGAAAAAAATTGACACGAGGAAGCTCCAGAGTCGATGACCTAGGATGTAGGAGAGGATGACGCAAGAAGGGTAGTACTTGACTGGGCCGAAGCTGCGTGAGAAGACTCAGGAATATCATGAATGTGAAGCCGCATAAGGGCATCATATGCAGCCCGAGAAATGATAAGAGACTCTCCTGAAGTAGACTGCTCAGCTGTCGGGGTGGAAGACTGTCTTAGAAGCAACTGTGGATGCAACAGAAGCAATGACATACGTATGACGACCATGTAGCTGCCAACAATAATCAACCGTGTGATTAGTTCCGCCGCAATGTGAACAAATGCGGGAACCATCACGTCCTCGTCCATGTCCACCATGACCGCGAAGACTATGGCCGCCACGACTGCGATCTCCCTCACGGCCTCTACCATGACCACCAAAGCCAGAAATGCGCCCCGAACTCAAGGATGGTGCCCGAAGTCCAAGAGAGGACTGATCGCCAGCAAGATGTGCCGAACACTCGGGTGGCACAAATGAATGAGAAGGAAGAGTAGAGGCAGTAGCACGCTGACACATGGCATAGACTGTCGTCAATGGGGGAAGAGGATCCTACAAAACAACCTGATCTCGAACATGAATGTAATCAGAACTCAACCCAGCTAGGAACTGCATGATACGAGTATCATTGTAACGCCCCGAAAATCGGGGGTCGAGCAGGAGCTCAACTCCCGAGTTCCAACGCATCACTTATGCAACATAGATAATGATGATTAAATGTTGTCTGTGTTAGTGCATTAAACATGAATGGGATTAAGCTAAATCAGCATATCATACTCCAAAGACGATTAGATTACGCAAGCGGAAGACTATGATAGATATATAAAACACTTAAGTCGTTGTAAGTCTCCAGAGTGTGAATCATGATACTAGGTGAAATAATTACATGTATTGTTCCAAGATATACAAAATAACGAGTGTAATGTCATCTATCCATATCCCTGTAGCCCCGATACGCAACTCCAGGTCTACATAGACCCGCAAAAGAGTTGCATGTAGGAGAACTCTCCCTCGTCATCATAGAAGACCGGCTCCGCTACGTAAGCATCACCATCATCTGCAACTACAACAGGGTCTGGTTGGTGTTTTAAAACACCGTCCTAGAACGTGGGAGTGAGTGATCAACTCAGTGGAGCTATAAGGCAAAGGTTAATATGTTATCAATTCAATCAAGCAATAATGATAAAACAATACAATCAAACATCCCTAAGTACTCTGGTTAATGCAAACATGATATGTATTAATGATGTATGCCCTCGCCTACACTCCCTCTGCGATCTTCCTCTTACGGTCGCAGCATGCACCCCTTCCTCTGTGCTCAACACCAACGCCAAAGGCTGCGGTGCATGAGCGTGATTACCAAGTTCTTATTAGACCTTTTCATACAGCAGGATTGGGAAGCTAAGGTACCTCCCTTTATATCATTAACCCAAACAATGATCCATCTAGGGTCGTCAATCCTAGTTAATCACATACGATAGCCAAGTTCGCGAGTTTACACCATAGGTTGCTACGAGAGGCTCGTCACCGTCAGCGTAGGCTTAATTCACACTCGAGGTCACCCCACCAACGCCCTACCAACTGGCAGTCTATTTTTGAAGGCTCGTCACTGACCCGACTGGGGACCACAGCCAGGCTGCGCCGGGGTAGGCCTATTTCATACTCGAGGTCACTCCACCAACGCCCTACCAACTGACAGTCTATTTTCGAAGGCTCGTAACCGACCCGACTGGGGACTACAGCCAGGCTGCGCCAGTGTAGGCCGACAGCTCGAATACTGTGTCCCATACCACCATATTCGGTTCATGAGTTTGGGTTGCTCACTGGTCACTACGGGGAGGCTCGTCGCCCCAACGTGGGCCGACAACTCGACCATGGTGCCCCATACCACCATGCCCGACTCATGAGTCTTAACGGATCGTGGTACCAAGGTTAAACGGGTCTTTACATTGGTAAGTTGGTACCTTAGATTCAAGCAGTAGTGTCCATACATGGTAAACACACAATAGGCCAATCGGTTTATTAGACAAGTTCGACTGGTACGAGTGTACGCCGAATTAATCGACATGGTACCACTGTCGACAATCATCGTACGCCTTGGATTCATCGAATGTGTCTTGTGTGGCGAAATGACCTTACCCACTACTCGAGAATCATTACCGATTGCCTGGACTACATCGTAACCCCAATCACACTTCAAACGATAGCATTCACAAGTGATAATCAATGACAGGATGTGACAACCAAATCTAAATATAAATCTTAGTTGAGCATTTCAATAAACACATAATACACATGTTATCTTACATAGGCATTTCATCCGTACAACACATATTAGTAAGATAGGTTACATAAAGGGAACTGTAATTATAGAGAAGGGGATTGAGAATCCTATCTCAACACCCTCATTAAATGCATTCCAACAAGCATTTCCTCATTCATGCATTTTATCAAACACTTAGACTACACATTTCAACATACATGTATTAGACTAGTTATAACATATATCCTGGCAAGCCCTTTTACAAAGGAGTTGCCACATACACAACATGCATATATTCATAGTTAATAATCATGGCAAGCACAGATCCAAATTCCATATTCATTCAGACATTTTTACAAGCACTTAGACTACACACTTCAACATACGTGACGTATGTTGGTTATAACAGGTGTTAGGGCAAATCCTTTCACCAAGGAGTTGTCACACGTATGACAACCTTATATTCACGACGAATAATCATGGCAAGTACGAATCCAAATTTCATACTCATTCAATCATATCAACAAACACATGGAATACACTATATTCAACATAGTTCATATATATAAGTGTAAAGCGTGCGAAACATCATATCTAAGTATGTGATAGCAATCAAGTCAGTCATAATCATTAACTGACATTGAAAGCCTTGAAAACCATAACCTAAACGTTTATAGTCCGCACCTTCCGCCGGTAGACCCGTAATGAACTCAGTTTAAACACTAAGTCCTCGCCTACAACACGACGGCAACCTATAGCATGAAATAGGTTAGCTATTTCACTATTTACTCTATTTGAATCCCTAAAACAGATTAGGGTTAGGATTTCTTACCCGAAAATGGAATCAGAATCGCCGGTATAGCGATACAGTAGCGATGATTAAGCACGCGGAGGGGTGAGATCGAATCCCAGGAACAAACTCTAACTCTCTCTCTCCTCTCCTCACTTTCTTCTTCTCTTTTCTCTCTCTTCTCTCCCCTAGGGTTTGAAATTCGTATGGAATGGGAGAGAGGGTTTTAGGTCCTTATATAGGCCCAAAATTGATGGGAATGGCCCCAGGGCCATGGTAGACTTAGGTTATAGCCAAAACTCGTCTGTTTCGGCCCAACGGAGTGCATCTGGGGGCCCCTTTTTTGCATACGGTCGGGAGTAAGTCCCCTAACATTGGATCTAGGTCAAGCTAAGTTTTCGGTCCGATCGGATTTACAGATCGACCACGGGGGACCAATTTCAGTTCAACGGTCACCGGTACTCAATCAAGGCCACAAGTACACTGACGTGTGTTGGAAATTTTCCCTGATCCGAGGGTGTAGTTGGGTCAGATTCTGACGGTCTGAATCCTTAGATTTGGCCTGCAAGCGAACGACCGAATTCACTTAAGTCTGAGTTCATTTTCTAAGGATATTTGCGTTTCTCACACACTTCGCTCCGGGCTCAAGTTGTGCGTTTCTGGATACTATTAGGACTTGATTTCCGGGATGGTTGTCAAGCCCAGTTAGGCGGTCATAACCGTATAGTTCTGCGGAAATCGGACTTTCGACGTGCGGTCCAGTTCCGATACGGAGTTTCAATGCGCTCCCGAGAGCAATTGGTTTTAAAGATTGATCCCAAGTTTTAGGGTAACGTAACGTTAACGATTCTGCAAGTTTTGGGTCTTGCAGTTCGTATTTAAAGTGATTCAAGCTAATTTCACAGCTAATCTAGTTTAACACTTAATTAATTCTCGTCTAATTTCTAAAGGATTTGGTTCTTAGTGATTTCTGCCTGAGGTGGTACTTGGGTCTTTGTAGGGATTTTTCCGGGATGTTACAATCATCTCGTTGCTTATGAGCATGTTCATGATCCTCTTTACATTTGGAAGGAAGAGGCTGATACATATCCAACTCATCCCACATACGCCGAAGTGTCGAATAGTAATCTTTTAAGGATTTGGAGTTTTGTTGGAACCGACCAATTTCTTGAATAAGCTAGAATACCCGTGAAAAATTCTGAGATTCCGAGAACATATCATGAAGAGTATCCCAAATACCTTTAGCTGAGGATAAAAACATCATTGAGTGGCTAATCGAGGAATCCATACTATTCAACAACCATGCAATAACTTGATAATTCTCCTTTGTCCAAGACTTGTAGGTAACATCTATAGAGTTTGGGGGATCATCCAAAATATACGACAACTTGTCACAGACTCCTAAAAATACTTTTACAGATTGTGCCCATTGAAGATAGTTGTCACCATTCAACTTAGTGGAGGTAATCTGCAAGGGGTTGGATTCAAGAGACCCTATGCAAGAGATGAGGGCCCTTTGTTAGCCAGAGGAGAGTCCAAGAGAGATAAACCTATGCCAAGAGATCTCCTACGCCAAGAAAGATTGATTCAAACAACTCTATCTCACTCAATCTTTCAAGATAATAAGAGATAAACCTCAAACAAATATCAATCATCCAAAATACCATGAAACGCAGTAAAAAAACCCTAACCGAGTGAAAAATAGCCCAGCCTCACGTCCGTTTGAGGTTCAAAACCTCTCAAACATTGATCTTAAGTAAAAAAATCCACCAAGGGTAGCTTGGGAGGAAGATTTCGGTCCAACTTGAGGAAAGAAACCAAAGAAAAGCTTACCGATTTGAGGTAGATCGAAGAAAAACGGAAGATGGGCCCGATTTTCGAATTTCTCTATTTCGCCCAAAATACAATGAAAGGAGGTCCAATAAATTTTGAAAAAATCATGACAAATTTTCTAAAATCAAGATCTATCAAACCCCTAAACTTTTAGCTCAAATGGAGTCCATGTGTCCGTACAACGCTGATGTTAGCCGTACGGCCGCTGACGTCAGCAAGGTGACGTGTCGCCTCTTAAACTGTTGGATGCAGAATGCCTGGATCTAAGCTTTAATACCAAGTAGAGAATGATTTGATGATGATAACGTGAAGAAGAGATGAGAATATTGAGAGAGAGAAGAAGAAGAGGGAGAGTTTGGGAGATAATATGTTAGGCTTACTTGCCCTAACACATAATATTTTATTATAATAAAGCATATAGTACACTGCAGGAGAAGAGGGAAGTGTGCACATGCACTTACACTAAAAGGGGCCACTAACCACATATACAATACACTAGCATTCTCTATAGGGGAAGATGCCCAATCTCAGGCAGGTTGTCAGGAGGATAAACAAGGGAATGAGGGTGGCCAAAGATACAGACATGGGTGCGCACCCGTGCACCCACCCCGCGAGGGCCATCATGATCATTATGACCCAGATGTGCAACTCTCAAGGGAGTTAGTAGAGGCCCCTACGCTTAATGGCCACTTGGGCCCTAAAGCTTTTATATATTGGTTGGCAGATATAGACCACTATTTTGAGTGGTACGACATGTCGGATGCTCGTCGAGTCCGATTTGCCAAGATGAAGCTTGTGGGCCAAGCAAAGAGGTTTTGGGCTACTATGGAGCGAAAGAAAGAGAGGTTGAGGGAACCACCAATTGTCCATTGAGGAGAAATGAAAGAAACTCTTAAGGAAAAATACCACCCTTTCTCTTATCACTTGAGGTTGGTTGAGGAATCGAAGTCTAAGTCTAAGCCTCTCCATATTCTAAATACCAAAGACTTTGAGCGAGAGACTGAGTCGGACTTGATGGTGTACTCTCTTGTGGCTAGGGAAAGTGCACCAAAGGCTAGTGCAGAGTTACCCATTGAGGCCATTTCGGTAGTGGATGGGTTTCGTGATGTCTTTCCCGATGATCTATCGGATGAGCTTCCCCCTATGAGGGATATATAGAACGCCATTGATTTAGTTCCTGGGGCGACTCTACCAAACTTGAGGTGGTCAATAGGAGTCTGGGAAATTTGCTTAGGTGTTTAGTGGGGGAGCACACCAAGACGTGGGACACCGTACTACCTATAGCCGAGTTTGCATTTAATAGTTCTGTCAATAGGTCCACAGGTTTAAGTCCTTTTGAAGTCGTTACTAGTTATAAACCTAGGAAGCCTATTAATCTTGTCCCTATGTCATTGTCCCATAGGCCATCAGAGTCTGCAGAGTCCTTCGCGCATCACATTCATTCTTTGCATTAGGAAATCAGGCAAAATATCACTATTAGTAATGAATATTACAAACTTTCTACAGACCAATATAAACGTTTCAAGGAATTCAATGTAGGGGACTCTGTGATGGTTCACATCAGGCCAGAGCGGTACCCTCAGAGAGCCGTTCGTAAATCACACGCGCGTAGCGCTGGACCATTCAAAATTATAAAACGAAACGGTCTTAATGCGTATGTGGTAGATCTTCCACCTTCCATGAGAATTAGTTTCACATTCAATGTGGAGGATCTAGTTGCATTTCAGGGGACCACTGATACATTGTCCAGCCTATCACCTAATCGTCCTGATTCCCCAGACCTTTCCCTTGATCCATGGCCCCCCCTCGACCCATCTTCCCAGCCTCTACCTCCCACACTTACCTTTCCCACACCTAGAGAAGAGATAAAGGATATTCTGGACCATCAGATAATATCGACGTTAGATGGCGAATTTCAAAAGTTCCTGATCAAGTGAAAGTCACGCCTAACTTCAGACAGTACGTTGCTCACTGAGGAGCTTTAGAGACTTGATCCTGACATCTTGGAGCGGTTCAGGAGTTTTGTTTCGACAGTGGCGAAATCTTCGCAGCCAGGGAGAGTTGATGGGGACATCTCGCGCACACGCACGTCCCCCTTACGCACGTACGCAAGGAGGAGGGCCCCACCATTTATTTGGATCGATGACGACGTCCAGGGAGGGCCTCTTAGTTAGAGGACTGCGTTTGGGTTCGTCGGAGTGGACCCGATTGGCATGTGAATCCCACCATGGGTTCTTATGATCGTGACCCATTATTCTAAATAATCTAGTACTTTGGGTTTGCTTATTATTGTTATTAGGAATATCATGGACGGTTTAAATTGCTTTGATTAGTTGTTATTTTTTATTACTTCATATCCAAGTAATAGGGCGCACACATGGCGCGAGTTTCGGGGTATAAGATTTTATTATAAATAGGCACCCCTTGTAGTTTTTTTTTTTTTTTTTTTCTCATTGAAGATGATAAATAAAATTCTGCGTTTTCCTGCTTCTCTAATTCTTTGAGTTTTGGAAACCTAATTGGGCGCTAAACCCTCCCTTCTTCGAAAGGCTAACTACTGTAGTGTGAAGCCACACCCATCCCAAATCGCTCCCACCTCCTACCCTCCGTGTTCCTCATCTCCTATGTAGCCATTCCCTTATCAAAAATCCACCCACGTTTGCAGCTAATCTTTCCCCTACAGCAGATTTCCAGAATCTGGCCCTCCAGGAGGGCTGAAACTTCGACGGAGTATCGTGTTCAAACCGATCATTTGTTTGACCTGAAATTTGGAGGGAAGGTGGCCCATCCTTGGTCGACCAGGCCCTAGTTGGCCGATTCTAGATTCGTGGGCCCCACACACGTGCGGGCCACCATCCACGCACGTGCGTCAGGCCAGTTTGCTGTTCACACTTGCGAGCTGATCACAAGTTCCCTCACGTGTTTATTTCACTCCTCTTTCTCCTTGTTTCTATAACCCTAACCCTAAATCATCTCAGATCCCCAAGTTCTAATTCACTTTTGAAACCCTAGGTTTTCCCGAATTGAAACGTGAGAATCCCTTGGATTGGGAAATAATCCTTTGCATGTGTGGATGAATCTATTATCCTTTGAGCATTGTTTGGTATATAATTTTTAATTGATTAAGCCCTAACATGTGTAGGCTTGGACCCTCGTAGATTCCCCTTGTTGAATACTTGACTTTATGTGGGATGTGGAATTATTGTGATTGTTTCTAAATTATTATGATCTAAAGCTTTAAATCTTGCACATCATATCTAATTTTCATGTCCTGCATCAAAAACCCTCTCTCTCTCTCTCTCTCTCATCAATTTTCTCTTCTCCTCTCCCTTCCTCTCCTTCTTCCTTCTCTTGCATTTAGTTGCTGTTGTGCATCTTCAATAACAACATCAATGTCCATATGTGCGTTTTCATGGCATTAGATTGGCTGTTTTGATTGGTTGAAGAAGATCCAAGTAATTTTTTTTTTTTTTTTAATAAAAAAATTAAATCCAAGGAAGTTGTGATCTCTTGGAGTTTCTCCTAAGATTGGCGTTTTGATCGGCTGAAGAAGATCTCGCTCCTCCTTCTCGCCAAACTAGTTGGGTTCTATCTAATGCTGTAAAGACGCTGTGCATCTCGTTAGTTTCTTCTGTGTTTGGATTAGTTGGGTCCACAAGAAATTGGGGCCGTTGTTTTCTATTTGATCGACGATGGTTGTGATTGCGAAACTGTGGTGAACCCAACGAAATCGAGATCAAAGATACTAGGTCTCCTTCTGGTCACTCAGATTTGCTGTTGCTAAGTTTTCTATTTGATTCATGAACATCATTAGGATCATCATCGTCTACTGCTGAAGTCAGCCTACCCACCCATCTCTGATCGTGTTTGCTCAACATCGTTGGTTTTTTTTTTTTTTTACCACTGCTTGTCTTTTATCACTGATTGTTTGATCCCTGCTTGTGTTGATTGAGATCTCTGGATTCATCACCATTCGATGCACTGTTTTGCTACCTCACTCAACACTGCTTTGGATGCAAGTTGTTCTGTATCCATTACGATACGCCCGTAAAGGCCGATACGTATAGGTAACGGCCATGACCGTTACGCGATGCGGGGGTGAAATGGGGCAGCTGGTTTTTTGGGATCGTATCGGCTGATACAGTGGCCGTAAAGGCTGTTATGAGGCATAACGACCGTTACCCTCGTAACCGTTGAAAAATGGCCACTTTTTTCTATTTAAAGCCATTTTTCTCCCCCCCCCCCCCCCCCCCTTTTTTTAATTATTACTTTTCTCATTCCAAAAACTCTCTAAGATCATTTTATAATAAATTTTGACCACTCTTACTATAGTTTTCAATATTAAAATCGTAGATTGAAGTGATTTGAGTGAATAGAAGCTCCGATGGCCTTTTTTTTTTTTCAAAAAATTGAAAAAGTAGTATTCATGCCTTTTTTCTTATTTCTAGTTTTAATACTTGATTGTGATGTGTAAACATTAGATATATATAATCATGTTCACAAATTCACTAGACAGCCCGATACAACACTCTCACCAAAGAGTGGACTGTTACACTACCATAAACATGTTCAAAACATAAAATGAAGACATATTTAGAATATTTACATTATTCTTGATTTTCTAAATATTTTTTCAGAATTTTTTGGGCAAAAGAAAATTTTCAACCGTTACGGTAGTCGTAACAGTCGTTACACCCCCATATCGTCCGTTACAACCGATACCCGTATCAGTAATGGTGGTGACCGTTATGGCCACCGTTACCGATACGGAATACCTTGTCTGGATGTCTGATCACACTGACTGATCATGTTTGATCGCTGATCGCTGGTGGCCGTGTTTGGATGTTTCTCACCATTTGATAGTCAATACAATGATTTGCTGCCCCAACTGCCCCAATTGGGATTGATTGTGCCCGTGATTGCTCAGTGATCATTTTTTATTGTGCTTGCTGATCCCTGCTCGTGTTAATCAGGGTCATGCTCGCTGATCATGACTGATCACTGATTGCCGCAGCTGGTTGCTCGATCTATTGATTGTTGATCGACAATGCTACTTAAATCCATCTGATCTCTGCTCATTCTCGGTGTGGTCCACATTCCATCAGTGCCATCGACCACTATTCTCTATACAGGGTGCACATTGCCACCTTTATTCGCTACAATTGTCCCAGCCCATTGCTTCATTTGTGCTGCTGTTTTTGCTGCTTCAATACTGCTCTTATCGCCATGGTTGTTGAGGGCCCACATTGTTATTACACTCTTGATCCGTGTCACTGTGCTATGGCCTGTGGCTCATTTCTCCGTGATTGAGGTTTGTTATCTATCTGCATTGTGCTACCATTTCCTCGCCTTTTATTTGTGCCACTAACTTTTTATTTCTTGCTGACCCTCGTGTGTGGTGTCATTGGGCTGATAGGCCCAATGTTTTAAATATCATTATCGCATAATGTATCGCACCCTTGGGATACGGATACGTGTTGGTTATCGCATGGGATATATCGGTTATATCGCGTAATGTATCACCGTTGTTGGGAAACGTGGGAACATTGAGAAATTGGTCAAATTTTTCAATGAAACTTCAGGGATTGTTGAAAAAGACATCAATACACTTAGAAATAAAAACATTACAAAAAAAAAAAGTGCACATAATAGGGGTTTCCTTTGTATAGGGTCCTAATATATGTGTTTTCCATCTGAACTGATGCAAGTATATTCCAAGTCTATTCATATAATTTATAAACGTAAAAAGACATGTATGAAAACAAACAATACATTCAAAAGCAAAAGAATAATCAGTAAATCAGGTTACATACATGTTTAATTTTGTGTTTGGATACAAAGATTGCAACTGATTGTGAGAAATTGAGAAATTTTGATTTTTCTAATTTTCTACAACTTGACCCATCTCCCTAAATCTCGAAATTGAAGCTCCAAATCCATGATTTTTAATGGAAAACATGAATAATCATAGATTTATAATCATTTGACATTGATTTAACATGATTTACAACAAAAAATGGATCAGAAATCGAAAATGTTCACTGGATCGAATAGGTGGGATATATTGGCACTATCTATGCGTTTCTTATCTTACAAGTGGGATACAAGATATATTGTGGGATATATCAGCCAATATCGTCGATATTTAAAACACTGGATAGGCCTACCTTCTTCTTTGATTCATTTGTATCACTATATTTGGGAGTTCGTTCTTTTGGATATTTACTCAGGTGTCTTTTGCCCAAAACCACAATGAATGCCAAGTCTAAAAATTGAGTGGATAATGCCACAAATCTCCCTCGATAAACTTCGCAGAGTTGAAAATTACCTTCAATGGGTTCGATCTATTGGAATCTATCTAACATTCAAACACAAATTGAAACATCTGGCTGATGAGGGGCCCACTGAGGATTCTAATGCATTTGCTCAATGGAAGGAAGATGACTGCTGAGTTTGTATATATGTGTAATATACGGAAGACATCGTATCTAAGCATATGTGATAGCAATCAAGTCAGTCATAAATCATTAACTGACATTGAAAGCCTTGAAAACCATAACCTAAACGTTTATAGTCCGCACCTTTCGTCGATATACTCGTATCGAACTCAGTTTGAACACCACGTCTTTGTCTACGACACAACGGCTACCTGAATCAATGAAATAGGTTAGCTATTTCACTAATTCCTCTATTTGGATACCTAACACAGGTTAGGGTTAGGATTTCTTACCCAACAACGGAATCGGAATCGCCGGTGTAGCGACACGGGAGAGGCGATTCAGTATGTAGAGCGGTGAGATTGAATCCCAGCGACTATCTCTCACATTCTCTCTCTTCTCCTCACCTTTTCCTCCTCTTTTTCCTCTCTTCTCTCTCCTAGGGTTTGAAATTCGTATGGAATGAGGGAAGGGTGGGTTTAGGTCCTTATATAGGCCCAGAATTGATGCCAATGGCCCCAGGGCCATGGTATACTTAGGTTATAGCCAAAAGTCGACTGTTTCGGGCCAATGGAGCTCATCTGGAGGCCCATATTCTGCATACGGTCCAGAGAAAGTTCCCTGACGATGGATCTATGTCAGGTTAAGTTTTTGGTCCGATCGGATTCATGGATCGACCGCGGAGGACCAGTTTCAGTTCAATAGTCATCGTCACTCGATCAGGGCCACAAGTACATTGACCTGTGTAGGGAAATTTTCCTGATCCGAGGGTGTATTTGGGTCAGATTCTGACGGTCTGATACCTTAAATTTGGCCCGCAAGCGAATGGCTCAATTCACTTAAATCTGAGTTCGTTTTCTAAAGATATTCGCGTTTCTCACACACTTCGCTCCGGGTCCAAGTTGTGCGTTTTTGGATATTATCTGGACTTGATTTTCGAGATGGTTGTCAAGTCCAGTAAGGCGGTCATAACCGTATTGTTTCGCGGTTATCGGACTTTCGACGCGCGGTCTAGGTCCGATACGGAGTCTCAAGATGCTCCCGAGAGCAATTGGGTTTTGAGATTGATCTTAGGTTTTTAGGTAATGTAGAGTTAGCAATTCTACTGGTTTTGGGTCCTGCAGTTCGTATAGAAAGCAGTTCAAGCTAATCTACTGATTAATTCAGTTTAGCACTTAATTTTCGTCTAATTTCTAAAGGATTCAGTCCTTAGTGATTTCTGCCTGAGGTGATACTCGGGTCTTTGTACGGATTTTTTCGAGACGTTACAAGTTCAAAGCTAAAAACGGGTTTTATATGTACCTGAATTGTGATAGTGGACAGTCTCAAATGATCACTCAGTTCGGTCTAGGTTTTAAAAGATTGCTCTTTAATGACATTGTTATATTCTCTTGCTATCCCTTTTCTCCACATCATCCACCACACCACATTACCTCCCCGATACTGTATATACTTCCTCCAAATTTATAAGAATCATTCATAGATTCTTGCTCGAATTTTTTATTTTTGAAGGCAAGAAGACAAACTTTTTTATTTTTTGGGAAACCAAGCTAAAAATCATTCATAGATTCATGCTCGACTTTCTATACTTTTCCATCAATTGTTTACGTAGAGATATAGCTTTAATGATTGATCGCCTTGGCACGAAGGCAATCTAATATAATCTTTTGATATCTCCCTTTCTTATCGAAGTTTTTTTTTTTTTTTTTCTTCACTACCTTCTCTCATTGCTTCATAGTGTTACTCATAAGTTTGATACCCTAATAGTTGGTGCAACTTTTTGTATTTCCTTTGTTCTTGTAAATAGGTACCATGATGCTTCTAATCCACCCACCAAGCATGTTCATTTTTTGTAAACTACTAGAGTAGCTAACCAAAAGAACATGGTTTCACCTAGAATCTTTCATAATATCTCTGTTGATATATCATTTGCCTTCACAACCTTTCATTTCCTTTATTTTTTACTTGGGCGACTTTTATTTCCTTTACATGAATTCTATTGAAATAGTAAGTGTTCGAAATATCGGTATCACTATTAGTTTCGCTGGCCGGGGATACAGAAACAATATCGATATCGCCGATAATATCAATGATAACCGGAAATGTGGGGAAACATGGGAAAAGCTGTGGAATTTTCAGTGAAACCTCAGGAGATGCTAAAATACACATATTTGCATATTTATTAATAAAAAAATTGGAAAAAGAATGTATACACAATAAGTTTCCATTTAATGGGTGCCTAAAAGCATGTGCCGTTGTAAGAAACAATCTAACCATCCAACCATCCATCTAACCTTCCATCCAAACATCCATTGATATTGTAGAATATCGACAACTCATGATATTTTGCCAAAAAATCATCAACAACTGGAAATGAAACGAAAGATTGTGGTTCGATATCGTGCATGTCGAGATAACAATAATATCGAGATATTATCAATATTATCAATGACAAATTGAACACTGCATATAACCGTGTGCCCATAAAAATGTTAAAAATAAATTTTTTTAATAAGCAATTTTTTTTTGATATCTCTACGTTGACAATATTATTGAAATATCGCCGATACACTTGTGATACAAGCGTCACTTAGAATTTACACAGTTGAAAATATTGGCGATATTAATACATTGGCAATACAAGCGACACCTGGAATTTACACAATTGACAATATTGGAGATATAGATACATGGCGATACTTAGTGATACATTGCTGATACTACTAGCATTATCAGTATATCTACCAATGTTATTGCTATCACCAAGTTGGAGATAACGATAATATCGGGGATATTTCAATAATATTGGGGGTAATTCTAACAATAGTAATACATGTCCTCCCAACCTTCAATGGTCCAAGGCTCCTCATAATTCTATTCTCATGCTCAAATCTTCATTCACCAACTCTTGAAAGTGACTTCTACATTTTTCACTAACCATCTTTCACTAAGCCCCCTTGGTTCTTAGTAGATGTCTTGAGTTTCTGATAGTTATAAATATATGTCCTGGGTTTCATGTAAGAGAGCTCTTGATTTGAGAAACAAGAAATTTATTTATTTTGGGAGTTTCAATTGGAAACCGTTTTAGGAGGTTTTGAGTGTTTCCACCATGAAAACCTTGCAGACGATACCTAGATGGTCAAGATCTCTAAATCATTACATTTCCCATGTTCACATGGAGAAAAGAGAATGTGGATAAACATGCAAATCTTCTGAAATTCTCCTTGGACATGGAACTGTTTAATTATAATCTTCGTATAACTATAAGCCTAATCCCAACCAGTGTTCGAAATATCGATATTATCGGTATCGCGGTCCAGCGATACGAAATCCTTCGAAAGAGACCAAAAAGATAAAAAAAAATGCCAAATATCGTTCGGGATAGTGTCATTATCTGAAAAAATCGGAAAAAAAGGCCAGATGATGGATTTTGGTACCTGTAGAAGAGATCTCCATGATCGGAAGCTTCCATTTGGTGGGCCATTCGAATCAAAGCGCCGTTCGTAGGTTACCACAAATAAAATCTCCGATTTTGGAGAGAAATCTGTCGAAATCTTAGCTGATTCGTGAGATTTGGTTGAAATTTTAGGGTTCCAGCCTTATTACGGAACGTCTTTGTTTAAAAAAAGGGCGTCTGAGCCCCCTTTTTAAGGAAATGGATTACTGTGCACCACCGAGCTTACTGGTGTGTTGACGTCACCAAGCTCTGTGGGTCCCATCATGAGGTATGTGTTATATCCAAACCATTCTTCCATTTGGCGAGCTCTTCTTAAGGCTTGAGCCTAAAAATAAGATAGATCCAAAGATCAAGTGGACCACACTGCAAACAGCAGTGGGAGATTGAACGTCTACCATTGAAACCATTTTGGGGGTCACAGAAGTTTTGGATCAATATGATATTTATTTTTCCTCTTCATCCAGGTCTATGTGACCTAATTAACAGATTTGATGGAAAATAAATGTTATGGTGGGCCCTACGAATGTTTTAACGGTGAGAATCAGTCCCCATTGTTATTTGTGGTGTGGTCCACTTGAGCTTTGGATATTAATCATTTTTGAGTTCATGATATGAAATGATTTCTCCAAATTCATGAACGGTGTAGATATAATAAATACATTATTGTTGTGCCATGTAACTTTGAAACGTTAGTACAACTCGAGCTTGAGGAGCGTCAGCGCCAAACGCAGATTTCCTGGGAAAGGCTTTTCGAAGGAAGTTCCTGCGCAACTGCACTTGAAACCTTAGGTGGGGCCTACTATGATGTTTGTGAGGAATCCACTCCGTCCATCCGTTTTTTGAGATCATTTAAGGACATGGGGTCAAAAATGAGCAGGATTCGATACTCAAGTGCGCCGAAAACGTGAGGATTAATCGTCCACACTTGAAATATTCGTGGGGCCATAGAAGTTTTGAATCAGACTAATATTTATATTTTCAATTCATCCCAGTAGGAATGATGTTATGAACGGTATGGATGGCATGTAAACACCACCGTCGACCCCAGGGAGGTTTCAACGGTAGGAATTTCCCTACCCACCTTTTCCTTTAGTGCGGCCCACTTTAGTCTCGGATCCTACTCACTTTTGCTCTCAAGTTCTAAAATAAGCTCAAAAAATGGATGGACGGGTTGGATTTCTTACAAACATCATAGTGGCCCCACTTAGGTTTCGAGCGCATGAACTTGGTAGGAAATCAGCGTCAGTCAGCGCCCGTATTTCCAGTGTGCTGGGAAGGCGTAGTGAGTAGTGTACTTTGTAAATTTTGTGGGGCCCACTATAATTCATGTATTTTATCCACTCCGTCCATCCATTTTACCAGATAATTTTATGGTTTTAGCCTAAAAAATGAAGCATTTCCAAAGCTCAATTGGACCACACCATAGAAAATAATGCAAATTGAACGGCTATCGTTAACAAATCCTTGGGGGCCAAAGAAGTTTTGGATCAAGCTGATCTTTGTTCTTTTCCTTCATCCATGTTTTTGTGATCTTATGAACAGGTTAGATGAAAAATAAACATCACTGTAGGTCCTAGGAAGGTTTCAACTGTGAAAATCATTATTCCTACTGTTTCGTGTGGTCTATTTGAGCTTTGTATATAATTCAAATTTGTGCTCAACACCTAAAATGAGCTAGAAAAACTAATGGACGACATGGATAAACCATGTACATTCACAGTGGGCCCAACAGAGTTTATTCAGTACTATAAGAGCGTATTTAAGTGCAGTGTAGGGAGTAGATTTGGCGAGACCCTAGCCTCACCCAAGACCGTACAACTCATACCATGGTACCCTACTTGACATGTGTATTTTGTATCCACTTTGTCCATCCATTTTTTCAGATAATTTTATTGCATGATCCCAATAATTAAGAAGATCCAATTATCAGGTGGACACAGTGGTAGTTGAACAAGGTACCATTAAAAACTTCTTAGGGTACATCTTATTTTTTCCTATATTTTATTAGGCATTCAATCTGCTAATAACTTCACATAAGTTTGAATGAAGAGAAAAAACTATTATCAGCTTGATCCAAAACTTTTGTGGCCCACTAATGGTCAATCACCATTGTTTCCTATGGTATGGTCTACCTGATTATTGGATCTGCTTTAATTTTTGGATAATGTCTTAAAATGATATGAAAAAATGGATGGACGAGGTGGATACTGAATATATTTGTCTTAGTTCAATCGGACAACGCATAGCTTAGGACCTATACAAAGGAAACCTATTATGTGCACTTCTTATTTGAGACTTTATGATTTAAAATTGTGTATTAAGGTCTTTTTTAATAATCCCTGAAGTTTCATTGAAAAATTCAACCATTTTCCCAATGTTTCCCCATGTTTCCCAAAAAGTGCAATAAATTACGCGATACAAACGATATATCCCGTGTGATAACCGATACGTATCTGTATCCCAAGGGTGCGATACATTGCGCGATACCGATATTTCGAACACTGATCCCAACTAATTGGGGTCGGCTGCATGAATCTTGTTCCACCATTCCACTATCAAGGACCGTATCCTCAATTAAACCATAGGTCATCAAATCTTGTCTTATTACCCCATCCATGTCCTTTTTGGCCCTTCCCATTGCCTTTTTAGAGGCTTCAACTTGAACCCACACACTCCCATTGCGGTTCTTTGTCTTTGTTGCACATGGCCAAACCATCTAAGTCTGCTTTCCCTCGTCTTATTACCTATTGGTGCCAGTCCTAAGTTCCCTTGAATGCATTCATGCTAATTCGATCCTTCCTCATCTTGCCAGTCATCCATCTTGACATCCACATTTTAGGTACACCCATCCTATGAGCATGTTGTTCCTTGATTGCCCAACATTTTGTCCCATAAGGACATGATATCATTTGTTATTTGTTTTTGTTCATGAACCATAATAGTTTCCTCTCTTCAACATAATTTATATTCAATTGAGAAAAGAAAACCTTGATTTAGGCTTGCCAAGCTCTATATATTAATACTGTTTTTTTTTTTTTTAGTATATTCTTAAATCCAATTCCTTCAATCGTGGGTGTTATGAAAGGATGGTGAAGTGGTACTTTAAAACCAAGGTGTTATAAAAGGATTGGAGCAATCAGGAAGCTATTCCTTTTTCTTTCAATATTACTTTGCTTTTGATTTCTTCTTAAACAATAATTTGAATCATACTCTTTTTTACAAAAGTAGCAATTTTTCTGACATAGTTTGTTTTTTGGCAGGCATTTTTTTTTTTTTTTTACATACTTTGCTTCATGTTAGTTAATTCTATTAAATAGTATTATTATCTTTGCAGGTACACGAGTATTCTTCCACACTCGCACATTTTGTTCAGTTCCATCATACGTGAATTTGGAAAGAAGAAAGATTTGGAATCTGCGTTGATTGTGTTTAACGAATCCAAGGAGAAGTCAGATGCTCCTAATATGTACGTTTGCCGCAGTATAATAGATATTTGTGGTCTCTGTGGTGACTCCTTAAGATCTAGGTGCATTTTTGAGGTAATTTCTTGGGAGTCTATTCATGAATCTTAACCACTGATGCTTTGTTAGTGTGTTATTTGGTTTTGTGTGTGTCCATGCCTGTGCTCATTTCATGCATCTTTTAGAAGCCGTGTGGCATCTGTGTTTTGCACTGGCATAAACTTGTGCATGTACACGTAAGAAATTTTGAGTGCTTCTATGCAATGTGAAGCTCTGATCCTTGTATAATATGTATTTTTGCACTTGTTTGCACTTACGTAGGTAATGGGTGTGTTCTGCATTGGTGTGCCCTAATCAAGGTTGTGGATATTTGTGTGCTTGTGCGTGGATACTTAATTTAAGATCTAAGGATTATCAGTTATGCTTAATTATGTAATATACATACATACATACATATGCATATATACATGGACACACACAGGCACATCCACCCTCACCCACACCTACACCCACCTTTGTGCGTGTGTATATACTAGCTTTGCTTGCGCAATGCACAAGGAACAATAAAGAAACATGGGTGTGCATTGTGCACTATAATTTTTGCTACTCATCCACATTTTTACTACCAGAAATGTACATGTAAATGCGTACTACTGAAGATACTTCTGTTTGTGTGTGTTAGATAGTCCAGTCACGTAATTCTTGTAATGTGGTATATCCATGCGAAGTTCTACTAGATGGATGGTCCTAATTATGGAACTGTGTAGCACATGTACTGCATACATTGCACAAAACGACCAGACATGGTCATATGAACAAGATGGTAATGCAAGTTTGAATTAGTTATTCTTACGATAAATTGTAGGCCAAAATGTTGCTTGTTGTGAACTGTGGAGTTAATATTGTAGAGTGTTTGAATTGTTGGTATCACTACAAGTTTCTCTGGCCAGGGATACGGAAGCAATATCGTTATCGTCAATAATATTGCCGATAATCGGAAATGTGTAGGAAGCATGGGAAAACGGTGAAAATTTTCAGTGAAACTTCAGGAGATGCCCAAATTCACAAATTTACATATTTAGGAATTAAAAAATTGTAAAAAGAATGCATATACAAAAAGTTTGCATTTAATGGGGTCCTAAATGCATGTGCAGTTGTAAGAAATCAGTTCAATAGTAACATAATAATTACTTAAATTTCATTAAACCAATTAACAAGCAAACAAGCAAGCATAATGCATTCATATGTTTACATCCATGCATAAATAAACATATACTTTATAAACACAATAAATGCTGATCCAACTATCCATCCATCCGTCCATCTCATCCATCGACTCATCCAATCACCCATCCATCCATTCATCCAATCCAACCAACCATCCATCCATCCCATCCATCCCATCCATCCATCTATCCATCCAACCACCCAACCATCCCATCCATCCATCCATTCATCTATCCATCTAATCATCCATCCAACAATTTAACCATCCCATCCAATAATCCAAACATCCATCCATCCTTCCCATCCAACCAACCATCCATCCATCCATCCTTCCCATCCAACCAACCATCCATCCATCCCATCTATCCATCCAAACGTCCACCCCATCCAATCATCCACCCATCGCATCCATCCCATCCAAACATCCATGCATCCATCCAACCATCTGTCCATCCATCCAACCATCCATCTAACCATTTAAGTGTGGCCTTCGCCTCACTAAAGATGGCGGCCCTTACCACGGGGCCCACCTTGATGTATGTAGTCTATATTCATCCGTTTTGCAAGATCCTTTTAGGGCACGAGCGTAAAAATGAAGTAGATCCAATTCTCAAGTGAACCTTATCACAAGAAACAATGGTTAATGGCCACAAAAGGTTTATATCAAGCTGATATTTGTTTTTTCCCTTCATCCATGTTTATGTGACCTTATCAACAGGTTGGATGGCAGATAAACATTATGGAAACATTAAGGTGGGCCTTAAGAAGTTTTTAATGGTATGACACTCAGTCACCATTGTTGTATGGTCCACCTGAGATTTGGATCTTCTTTATTTTTAGGCTCATGCCCTAAAACATTCTGGAAAATATGGATGGACAAATACATCATGGTGGGCCCCATAGTAAGAGTTGCACCTAATCCACTCCCCTAACCATTCCATCCCTAGTGCATTTTTTTTTTTATATAAAGTTTTCTTTTAACTGTAACTTTTGTATGTAAAATGGTGGAGAACTAGTCTTATTATGTGGTGTGCAACTGATGGGGACATCTCGCGCACACGCACGCCCCCCTTACGCACGTACACAAGGAGGAGGGCCCCACCTTCGTTTTGGATCGATGACGACATCCATGGAGGGCCTCCTAGTTAGAGGACTGTGTTTTAGTTCCTTGGGGTGGACTCGATCATCATGTGGATCCCATCATTGGATCTCATGATCGTGGCCCACTACCTTAGGTGACCTAGGACTTTTAGGTTTGCTTATTACCATTATTAGGAACATCATGAACGGTTTAGATTGCATTGATTAGTTGTTATTTTTGATTACTTCGTCTTTAAGTAATAGTATGCGCACATGGCGCGGCTTTTGGGGTATAAGTTTTTCTTATAAATAGGCACCCCTTGTAAGGTTTTTTTTTTTTTTTTCTCATAGATGATTGGAATAAAATTTCTGCGTTTTTCTGCTTTCTCTGAGTTGTGAAAACCTAATTGGGTGCGAAACCCTCCATTTTTCGAAGGGCTAACTACAGTGGTGCGAAGCCCCATCCATCCCAAATCTCCCCCATCTCCTACCCTCCATATTCCTCATCTCCTACAGCCATCTCCTCATCAAATCCACCCACGTTTGGAGCTAATCTTTCCCCTACAATAGATTTTCAGAATTTGGCCCTGCAAGAGGGCTAAAACTTCGGCGGAGCACCGCGTTCAAACCGATCATCTGTTTGGCTTGAAATTTGGAGGAAAGGTGGTCCAACCCTGGCCGATCAGGCCCTAGCTGACCGATTCCAGAATTGTGGGCCCCACACACGTGCGGGCCGTTATTGATGCACGTGCGTCAGGTTGGTTTGCTGCCCACACGCGCAAGCTGATCATAGGTTCCCTCTCGTCTCTATTCCACTCATCTCTCGCCTTGTTTCTAAAACCCTAATCCTAGATTATCTCAAATCCCCAAGTTCTATTCCACTTTTTCAACCCTAGGGTTTTCCGAATTGAAACATGTGAATCCCTTGGATTGGGGAAATATTCCTATGCATTTGTGAATGAATTTACTCTCCTTTGAGCATTGTTTGGTCTATAACTTTAATTGATCTAGCCCTAGCAGGTGTAGGCCTGGACCCGCATAGATTCCCCTTGATTGAGTGCTTGACTTTATGTGGGATGTGGAATTTTGTGTGATTGTTTTGAACTAGTATGATCTAAAGCCTGGAATCTTGCATATCATGTTTAAAATTTCATGTCCTGCATCAGCAACTCACACTATAAAACTAATTTAAAAGTTATCTAAACTATTAGTTTTGTTTTTAGGCAAAATGGTGGTGACCCATGCTTTATAATGGTGTCGAATGCACATTTTAGAAAAAACTTAAAAGTTAAGTTAAAAGGAAAGAGCTTCGACTTTCAAAACCTTAAGTCGACAAAAGTTCCTCTCCGCAGCCGTAGGTAGCTCTCCATTCGATTCTCCCTCATTATTTGAATCTCTCCGTTTGATTCTCCCTCTGCAGGTATGTCTCCATTCGAATATGTCAATCTAATATAAGATCCCTCGTTTTTTTGCTCTAATATAAGGCTATATACGCAGATCCTCATCTCATATATTATCGTGATTGTTGACATTTTCGTTTTCATCGACATTATCGACGACATATCGTTGAGATTTGGAAGAGACAAAATTCTGGATTTTCGGTGTCACAAGTCCATCGTTACCAAAATTATTGGCGATAATATTGATTTTTCGCTAACAACACGAACACTGGTGGTGTGAAACTCGCACTATAAAACTAACTTAAAAGTTATCTAAACTATTAGTTTTGTTTCGAGGCAAAATGACGGTGACCCATGGTGACCCATGCTTTTTGAAGGTGTTAAAAACATGTTTTAGAAAAACTTAAAAGTTAAGTTAAAAGGAAAGAGCTTCAAAAGAGGGGTTTTGAAAACCCCTCTTTGAAAACCTTAAGTTGATAAAAGTTCATCTCCTCAGCAGCAACCGTAACTGTAAGTAGCTCTCTATTTTTTTTTTTTGCTATATACGCAGATCCTCAACTCTGATATTATTGTGATGTCGACATTTTTGTTTTCATTGACATTATCGACGACATATCGCTGAGATTTAGAAGAGAATAAAAATTATGGGTTTTCGGTATCGCAAGTCTAGCATTACCGAAATTATCAGCGATAACAATAATATTGATTTTTCGCTGACAACACAAACACCGATGGTGCGAAACTCGCATTATAAAACTAACTTAAAAGTTATCTAAACTATTAGTTTTGTTTCAAGGAAAAATGGTGGTGATCCATGCTTTTTAATGGTGTCAAGCACACATTTTAGAAAAGCTTAGAAGTTAAGTAAGAAGGAAAGAGCTTCGAAAGAGGGGTTTTGAAAACACTAAGTCGACGAAAGTTCCTCTCCTTAGCCGCAACTTTAGGTCACTCTCTATTTGATTCTCCCTCATTATCTGTATCTCTCCGTTCGATTCCCCCTCTGTAGGTATGTCTTTATTCGATTCTCTCGATCTAATCTAAGATATCTTTTTCTAAAAAAAATAAATAAAATTTAAGGCTATGTACGCAGATCCTCAACTCGGATATTATCGGGATTGTTGATGTTTTTGTTTTCATCAACCTTATCGATGACATATCGCTGAGATTTGGAAGAGATGAAATTCTGGGTTTCGGTATCGCAAGTTCTACATTATTGAAATTATCGGAGATAATATTGATTTTTCGCTGACAACATGAACAATGGTGGTGTGAAACTTGCACTATAAAACTAACTGACAACACGAACAATGGTGGTGTGAAACTCACTGATGTAGGATACATGTATGGATGTCATGTTTCACAGGAAATTATTCAAAGGACAATTCAAAGCATACAGATCCTAGGACCTGTGGGTTATGGGCCAAGCCCATTAAGCAATAATTTCAGCAGAACAGTTCACCAAACAGTAATTTCAGCAAGTAAAAATTCATGTCATTTCATTAGAAATCATCCCCACATGCACACAATCACATAAAGATTAAATCGCAGGATGTCAAGGTTGTTAGAACAACCCCTTAACACAGAATATGAACAAAATACTCATGGGCAGATTCATACACACATAGAATTTACCATACTCATTCACCACACAAACTATGTTTAGAGGAGATGAAGATCACATGGGATACGGGGGGTGGGATAAATCTGTAATTTGGGAATTGAGGGTTGTGGGAGGAATTTGGGAGAGGATCTAGGGTAGGTTTTATGTGGGAGGCAGGGACATAGGGTGTCGAGGTTTTGGGTGCAATGGATTGAAGGATTGAGGCTATATAGGATCAAAGAGGTTTTTTTTAAAGGAGTAGAAAGAGATGGAAAGACCATACCTTACAAAAGATAAGCACGTGAGCGAGTCGCACTCCCACAAAAAGATGGAATCTCACCACCTTGCTCCAAGTCTCATGGAGGGTTCTTCCAAGTTTCATGGAAGAAAGAAAGGCTTCTCTTTAGAAAACAAACGTGTACTCTTCATTTCCTAGGGTTGGACGTATCCCCCCCTTAAATAGAGTTTTTACATTTAAAAGTAAAATGACCAACATGCCTCTTTTTAATATCTAGCAAAGTAGGGGCTCACTAAGAAATCCAAACCAAGCAAAATGTTCAAAAAAATAACAAAACATAAATGGACACTAAAAACTGAAAAGGACTTGATCACATGGTGGGCCACCATGTGATCAGACGCGATCCAACGGTCGGATCTCAACAAAAACTCTCAAAAACTATCCTGGCACTTCAAATAATGTAGCCCATATGCATCCTCCTAGTCTGGGGCCTTCATGATGCACATCCTATGCACACGGGGTCTTCAAAGTGGCCCACGGGCCAGGCCCAAGTAGTGATCACCCAAATAAAGTGTGGGCTGAGTTGGGCCAGGGCCTGGGGCTCTCCTACGGCGACGCTGGTATACTCTAATGTTCGCATCAACTCTTCCTGGCTGAGAAAGTCTCGCCGCTGGTGAGACAAAACTCCTATAACGCTCTACTAGATCGAGGTCAAGCCATTGTAGCTCTGCCTCTGTAGTCCACGTGCAGTTTGATGTAGGTCGATCCTTCCACTTGACGAGAAACTTTTGGAATCCACCGTGGCAGGTAGACACTATCTGCTCATCCAGAATGTCCTCGATCTGCTCTCTCATGTGTACAGATGGTATGGGGGGTGCAGGTTGAGAGGAGGGCTTAGGTATAGGCCATGGGTCAGGGGACTGATCAGTGGGAGGCTCAAGGTGTGGATCATGAGGTGGGCCTCTAAATGGCACGAGATCTTCCACATTGAATGTAGAGCTGATATTCAATGTAGGTGGAAGCTCGAGAACATACGCATTGGGACCCATACGGTTTAAAATTTTATATGGTCTTGCGCTGCGGGCATGTAATTTCTTAGCGACACTAGGTGGTATCCGCTCTGGCCTAATACGGACCATGACCTCATCATCCACTTGAAATTCCCTGAATCGACGGTGCATGTCTGCTTAAAGTTTATAATTTATATTACTTGAATTAATCCTTTGTCTAATCTCCCTTTGTAAATCATGCATGTAATGTGCAAAAGACTCAACAGACTCAGAAGGATGACGTGACTCAGACATGGGAATCAAATCTATAGGTCTCCTAGGCTTATAACCAAGAACAATCTCAAACAGACTCTTACCCGTAGACCTATTTACTAAACTATTATATGCGAACTCTGCAATTGGCAAGACTGCGTCCCAAGTCCTAATATGATCACCAACCAGACATCTCAACAAGTCGCCTAGGCTTCTATTCACCACCTCAGTCTGGCCATCATTCTGAGGATGGTATGCCGAAGAAAACTGCAGACGAGTTCCCATAATATGCCACAGTGTCTTCCAAAAATAGCTCACAAACTTGACATCCCTGTTAGACTATGGTTTTTGGCAAACCATGCAATCGAACAACCTCATCAAAGAAGATCCGAGCAATGTGTGAGGTGTTCGACGTCTTAGAGCACGTAATGAAGTGGGCCATTTTGGAAAAACGGTCCACCACAACAAATATGGAATCGTGCTTCTTGATAGTCTTGGGAAGCCCCAACACGAAATCCATACTAAGATCGTCCCAAGGGGCATATGGCACAGGCAAAGGAGTATACAATCCTGTGTTCTGTTTCTTTTGCTTTGCCAGCTGACATGTACGACATTGCTCTACAATTCTATCCACATCTCGCTTGAGACTTGGCCAGTAAAATCGGTCCTCAACAAGGGTTATCGTTTTATCCCTTCGAAAATGGCCAGCTACACCACCTGCATGTAGCTCCCATATTAGGAAATCCCATAGGGACGTGTGAGGAATGCAGAGCCGATCTCCACGAAATAGGTAATAATCATGAATGACAAACTCACTGTTTGTCCTTGTGGGATCCTCTAGCAGTGACACATATCTCTCTTCAAAGTCCGGACACTTAGGATATTCGTCTTTTAACCGCTCAAAACCCGTAACCTCTACTCTCAGAGAATGGAGAGTCACAACCCTACGACTAAGGGCATCCGCGGGTTTGTTCTCTACTCTGGCCTTGTGCTTGAGAACAAACGAGTACTCTTGAAGAAATTCGACCCATTTGGCATGCCTAGGGTTCAACTTCTTCTGAGAGCCTAAATATCGCAAGGCCTCGTGGTCAGAGAACAAGACGAACTCATGCGGGAGTAAATAGTGGCGCCAATGCCTCAATGACTGCACCACCGCATAAAATTCCTTGTCATAGGTGGAGTATTTCTGTTTTGCCTCATTTAGTTTCTCACTGAAGTAGGCAACTAGGTGTCCCTCCTGACTTAGTACTCCCCCTATTCCTACACCAGAGGCGTCACATGCCACTTCAAAGACTTTAGAAAATTTTGGAAGTCGCATGACAGGGGCCTCAACCATCTTGCCCTTTATGTCTTTAAAGGCCTTAGAGGTTGCACTGGTCCACTGGAACTCCCCTTTTTTGATGTAATCGGTAATGAGAGCCATAATGGAACTAAAGCTTTTAATGAATTGACGATAAAAGGTAGCTAAGCCGTGGAAGCTACGCACCTCATGAATGTTCCGTGGTTCTGGTCAACTCACTATCGCCTGGACCTTTTCAGGATCCGCACGCATACCCTCGGATGACACTATGAACCCTAAGAAGATAACTCGATCTGACATAAAAGCGCACTTCTTCAGGTTCACATATAATTGCTCCGTTCTAAGGATCTCATAGACCTGCCTCAAATGGTGGAGATGTTGTTCCTTAGTGGTACTATAAATGAGATTATCGTCAAAATAATCACTCGCATGAAAGTACTTGGGGCATTAGTCAACCCAAAGGGCATGACCAGCCATTCGTATAGCCCATCCTTCGTCTTGAAGGCTGTCTTCCATTACACCCGGGCGAATGTGAATTTAGTGATACCCACTCTTGAGGTCAATCTTCGAAAAAATCGTGGCATCGACCATCATGTCAAGCATATCATCAAGCCTCGGTATAGGAAACCGATACTTGACTGTGATCTTGTTAATTGCTTGGCTGTCCACGCACATGCGCCACGTGCCATCCTTCTTGGGTGTGAGGAGTGCAGGCACAACACATGGACTCAAACTCTCTCGAATGAACCATTTTCTTAACAACTCATCGACTTGCCTCTTCAACTCGGCATGCTCAGTCGGGTTCATTTGGTAGTGGTTCGGGAGAGTAGACCCAGGACTAAGTCAATGACATGCTGGATGTCCCTCATGGGTGGAAGTTCATTTGGTAAGTCTTCAGGAAATACATCACTAAACTCTTCTAAAACTGGACTCACCCTAAACGGGATCTCTGCCCTAACCTCTGGTGTAACCTCTCTTGCCACTAGGTCATACACCTCCAAACTCTCTGTAGCCTCTTTCTCAAATTCTTTCGCATTAATAATGTGAAGAGACTTAGTTTGGGATTTCCTCACTTCTTTTCCATCACCCTTCTTGACGTCTCCCCTTTTTGCTTGGGTGTTCTTGGGAGGCAGAGGCTTCAGAATAATCTTTCTGTCTTCATGTAAGAATGTACACGCATTTGAACAACCATATATCGTGACATCCTTATCAGAGGGCCAAGGCCAACCCAAGATGATGTGTCCCGCATCCATGGGCAAAACATCACAACATAGTGTGTCTTTATAGGATCCAAACTCCAAAGGCACCAGACAACACTGGGACACTGGTATGGAAGAGTCGTCAACCCAAGAGACTTTATAGGGTTGAGGGTGGGGAGTGGGCTTCAGGCCCAAATGATCCAAGGTGCTAGCGGAGACCACATTTGCACAACTTCCACTGTCGACAATGACTTTGCAATTCTTTTCCCCACTTTTGGCGTAAGTATGAAAAATAGTAGAACGATGCCAGTCATCCTGGTCCTTAGCCTGAGTTAGGATACGTCTGACTATAGCAAGTGGGATAGTCTCCTCATCGTCTTCATCACTAGCACCAACATCAGGGCGATACTCTTTTTCTTCATAGTCGCCTTGGTCATTATGATCTTCCCCTTTATCTTCAATCAGGAGGGCCTTTCCTCCCACCTTTTGGGGACACTCACGTGCGAAATGACCCGTTTTGCCGCACTGGTAGCATTCTATAGGCTCACCTCCTCAAGGTTGTTAGAACAATCCCTTAGCACAAAATATGAACAAAATACTCATGGGCAGATTCATACACACATAGAATTTACCATACTCATTCACCACACAAACTATGTTTAGAAGAGATGAAGATCATGTGGGATATGGGGTGGGATAAATCTGTAATTTGGGAATTGAGGGTTGTGGGAGGAATTTGGGAGAGGGTCTAGGGTAGGTTTTATGTGGGAGGCAAGGACATAGGGTGTTGAGGTTTTGGGCACAATGGATTGAAGGATTTAGGCTAGATAGGATCAAAGAGGTTTTTTTAAAGGAGTAGAAAGAGATGGAAAGACCATACCTTGCAGAAGATATACACGTGAGCGAGTCACATGCCCACAAAAAGATGGAATCTCACCACCTTGCTCCAAGTCTCATGGAGGGTTCTTCCAAGTCGCATGGAAGAAAGAAAAACTTCTCTTTAGAAAACAAACGTGTACTCTTCATTTCCTAGGGTTGGACGTTTTCCCCCCTTAAATAGAGTTTTTACATTTAAAAGTAAAATGACCAACATGCCCCTTTTTAAAATCTAGCAAAGTAGGGGCTTACTAGGAAGTCCAAACCAACCAAAATGTGTAGAAAAATAACTAAACATAAATGGACACTAAAAACTGAAAAAGGACTTGATCACATGGTGGGCCACCATGTGATCGGACGCTATCCAACGATCGGATCTCAACAAAAACTCTCAAAAACTATCCTGGTACTCTAAATAATGCAGCCCATGTGCATCCTCCCAGTCTGGGGCCTTCATGATGCACATCCTATGCACATGGGGTCTTCAAAGTGGCCCACGGGCCAGTCCCAAGTAGTGATCACCCAAATAAAGTGTGGATTGGGTTGGGCCAGGGCTTGGGGCTCTCCTACGGCGACGCTGGTACACTTTGATGTCCGCATCACTCACACTGTAAAACTAACTTAAAAGTTATTTAAACGATTAGTTTTGTTTCGAGGCAAAATGGTGGTGACCTATTCTTTTTAATGGTGTCAAATGCACATTTTAGAAAAGCTTAAAAGTTAAGTTAAAAGGAAAGCTTCAAACGCAGATTTTGAAAACCCTAAGTCGACAAAAGTTCCTCTCCTAACACCATACGACTGACATCAGCATTGTACGGATGGGGTCCCCTTGATCGAAAAAATTACATATTCTAAGATAGCTCCATTTTACAAGATTTATGGTTATTTCTTTGAAGATTTTTTAGTGCTATTTTATCGAGTTTTTCCTAGCAAAAAAAAGAAGAAGGGAAAATGGTAAAGTTTTGTTTTTTGCTGTGTACGATTCAAGTGGAATTGTCTCTTGTGGCACTTTAGCTACACCTAGTTTGTTCAAATCAGTGTTACAGATGCACCATTGCTTGAAGAATCACCTCAGATTGGAGGTGTTGTGGTCATTTTTCGTGTAATAGTGTTGCTGCACTACAGTTTCTTGCATTTTTCGGGATATTCTTCATATGCTTTGATTCTTAATTATGGGAGATTGCTATAAGGCGTGTTTCTGTTTATTATCCATCTTGTTTTTGTTGTGATTGAATGCAATGGAAAAATCTGGGCATTCAAGTGGAGGTACTTCTTGAAGAGTAAGTGGTTCCTCTATTTCTATCTCAAATTTGAAGGGTTATCTTGTGGTTTGGTGTTCTTGAGCACTTGGGATTACAAATTACTATTGTGAAATTTTTTGAGCAGTCCAAGTCTGCTCAAATATTTATTGGGGGAAATGGAAAGTGGGGTATATCAGTGGTACCACTGTGGAGCCCTCATCTATCAATGTATCGATTGCTGATTGGCAGATCGACAATATGATGGTCATGGCATGGATACTTAATTCTTTGAAGTAGATCGGTAGGACCTTTATGTAGTATGAGATCAAAGGGAATCTAGGACTATTGCTGCCTCATACTCATAAAAAAAGAATATAGTTAGGATATTTCAGTCGACAAGAGGGATAACTCAATTTAGCCAAGGGGACTTGTCTGTGGAAGCCTTGTATACGACCCTTCATCGAATGTGGCTTGAACTGAACCATTGTTGTCTTATATCATCATGATGTGACAAGGAACCCGGACAGAGATTGAAGAACAATGGATCATTGATCTTCTTGCAGGTCTTAATTGAGAATATGACTCTTTGCTCTCAAATTCTAAGCAGAGTCTCTACCTTCTTGTGGTACTGTGTATGCATTATTACAATGAGAAGAAAGTAGATGTAAAGTGATGTTATCAATTGATACAGTGGTTCCAAAATGATCTACCTTTGTTGGATCATATCGTGGAGGTCATGTTGTTAAAGGAAGAGGTAATGGTGGTTGTTTACAGGGTTGTCATCATTATGCAGGCCATACTAGCAACTATAGTGATCGAGGTGATATAGGCCATGGTCGTGGCTATGATAGCATTCTTGGTGATGATAAAGACAAACTCTATTGTACCCATTGTGGTCGAACTTGGCATACAAGAGAGACATGTCGGGACATAGTTCGTTGACCTCTACGGAAGGCCTACTCCACTACTGTTGATATTGGGAGGTCTCTTCACACTGACACCCTATGTCTTCTTCAGGTCCCTCACAGATCTCCTATGGAGGAAAGCTATGCACTTAATTGTCGGCTTGCCATCCTTGAGGGTGCTTCTTCATCTCATTATTCTTCATCTCTTCAGTTTGTTCCAGCTCAGTCTGGTATCTCTGCCTTTACTCATGTTGTGTTCACTGCCCCTACTAGATCCTTTTGGATTATTGACTCTAGAGCATCAGATCACATGACGGGTATGAAATCTCACTTTTCATCATACTCTTTACATCCTAATTTTGGTTGTGTAAAAATTATTGATGGGTCCTACACTTATGTTGAGGGTACGGGATCCATCAATCTCTGTACTTCATTCTCTGTCTTCAGTTCTTCATGTTTTGAAGTTGTTCACTAACTTGTTATCTGTCAACAGCAAGGTGTCTCGTATCGGTATCGGTTGGCGTAACGGTGCCCTCCGAAACCGATACGGATACGGGGGCGTAACGGCGATACGGGGGAGTAACGGCCCGTAACGGTGCAAAATTTTTTTTTTGCCAAAAAAATATGAAAAAATATGGATTAAATCCGGAATATTCTAAGCATTCCAAATATGTATTCATTTATAAATTGGAACATGTTTATTGTGGTGTAACGGTCCACTCTTTGGTGAGAAGTTGTATTGGACTGTCTGATGAATTTATGAACCAGATAACCTGAATTTGACTACAAAATTCATATATTTCGTTTTCTAACTATCTACTATCAATGATAGATATATTACAATGAATGTAATATGAAAATATCTTACATTTAGGTATTTGCAATTATTTTTGAAGGCCAAAATTCATGTGTAAATAGAAAAAAATATTTTAAAAAATATAAAATGGCACCCCAAATATGTAAAATACACATTAACATGTTCTACTATGATTAACACATCATATGGCATCATTAAAACAGCAAAAGAATCATTAAAAAATGATTTTTCGAATTTTCAAAAAAAGGGCCAAAATAAATGCGTAAATCGAAAAAAATAAAAAAATAAAAAAAAATGGCACCCCAAATATGTAAAATGCACATTAACATGTTCTACTATGATTAACACATCATGTGGCATCATTAAAACAACAAAAGAATCATTAAAAAATGATTTTTCGAATTTTCAAAAAAAGGCCCAAAATAAATGTGTAAATAGAAAAAAATATTAAAAAAATATAAAATAGCACCCCAAATCTGTAAAATGCATATTAACATGTTCTACTATGATTAACACATCATATGGCATGATTAAAGCAGCAAAACAACTATTAAAAATTGATTTTTCGAATTTTAAAAAAAGGGCCAAAATTCATGCGTAAATAGAAAAAAATATTTAAAAAATATAAAATGGCACCCCAAATATGTAAAATGCACATTAACATGTTCTACTATGATTAATACATCATATGACATCATTAAAACAGCAAAAGAATTATTAAAAAATGATTTTTTGAATTTTCAAAAAAAGGGCCAAAATAAATGCGTAAATAGAAAAAAATATAAAATGGCACCCCAAATCTGTAAAATGCACATTAACATGTTCTACTATGATTAACACATCATATGGCATGATTAGAACAACAAAACAACTATTAAAAATTGATTTTTCGAATTTTAAAAAAAGGGGCCAAAATTCATGCGTAAATAGAAAAAAATAAAAAAAAATATAAAATGGCACCCCAAATCTGTAAAATGCACATTAACATGTTCTACTATGATTAACACATCATATGGCATCATTAAAACAGCAAAAGAATCATTAAAAAATGATTTTTCGAATTTTCAAAAAAATGGCCAAAATAAATGCGTAAATAGAAAAAAATATAAAAAATATATAAAATGACACCCCAAATCTGTAAAATGCACATTAACATGTTCTACTATGATTAACACATCATATGGCATGATTAATACAGCAAAACAACCATTAAAAAAAAGTTACCGTTATTTGGCCGATACGGGTACAAAAAACAGTAACGGCCGATACGACCCCCAATCGCGTATCGGCCGTCGCCGTTACTGTTACGTATTGGCCGATACGGCCGATACGTAACCGATTTGGCATTCCTTGGTCAACAGTCTTACTAAATCTCTGAATTATACTAGACTTAAAAAAATAATAATAAAAAATCATCTCATTGTGTTTTTCAGGACTTGAGGACTGGAAAGATGATTGAGGGTGGTGGCCTTTATCTGTTTGATTCATTGAACTATGTTTAAAATTGCTTCTTCCATCGGTGTTGGTCTTTAATAAATTGAGGGAGATACAGTGTGATTCGTGTCAGCTAGCTAAGCATTGTAGAACATCTTATCCTATTAGTTTAATAAAAAGTGTGATGTTCCACTTTCCTTAAATCACTATGATGTTTGGGGTCCAACACCTATTGTGTCTTTGTTTGGATTTAAATGCTTTGTCTCATTTATTGATGATTGTTCCTGTGTGACTTAGATCTATCTTATGAAATATAAAGATGAAGTCTTTTCATTCTTAATAGTTTCCATAAGATGGTTCTAAATCAATTGATGCGAACTAAAATTTTGCATTCTGACAATGGTGGGAATACATTGCATCTGAATTTTAGAAATATTTACTTGACAATGGTATTGAATTGCAAATTACATGCCCATACACCCCGCAACAAAATGGTGTTTTGGAGAGGAAAAACAAACACCATCTTGAGGTATCTTGTGCTTTTTGTAATGATTGTTTCAAAAATGTTTTGGTTTGATGTCATCCTTACTGCGTCTACTTGATCAATCACATGCCTTCAAGAGTTTTAGGTGGGAAGTTTCCTATTCAAATTCTTGAACCTGACAAGCCATTGTTTTATATACCATCCAAAGTGTTTGGGTGTGCATGCTTTGTTCATATTCATAACATTCGAGCAGTACATTGGATGCCAAAGCTGTTCAGGGTATATCCTTGGTTATTTTAGTTCTAAGAAAAGATACGAGTGTTATATACCTGAAACTCAAGGCAAACAATTTATTTCAATAGATCCTTTTTTGAAAAGTCATAGGTTGCAGATCTCACCTTGTCTTCTCAGCTTCAGGGGGAACTCATGTTCCTCTTCCTATTGTTGATACTATTTCTAATACATTATACCTCTAGTAGTGAAACTCCCTCTTTATCTCAATCTTCTACTCCATCTCTTGTTCTACTAAGACAACCTAAAATTACGATGACATATGTTTGAAGAAAAGATAGAGAATGAACATCTCCTCAGGATCCTGTTCCATCTAATGTTCTGGATTTAGGGAGTGTTTTAAATATTGACGATATTGACCGATATATCCCACGATATTTCTTGTATCCCACCTGTGTGATATGAAATGCACAAATAGTGGGATATATCCCACATGTTCGATCTGGTGAGCATTTTTTTTTTATTTTTTTTTCGATCCTTTTTTATTTTTTTTTCCCCTGTAAATCATGTTAAATCAGTGTCAAATTGTTACAAACTCATGTTTTTTCATGTTTTGTATGAAAAATCATGGATTGGGAGATTTGATTTTGAGATTTAGAGGAGAAAGACCAAGTTGCGGAAAATTGAAAACAATTAAAAATTTTCCAATTTCTTGCAAATCAGTTGCAATCTTTGTGTCCAAACATAAAATTAAACATGTACGTAACCTGATTCAGTGATTCTTCTACTTTTGAATGTATTGCTTGTGTTTCCACACGTCTTCTTACATTTATAAATTATATGAATAAACTTTGAATATACTTGCTTCAATTCAGTTAGACAACGCATAGATTAGGACCTCATATAAAGAAAACCTATTATGTGCACTTGTTTTTTGTAATGTTTTGATTTGTAAGTGTATTGATGTCTTTTTTAACAATCATTGAAATTTCATGGAAGAATTCGACCAATTTCCATTGTTTCCCCATTTTTCCATCAACAACGATACATTACGCAATACAACCGATATATCCCATGCGATAACCGATACATATCCATATCCCAAGGGTGCGATACGTAACACGATACCGATATTTCGAACACTGGATTTAGTTTTTATCACTGATCTTCTAGATATTGATGTTCCTATTGCCTTGCTCAAAGGAAGATGTACTCTTACTTCTACTCCTCATCTGAACCCTAACCTCATATCAGTCTGTATCATGTTTTTTTTTGTCTAGTATCTATTTCCTCAATTTTGTGCCTTCTAATGTCCATCAAGCTTTATCTCATCCAAAGTGGAGAGAAGCTATTCTTGAGGAGATGTGAGCTCTTTAAAGGAATTAGACATGGGAGATTTTGCAATTACCACCAGGAAAAATGTTATGGGTTGTAATTGGGTGTTTACGCTGAAGCATAAACTTGATGGCAATATAGAGTGGTATAAAGCCCGATTAGTGGCTAAAGGTTTTACTCAAACCCGGGGTTGACTTTCATGAAACCTTGGTTCCAGTTGCTAAACTGAATTCTGCGCGTCTGCTTTTGTCTTTTGCTGCTAATAATGGTTGGCCTCTTCATCAACTTCAAGTTAAAAATGCATTCATTCACAGTGACTTGTTCGAAGAAGTGTATATACGCTTTTGGTTCATCTACTGATTTTGGCATCGAGTGTAGACCAAAAAAAATAATGCTTAATATGGTCTAAAGCAGTCTCCCCATGCGATGATAAAAAAAAGCAATGATCAAAGTGGTTTTGATGACATAAAAAATGTGATGATCGACTTGCTGACTTTCTCACTAAAGGCTTTGGTTGTCATCATCTGCATCAAACATGTTTCAAGCTGGGCAGGCTTGACAACATGCTCCTGCCTGACATGCCAATTTCCCTTGTTAATAAAATGTGTTAGTAAAATGCAGGGTCATCTACTTCAGTTGTTCGGGGTTCTATGGGTCATTTCCAAATCGGTAGACGAATTCTTTCTATCTTGGCATGGTGGGGGGATAGGGAAAGTTGGGAAAAGGATGTGGAGATTAAGCCTGCTAGCGATTCTATGGGCTTTATGGTGGGAAAGAAATGATCGATGCTTCATGGATAAAAAGAGAGGAGCAATAGAAGTCTTCAGAAGAGCAATTCTCAATGTAAAGGAGTGGGCGGAAGCGTAGAATGCTTACCTCTATGGCCAGTTTATCTGGGTGGTTGTTTTAGTCATTTCAGTTGTATTTTTGTACATTTGTATATCTTGGCTTTGGCCTTTTATGAAATATCATCATAGTTTCAAAAAAAGAAAAAAAGAAAAAAAAAAAGAAAAAAAGAAAAAAAAAAAGAAAAAAAAGGGCTAACACACTCGTTATGCCCTAAAACTCTCTCTCTCTCTCTCTCTCTCTCTCTCTCTCTCTCCTCCCTCTCTATTCTTCTCTTCTTCGTTCCTCCCATCTTTTTCCTTCTTCTTTCTTCTGTTAATTGGTTCTGTCAATCTAATGGTTGTAGCAATTGGACCATTTTTTCAAATAATGGGCCTAAAAGTGTAGAGTGATATGTTGTCATCAAGCCGTATGGATGGCGTTAACACCAGATGCTCATTGGTCCCTTTGATGGAAAGAAAACTATAGTGTGATAAATCTTGAATGTATAATATTTATCATGATTTTTTTGAAGATTTTTTTGGTGATACTTTTCTAGTTACTAAGAAAAAACCAAAGAAACAATGTTTTCAATTTTGGCCTATATAGTTTTAACGAAGTTTTTTTTAAAGAAGGCGTTGGCTATATCTATCTGATGCATATAATAAATTTGAAACTCTAGAAAGTTGAATTGCGTAGATTTGTGGAGTATTGGAGGAGCTGGGATGTCTTTTATGGAGCAGGTTTGGCAACCATGCCTATTGAACCCATTTATGGGGATTGGTTCAAACTGATTTTTGGTTGAGGGTTTTGATTGATGTATGGAAGTGTGTTAATGGTGTCTTTTGATGATTAATAGGAGGCTTTGGTGGTAGATGGGTGTTTGAATACGATAAAATTGATTACAAATCTAGCATGATTTGGTAGATTTGGGCCCATTACATATGAATACAACAAAAGTGAGAAGAAAAGAAAGAGAAAGTGATGTTTTACCATTCTTTTGATATTTCCCAAAATGGTCCTTCTCAATTCGATTGGTTGAATACCACTCAAGTCTTGTCTTTTGATCCTCAAAACAGGCTTACATCTAGTCTAAAATTAGTGTCTAAGCTCCATTCATGGTTGGAACGAAGAAGTGGAAAAAACAGAGAATTTTAAAATAAAATTTTTAAATGGACCTTTATGGCCATATCAGCCTGAAATGACCATAACGACCCTGGATCAGTGCTAATGCGGGGCATATTAGCATGTATCGGCTGATATGGGTTTATACACCCCTTTTTATTATTATTATTATTATTATTTTATTTTTTATTTTTTATTGGACTAGTTCACTTCTATTTCACGTAACAGGGGTGTTTGATATGGTAACCAATAATCATATACAGAAACGGTTACGTAACAGTAATGGCTGTTACATAACGGTAGCGGCCATAACCGTTACGCGTTACGAGGACGAAACAGCCATTACAGAATAAACTGCCTGTAACGGCCATGAACGGATCTGTAATGGTCTCGAAACAGGTTTTTTAAAAACAATAAAAAAGGCCGTAACGGCGCGTATCGTAATGGTAACAGTGGTGGCCATTACAGCCACCGTTATCTTTATGGAACACCTTGTAACCAATATTTAAAACCATGGCATACTAATGAATGATGTCAATTACTTCTTGCCTCAAACCTGTTTAATTGGTAGAGCCCATTTCTCATTCTCCTAACCTATACCTTTACCCTTCTAGTCTTTATCTACAACTAACCATATCCCCTTTTTGGTAATAATCCTTCTCGATCTACACAACCTCTAGCTGTCACGAACCTATTTGGCTTTTGCTCCTTTCCACTTTCTCTCTAGCATGCTTGCGATTCCAGTCCTCTTTTTCATTGTACTGAAAAACTCCATGCTCTTACCTTGACAATGTTGCCACATTCCAAGTGACGAGGTAAAGTTTCATCATCTGCACTTGCTTCTTTAGATGCACTTGTCCATTCATGAGTCAGAACCCTTGCTTGATTTTAACCATAATCCGGAGCTGTCGCAATGTCTTGCTTCTTGGGAGCCCTATCCCATCATTCTACACTTCCAAACACAGTCAGATTTGAAATGGTACATATTTTCATGGGTCCTTGCACACTTCAAATGGAAAAGGGTTTACAAATTGTGACTTCTAGGGAAGAACACTAGCTTAATCAAAGATTTGAAACAAGATTTCTCCTGATTATTGTCATAAGTTTTGCAACTAGTCGGTCACCTGCTCTCCATCCTCCTTTAACTAGGCTTGGGACTGGCTAGCATGTCTCTACCTGGCTGAGTTTTACCTTAATATATACTGTTAAAACAAAATACTAAAATTATATGTAGTGGGTTTTACAGAATAAAAAAAAAGTTTTCATAATTTCTGTTTTGCAAATAGTAATGGAATTTGTTTATCTAAATGGATTTGGATTTGCTGGCGTGGCTGTAAGTAGGTGGTGTGGGAGCAATTCTTGCATGAATATTTTCTGATATATCGTGGTGTCTTAAAATGCATATTGCTTGCTCTTGTTGTTTATTTAACTTTCCTAATTTATCACTGTGCCTTAGATTTAAATAAGGGATTTTTCCACATGGGCATCTGCCTCTTTGGCTAGGACCAAAAACTTCCCACTTTTAAACTATTTGCCAAAACCTGCCCACCTATTTCATATACGTCATACAACTGCTTACACTAACGGATGCTTAACAGATGGAGCTATTAACTGTATAGAAATCCATTTTACCCTTCATTTACTGTAGATATTATTGTTTGACCTTGCTCATGTGGATTGAATGCCACCGTCGAAATATTCGGCGGGCCCAGAAGTTGTGTGAGAAATCCATCTTGTCCATCAGATTTTCCGTCTCATTTTAAGGCATTGGCCCAAAACGTAGTAGATCTAAAGCTCAAGTGGGCCACACGACAGGAAAAGTAGAATTGAACGCCCACTGTTGAATTATCTTGAGGCCATTGTGGGGCCCACTTTGAGGTTTGGATCTACCTCATTTTTGGTCTCATGCCCTAAAATGAGCTTCCAAAATAGATGAACAGGGAGGATTTCTCACAACATCAAGGTGGGTCCTATATACGGGTTAGGGTGGCACCCAAATCCACGCCAATAAAAGGGGTTTGAAGAGGTTAGGGCGAGGGTTGCCCGACCGTAGGTGGGGCCCATCATGATGTTATGATGAATCCACTCCATCCATCAAACTTTCCATCTCATGTTAGGGCATGAATCCAAAAATGAGGTAGATCCGAAGCTCAAGTGAGCCAGACAACAGGAAATAGTGGGATTGAATGTTAGAAACATCTTGGAGACATCGTGGGACCCACTTTGAGCTTTGGATTTTCTTCATTTTGGGCCCATGCCTAAAATGAGCTGGAAAAACAGATGGACCGGGTATATTCTCATAGACATCAAAAGTGGGCCCCACGTGCAGTCAGAGTTAGTGTCGCATGTAAATCCAAGTCAATAAATAGGATTTAGAAAGGTTTCGACAGCTGGCGGGGTTGATCTACTATATGTAGGGCCCACCATAATGTTTATGACAAATCCACCTTGTCCATTGGATTTTCCATATCATTTTAAGGCATGGGCCCAAACCAGAGGCAGATATGAAGCTCAATGGGTCAGGCGATAGGAAACAGTGGGATTGAACGCACGTTGTTGAAACATCTTGGGTCCATTGTGGAGCCCACTTTGAGCTTTGGATCTACCTTATTTTTGGGCCCATACCTAAAATGAGGTAGAAAAACAGATGGACGGGATGGATTTCTCACAAACATCAAGGTAGGCCCTATGTACAGTCAGGGTTAGGCTAGCATGGCAATCAATGCCAATCAATGTGCCAGCCAAGGTTTGTGGAATTTAAGTCCAACAGAAGGGTTGTCAATTGTAGGTGGGCCCCCCATGGTGTTTGTGACAAATCCACCCTGTCCATTGAATTTTCCATCTCATTTTAGAGCATGGACTTAACAATGAGGTAGATCTAAAGCTCAAGTGGTTCACACGACAGGAAGTAGTGGGATTGAATGAGTAGTCTTTGTAGAAGTTGTAGAGAGAGAGATGGGAGAGGAGGAAAAGTTGAGAGAGAGCTCAAAACGTGAGCAACCTCTTTTTCTGATTTTGTTTATATGTAGGGTTTTCCCTATTTACAAATTCAAATTACATAATAACCCCCTAATAAATATAAAATTACACATAAGACTCCACTTTGCATATTTACAGCTAAACCCCTAGATAACAAATAAATGTTCCAACACTCCCCCTCAAGTTGTTGTATGAATATCTATCATACCCAACTTGCTTGAAATCTCTTGCAACATAGGAGAACTGAGCACCTTTGTGAAAATGTTAGCTAACTGCTTAGTTGATTTGACGAACGGAGTGCACAACGTTCCGGAGGAAATCTTCTCTCGAATGAATTAGAGATCTACTTCAATATGTTTTGTCCTTATGGAAGACTGAATCAGATGCAATGTGGATGGCAGCTTGGTTATCATAGTAGAGAGGAGTAGCAGAGTTGGTAGGGAAACCAAGCTCTACCATAATATATCTCAACCATAGAATCTCACAAGGTCCCTTAGCCATAGCCTGATATTCTGCTTCTGCACTGGATCTAGACATCACTAACTGTTTTTACTTCTCCAAGTCACCAGATTACCTCCAACAAAGGTACAATAGCCAAAAGTTGACGTTTTGTCAGTTGGACACCCTGCCTAGTCAGCATCAAAATATCCAGTAATATGAACATGTCCATGATTAGCATAGAGAATACTGCATCCTGGACAATATTTCAAGTATCTCAATATATGGTACATAGCATTAAGATGTGATGATTTCGGCGAATGCATGAACCTGCTAACAACACTCACAACCCGAGTGATATCTAGCCTTGTAATAGTTAAGTAGATCATCTTCCCAACCAATCTTTGATACATGCCAGGGTTTGTCAGACTATTACCCTCAGATTCATGTAAAGAATGCTTTTAATCCATAGGAGATGAGGCAGGGCGAGTACCAAGCTTACCAGTTTCATTTAACAAGTCTAGAGTGTATTTTCTTTGAGATATAACGATACCTATGGATGAACAGGCAACTTCAATTTGTAAGAAGTATCAAATAAAACCAAGGTTCTTAATTTTAGATTCTTTACTCAACATTTGTTTGACATGTTCTATAAAGTCCAAATCATCTCCAGTGACAATTATATTATCCACATAAACGAGTATAATGGTTTGGCTCTCTTGCCGAGTGTGAACAAACACAGTATGATCCGACTGGCATCACCTAAAGCCAAATGAGAGAACCGTAGAATTGAACCGGGCAAACCATGCTCTTGGAGATTGTTTGAGGCCACAAAGAGCCTTTTTCAGCTTACACACTTTCCCAGTCTGCCCCTTAAGGCTTAAGCTGAAGCCCAGGGGGAAGATCCATATAAACTTCTTTAGTCAGCGCCCATGAAGGAAGGCATTCTTAACGACCAGTTGATATAATGGCGAGGAAAGATTGGCTGCTAAGAGATGATAAGGTGAACTGAGTTCAATTTGGCCACAAGAGAAGGTTTCATTATAATCAACACCATAATTCTGTGCGTACCCTTTAGCAACTAGACGCGCCTTGTAATGTTTAATAGATCTATCAGCCTCAGACTTGATAGAATACACCCACTTGCACCCCACAGTATGCTTACTCGCAGGTAAGGAAACAAGATCTCACGTGTCGTTCTTATCAAGGGCGGTCATTTCTGGTTCCATCGCTTGCTTCCACGTAGAAACTGTAAGTGCCTCAACAACTGATTTGGAAAGAGGAGGAAGAGATGACAGTAAGGAAAACATGATATGTAGGAGAGACAAAGTCATAAGAAACAAAGTTAGAAATAGGATACAAGGTAAGCAACATGAGAGGATGGATGAGTAATGGAAGTGGGACTGAGAGAATTACTTAATGCAGGAAGAGGAGCTACTTGGAGCATTGATGGTTGTCTCGACTTTCTGCGAACATAGGTGAGAATCTACTTAGGCGCCTCAGGAGGAGGAACGGACTGGTCACTAACCACAGGCATAGGTAAAGGTGCATGTGGGGCAATTAAATTTGGATGATTAGACATGATAGAGAAAAAAGGGTGATCTTTAAAGAAAGTGACATTCATGGACACAAAATACCTTTTAGTGCATGGATCATAACACTTATAGCCTTTGAACTGAAGAGAGTACCCAAGGAAGATCCATTTGATGGAACGATTGGCAAACTTGTCTTGGGATGGACCTAGAGAGTGAACAAAACAAATACACCAAAAACCTTAGGTGGAATACCAAAAGAGAATAACTAGGCTTAAGTGTATGAAAAGAATGTGACGTCAAAATACCTTTTAGTGCATGGATCATAATACTTATAGCCTTTGTGTTGAAGAGAGTACCCAAGGAAGATGCATTTGATGGAACGATTGGCAAACTTGTCTCGGGATGGACGCAGAGAGTGAATAAAACAAATGCACCAAAAAACCTTGGGTGGAATACCAAAAAAAGAGAACAACCAGACTTAAGTGTATGAAAATGAATCTTGCCATTTAAGACACGATAAGGCATACGATTAATTAAATAGCAAGAAGTCAACAAAGCAGCACACTAGTATGACTCGGGAACTTTCATTCCAGTCAGAAGAGAGCGAGTGACTTCCAGAAGATGGCGTTTCTTGCGCTCAGCCACTCCATTTAGTTGCGGAGTGTAAGCACATGAAAATTGATGGAGAATGCAATTTTCTTGAAGATAAGATGTGAAACTTTGGGATATATACTCGCCACCATTATCAGACCGAATGGATTGAATATTGCAATGATATTGAGTCTTAATTAGTTGATGAAATGACTTAAACAAGTGTAGCAATTCGTCACGTTGTTTCATCAAATAAACCCAAGTAACACGAGAAAAATCATCAACGAAAGTCACAAAGTATGAAAAAACATCAATCAAAGTAACAAGGCTAGGACCCCAAATATCAGAATGTATCAAAGCAAACATTTTATTAGAACGATGTGAAAGTGCAAGAAATGAGGTTTGGACGTGCTTGTTAAACTGACATGTTTCACATTGGAAAGATACATTATTCAACTTATTAAACTTAGGAAGAAAAGATTGCAATGTCTTGAAAGACACATGACCAAGTCGCGCATGCCATAAGGAAGCTGACTCCTGACTAGACTCAAAACAATGAGAAACAGAAGTAAAAGAACTCAATGAAGCATCACTCCTAGCAGACAACTCCCCATGATGCAAAAAGTAGAGACCACCAGGCTCATTGCCCACACCAATATTCCTCTTCTTATTTAAATCCTGAAAGATGCAATGAGAATGGAAGAAAATCACACAATAGTTGAGGACTTTAGTAAGGCTATGAATAGAGATCAAATTTGCACGAAATTTAGGAACAGAGAACATTGGAAAATGTGAGATTAGGAGAAAAAGACATAGAGCCAATGGATTCTACAGGAGTAGAAGTCCCATAAGCTAGATGTACTATATGACTGCAAGTAGAGGAACTAGATGGAATAAGACAAGCGTGCTCACTAGTCATATGATATGATGCCCCCGAATCAATAATCCAGGTCGCAGGAGTGGAAGAGGCATGGAGTGCAGTACTTGTGGTCGCAATGAATGAGGAAGCAGATGGCTGTGAAGCAGAAGTGGCAGGAGGGACAAACTAGGTTTGAAGCATCCGAAGGCACTGAAGATACATAACATCGGCTCTGGTCATGGTAACTGTGTCCAACTAATCGGAGACAAGAGAGATGTCAAGAGGACAACCACCAGAAGAGTCAGATATGGTCCCGATCTAATCAGAAGCAGCAACATGAGTAGTAGGACGTCCATATAATTTGAAGCACCGATCTCGGGTGTGTCTGGACCAATTGCAGAAGATGCACATAAAATTGCCACGACCACAACCTCATCCTCTGATAAAACCTCCTCGAGAATCTGAACCACCACTTCGGTCACCAGATGAGACAATGGTGGAGATAAATGCAGTCCTTTCCTGAGTAGTAGCAGGTGCTAACATCACTCGCCTGCGGGCTTCCTCAATATGAACAATAGAATATGTTGCCTGAAGAGAGGGAAATGGAGTTGTAGCAACAAGTTGGGTACGGAGGGCCTCATATTCACTGTTTAATCTAGCAAAAAATTTACATGTTTTTGCTTCTTCTTCCTGTATCCTCACAATCTCTGCATTGCAGCTATCTGGAAGCTCACTCAAGGGTTGCAGATGACTCAATTCTTCCCAACGACTCTTTAGTGCACCAAAATATTTAGTAACTAACAAATTCTCTTGGGTGAGAGAATAGAGTTCAATGGTCAAATGGAAGATACGAGGCTTGTTAGATATGGTCCCATATGTCTCATTGAGGGATTTCCATAGAATGACATCAAAATTATAGAAGAAATAGGAAGAGGCAATACCTGGTTCCATAGATTTGAGGATCCAACCCATAACAATAGCATTTGAGGAATCCCATGTGTCAATATGTGACGATTGTGATGAATCACTAGATTGAGAAGTAGACGGTCTCTTGGATGTGCTTGCAAGAAATCCAAGTTTCTCCTTGCCAATAACATACATGAGGACAGCTCGGGACCACAAAAGAAAATTGTTCCCATTAAATTTTGTGGAGGTAATTGAGAGGGGCCCCTTGGAGCTATGTCCAGATGACTTGGAATCCATGGATATGTGCAGAAGAGGTGGAGAAATATCATAAACTGAAGTAGTATGAGCAAAACCAGCAGCATGGAGATACACCGAGATCCGGTGTATATGCTAGACCTCCAAAAACAAACCAGCTGACCCATGTTTTTGCTCAGAAAATGCATAAAAATGTCTCGAATCTGCACAAGAGAAGCATTCCTTGATAGAGCATAAAAAACGGTCCATGAAATCTGAGCAATTTATGATTTGGGGCCGTTTTTCAGAAAAAATGATAAAATTCATTAAAAAAATACCAAATGAATCGAGAAAATTATGACAAAGTGTAGCCGCATCTAGTGGTGTGGATCTCGACCCAAACCGATCCGTACGTCTGACGTCAACGTCCATACGACTAATGTCAGTAGCCTCAATGTCTGACGTCAACGTCCGTACGACTAATGTCAAAACACGAGCAAGGAGGATCAAAGCAGAGAGAGCTCAAAACGCGAGCAACCTCTTTTTCTTATTCTGTTTATATGTAGGGTTTCCCCTATTTACAAATTACATCATAACCCCTTAATAAATATAAAATTACACATAAGACTCTACTTTGCATATTTACAACTAAACCCCTACATAACAAGTAAATGTTCCAACAGAATGCTCGCTGTTGAGCTTTAGATCTACGTCATTTTTGGGCCCATTCTCTAAAATGAGGTAGAAAATAGATGGAAGGGATGGATTTCTCACAAACATCAAGGTGGGCCCCGCGTACGGTTGGGGTTAGGTTGGTATGACAATCAACAACATCAATGCCAGTCAATGTGTGAGCCAGGTTTGGTGGAGAGTATGGACCTGGGAAGGGTTGCTCGACCTTAGGTGGGGCCCACCATGATGTTTTTGATTAATCCACTCCGTCCATGTATTTTTTCCATCTCATTTTGAGGTTTGGCCCAAAAAATGAGGTGGTTTCAAAGCTAAGTGGGCCAAATGAACATGAAACATTGGGGATTGAGCGCTCGCTGTTGAAACATTCGTGGACCTACATGGTATTTGTGACAAATCCGCCACGTCCATCTGTTTTACCAGTTCATTTTATGGCATGGGCCCAAAAAATGAGTCCAGTAAAAAGCTCTAGTGGGCCCAATGACAGGAAACAGTGGGGATTGAACGCATGATCTGAGGTTGCTAAGTGCAGTAAAAAGGGCAGTTTTTTCAATACAAAAATACAAAACTCATTAGTATTGGTAACTAATAGCAAGCAGTTCAATTTCTAACTGTGAAAACCACAGGTGGATTTTGAGAAATAGTTTAAAAGTGAGAGGTTTTTGATCCATAGCCAAAAAGGCAGGCGGCCATATGTAAAAATCCCTTTAAATAATCTGACATTTTGATTTTTTTTTTTTCAGGAGTTGCTTGCTCAGAATGTCACTCCAAATACTTACATTTTCAACAGTCTCATGAATGTCAATGCCCATGATTTGAACTACACTTTGCATGTCTACAAGCGTATGCAAGTAATGCTATATCCCTTTTTAATGTTGCTCCTCTTTAGAAGGGTTTTGTTGAAGGTTCTCTTTTTCCATGTAAATGGTATGGGAATTTTTCTATGCACAACACATATACTGGAACTCCTTCCTCGTTTGTTTCATCTTCTGTTGGGTGCATTATTTGCTCAGAGTAAAGATCAAGACTGGAATAACATGAAAAAAAAAAAAAAAAAAAAAAAAAAACAAAGAAAAGGAATATGATTATTAGGACAGGCCCATTGCTTGAGCTTTACCTTTTGTTCATATTTTGATTGATGAAGAGACTTGATGGTCCAAATTTTGAAAAGACTTGATAAAGCTTTGATTATACAAAGGTTATGGAAACCATTTCAAAGAAACAGAGCCATATCATCAAATGGTTGAAGTAATTCAACTGAGATCTTTTATTTGTTAGAGGATGGAGGGAAGGAGTGAGGGAGTGGTCAATAGAATCAAAGACCACTTTCTCCAATGTGATTCTACGCTTGAAAGGGAAAAATTATTGTATGTTTTCAAGGTATAGTTCTTGAGCACAAAACATGAAGTAAAGACAAGAATCCTTTAACATTATCACAATATGTATACCATACACAAGTTCTCAATTGCCAATATCATGACATGTAGTACTTGGTGCACATTGATAGGAAATGGATGATTGATTAGTTCTTTATTTTTTCATGATTTATTTATAGTTTTCCTGACTTTTTCTTTTCTATTTTTAAGAAAATCAGAAAGAATTCTCATGATTTATGATTCAATACAATTCAAGCTCTATTACGGCTTTTGATATGATAAGGATTTTGACAAGATTGCATGCATGTAGGATTGGATGCAATTGGGAAAGGCAATAAAGCATAGAGTTTTTTCGGATTTCAACATGAGAGAATAGTAGATAGTAGCATACCTCTTTGAGAAGATGGCGAGGAGGGGAGAAGGTTCTAGCCGCAACCCTTGTTAAAAGGGTTCTAGCTGCAACCCTTGTTAGGAGCCTTGGCGTCGAAGACTATTCACCGCTAATGCCCTAGCTGTCCACATCTTTGAGAGGATCTTGTCGAGCTCTTGAGTCGAGAAAGGCAAAGCAATGGGTTCGTTTTATGGAAGCTTGTTTCCTAAGTGAACTTCCATGTCAAATCAAGAAGTGCTCTTTGAATAGAATTAGGGTTTCTTGGTTTACAACTGAGGTTAGATTATCATTTCTTTAGGACAATCAAGTCAAGAAGTGTGAGTCAACATCAAACATGCAAATTTAGAGCTCTTGGGGAAACCCCAAAATCTGCTCATTAATGGAGTACCCCAAGATTATCATTCTATTTATTTGAGTTTTCCATCAATTCATGCTTATTGCTGACATTTCATCCACTTATCCTAGTCTAGTGAGATCATTTGTGGGTTGTAGAATGAGTTGTTCTCTTCTTTCTTTACACCGCTGGCTGTGATCAACCTCGCACTTTTAGTATTTCCTTTGCCCTGGAATTTAGTCCCAATGACATTCGCTGTAGCTCACTTCCAAACCATCAATTCAGTGTATACTTTAAGGGAATCTAGTTGAATACAAGGCTAAATATAAGGTCCTGTATTCTTATCACTGACACAACTTTGCTAACCCCTGTTCACTGATATATTCAGGCCATAGGTGTTACTGTTGATGTGGCTTCTTATAATATACTTTTAAAGGCATGCCGTCTTTCTGGAAGAGTTGATTTGGCTCAAGACATATATAAGGAAGTAATGCAATTGGAATCAACAGGGGCCCTGAAGTTGGATATTATCACGTACAGCACGATTATAAAGGTTCATCTGAATGATATATAGGAGCATCATATTCTTAATTAATGCCTGGACCCTGATTGCTATTTTACTGCATTTACATATCTTGGTTAGGTTTTTCTTCTGTGTAACTTGCTGCCATGGTTTTTCTCCTAAAATATCTCTACCTTTACTTGTCTCTGAATATCCAGGTCTTTGCAGATGCCAAAATGTGGCAAATGGCATTGAAAATAAAAGAAGAAATGCTTTATGCTGGTGTCAATCCTAACATAGTTACGTGGTCATCATTGGTCAGTGCATTTGCCAATGCGGGTTTAGTGGAGAAGGCTGTTCAGGTCTTTGAAGAGATGCTTCATGCTGGTTGCGAACCTAATTCTCAATGTTGCAACATCCTTCTCTCTGCTTGTGTCGAGTCCTGCCAATATGACAGGGCTTTTCGTTTTTTCCGTTCCTGGATGACAAGTGGGTTCCAGAAGGCTCATACTAAAGCGCGCAATAGGAATGCATTTTCACATATCGGTATGGGTGTGGAGCATGCAAGTAAAAATGGAGTAACTCAGATGTCTTGTAATGTTGATCAACATCATTCATGCTTCACTAACGTGGTTGGCTTTAAACCCACAGTTGCAACATATAACATTTTGATGAAGGCTTGTGGTACTGATTACTACCATGCAAAAGCTCTGATGGATGAAATGAGGACAGTGGGGCTCTATCCTAATCACATAAGCTGGTCTATTTTAATTGATATTTGTGGAAGCTCGCACAATATGAGAGGTGCTATGCAGGTGAAGTGTACTAAAGATTTGTAGCTAAGATTTGTAACTAGTAAGACTTGGTTACTTGGTATGATGAAATCTGGACTGCTACCCTTTAAAGATTTGTTTGCACTTGTATGTTTATTTCATAGTAGCATTAGAATATAGGTTATTTCTGGTGGGATTTATGGTCGAGTGAATGAGGTGGGGCAACTGTTACAGAACAATGGCATGTAGCTTTCTCTTGTTATACGTATAGCTGAATCTCTATGTTCGTTTACTTGTCTGATCCCTACATGCTGTTTATTGATGCTCATATTTATAACCTTGTCAGCTCAAAAGCTTTACAAGGAAAAAATTTGGGATTTTGTCTGAAGTTTTGATCTCCCATTGTTCTTCCTCACTATACATGGTTTTTATGGCTTCATATTCAATGGAGATTTCCATAACTAGTTCCTCATCATATAATACAATGTAACAGTAGGAGATCGTGTACTTGTGTGTGCGTGTGTATGGATGTAGATGTATTTGTGGGGTATTTTATTATTTTTATCATGGCGTGGGTTATGTTTTGGTGCTCCCTCAGGACACCATACCATTTTGTTTACGGGTTTAAGAGTGTGGAAGATTAATCTAAACTCTACACAACCATCTAGACTTCTTATTCGAAAATACATTCTCTGCGTCTCCTCACACCTAGAGAAAAAAATTCTTTACTTTGTTCCTTATTTCAATTTTCCTCTCTCTCTCTCTCTCTTCTCTCTCTCTCTCTCTCTCTCTCTCTCTCCCTTTCGTTCCCATTGGCAACAACAATTGGTGCGCCGGCTAGCATACCTAATTGGCACATCTAGCCAGTGTAACAAGCTGTTGGCTTTAGCCCCCCATATTTGCTAGTTTTCCTGCATCAGTGTTGTTTGTTGCTGTCTCCTGGTACCGTTCACCCCGTCTAATTCATGATTACCTGATCTGGGAGGTATGTGATGAATCTAACAAGTAGATTAAATTTCTTCAATTTTCAAGTTTGTAGATGTAAGACAGCATTATGGGAGACGATATAGGTTCAAGTAATCAGAAAACCATGATGTCTATGGGGTCGAGTCAATATTACCACCACCTAGGGTTAATGATCATCATTGTCAAACTTGATGGGAAGAACTATTTGGAATGGTCTCAGTCGGCCAAGATGTTCATTTGCAGTAGGAAGTGTTGGTTTTATGTGCCTTGGAAAGCCAATGATGATGGCTATGACCATGTATGAAAATGACCATTTGTTTGGTTTACACCATGGATGCCATGATTAATGGGTCGGAAACCTTACTAGCTATGATATTGCAGTTACAGGTAACAGGGAGGGATTCAGTTGTCCTAGGGGAAGGTGAATTTGCACAAGACCACTAGCCAAGGGCGAGTTATGTTTCATGGATCTCAATACCCAAAGGTCTATGACCATGGTAGCGGGATTGGGAATCCGTGAACGGTTAATAGCTCATCTTGTGTGAGGGAACTAAAGTTGGGATTGAAGGTCTCCACCATCGGGATAATTGTGCCGTAGCCCTACCCCATATAGGAATTTGAGTGTTCACAGAATACATGTTCTTGTGTTTAGGCTTGGTTGAGCACTTGCATTGGAGGATCGAATCAACTCTCTAGTTTGGGAGACCCATCATGCCTAGATCGGACTGTAGAAGGATTGCAACACTGGATCCATGTCACTGATCCTTCTTGTTGGCCTGTGTCTTTGTCGACCTAGTGGTTCTGTTTGCTGGTTGTAGTCGTGAGCCAGGATAAACATGGCCTCATTATTAGCCCTCCTTTTTTGCTACATTTTTTTTTTTTTTTGTGAGAAACATTACGCCATTACTAAGGATGGAAGATACTCGGACAGATTTTGTGACAATCTCTCGGGCTGATCTTGACAAGCTTCTGAAAATGACCGCAATGGCCAACCCTCTTCCTTGCTTTGCAACTTTTTTCGGCCACCTCAGGTAACAAGCTAAATGCATCTTGTGTAATTGACTCTAGGGCCACCAATCACATGACAGGAAACAAGTCTTTGTTTACCTTTGTTACCACCTCCATTCCCTACCCTGACCCTCCTGTTTCACTTGCTGATGGTTCTTTTTTCTCCTATCCTTGGTGAGGGCATTGTCTCGCCTAATGCAGATATAGTACTATCTTCTGTCCTTTATGCAGTAAAACTTACTCTAAATCTCATGTCAGTTAGTCAACTAATCAAATCCTTGAACTGTTCAATCACATTTTATCCTCTCCATTGTGTTTTTTAGGATCTTGAAACAAAAGTGACAATTGGTCGAGGACGTGAACTACATGGTCTATACTACTTTGAACCAATGGATATTGGAGTTGCTCTTAATGCTCGAAACAACAAGGATATATCACCTCTATTGTGGCACGCTAGGTTTGGTCATCCCTCTCTTGAATCCTTTCGCAAACTTGTCCCTTCGTTGTCCAAAATAGTTTCCATCAATTGTGAAGCATGCCAATTAGCAAAGCACACTTGATCTACTTCTTTACCCAGAACTGTTAATCGTAGCCATTCTCCGTTCTCCCTAGTTCACTCTGATGTGTGGGGACCCATTTGCATACCAAACTTGCAAAAATCTCAGTACTTTGTTACCTCTGTTGATGACATTTCCTGTATGACATGGATCTTCTTAATGCATGATCGTTCTGAAGGTACTGAACATGTTTAAAATATTTCATGCTGAAGTCAAAAATCAGTTCCGGTTTGCACTTAAATGTCTACGTACTGATAATGCGTTGGAATATATGTCCAACAACTTTTATACTTTCCTCACAACTGCCGGCATTATCCATCAAACTTCATGTAGCTATACACCCCAACAAAACAGGGTTGCATAATGGAAGAACCAACACCTCCTTGAGGTCTCACGGCCCTTCCTTACCCACATGAATGTCCCCAAACATTTCTGGAGTGACGCTGTTTTGATGGCATGTCATCTGATCAACCGGCAATTGTCATCCATTCTTCATGGACCAACACCATTCTTTATTTTATTCCCTGATGGTGTTCCCTTTCCTTTACTTGCTTGTATCTTTAGATGCACAACATTTGTCCACAAAAGTGATCCATGGTGTGATAAACTTGATCCCTATGCCACCAAGTGCGTCTTTCTTGGCTATTGCCGCACATAGAAGGGGTACCAGTATTTTGATCCTCAAACAAATCGCAGATTGACAAGCGCTGATGTCACATTCTTCGAGGATGTTCCTTATTTTTCTCATAGGGGGTGGGGAGGATCATTCTAAACCCACCTCATCTTTTGACATTACCCCACGACCATCCCTTTCATTTACTCCAACTTCACCATCCCAAAGTGACAAAGATGGATCACATACTTCATGCATGCCACACTCACCATTGGTTGAGGATCCTGCACTTGACGGTCCATCATATTCCAACCTTGATCTCCTCTTCTCTCTTTGAAAAGGTACTCGCTCATGTACTTTACATCCAATTTCCAACTTTATTTCTTATCATTGTCTCAATCCTACTCCTCATGCATATGCTTTAGCCCTGTCACGTGATGCGGCTCCTATCTTCATTCATGATGCACTTGCAAATCTGGGGTGGCGAAGATTTGTGTAAGAAGAATTGTCCACTTGGACATTGGTTCCTTTACCTCTCGGAAAGAAAATAGTTGGTTGTCGTTGGGTCTTCACAATCAAATACCTACCTGATGGATCTATTGAGCACTTGAAAGCAACAGTGGTAGCCAAAGGCTACACTCAAACTACTAGGCTAGATTATGAGGATACTTTTTCTCCTGTGGCTAAACTCACCTCTCCTGTGGACGCTTTATCAATTGGCCGTTAAGAATGCATTCTTGATGGTGACATCGCCGAAGAAGTATACACAGAGCAACCTCTTGGGTTTGTTGCTCAGGGGAAGAATGGGAAAGTATGTCGACTCAGAAAAGCAATCTATGGGTTAAAACAATCCCCATGCTAATCTAATAAGTTCAGTAGTCGTCGTCTGATCAATCGGCTCGGACACCAGACCGCCCGCGCTTGCCCATTTTGTTTGGCCACCAGCCAGCAACTTCCATGCATTCTTCGTGCCTGGTCCAACCTCACAACCCTTCACAGGTTGGTAAGAAGTTAGTTGTCGGTTGGTAAGACAGAATTGGATAGAAAAGAGAGTGCTCGATTGGAACAACGGCTAGCAAAGACCGTAATTACCAATAAATTTAGCCAAGTTCTGATAAAATTTAGCTTCTAGAGATGTCATGTAGACCGTTCTGTGTTCATGAAGAAGACGTCCAAAGGAATGCTAGCATTGATTGTATATGTGGATGATATAATTATCACAAGAAATGATTAGGATGACATAACTAAAGTCAAGCAACTTATCAAAGAAAATTCCAAACCAAGGATCTAGGCCATTTAAAATATTTTTTATGAATTGAAGTTGCTCGGTCGGCCGCAGGGATAGACCTGTCCTAGTGGAAAGATCTTTTGGATCTATTAAAAGAAACTAGTTTCTCGGGATGTGAACCATGTGACACTCCTCCAATGGATCCAAACAACAGGCTTTCTGAATAGGACCAGTTTGTCTAGCAAGCTTTCTCGGGATGTGAACCATGTGATGGTCAAGATAAACCATTTGAAGTGTGAGATGAGATACAGATGTCCTAGAGGGGGGATGAATAGGACTAAACCAATTTTTGATAATCAATCGCGGAAACTATATTCTCAATTGCAAAAGATATTGAAACCTTGATTTCATCTAAGTCGTATGACAACCTTCACCTAAAACTTTAGGCAAGACAACCTTATTTCACGACGTCTCTGAAACCAATCTTTTAAAATAATAAAAGTAGAGAATAAGATTATCAATCACCACAATACACAAAGAATTATAGTGATTCGGTGTTAACACACCTACTCCACCCCCAAAATTACGTGGAGTAGTAATTTTCGTTTTCCACTATTTCCAAGGTTTTCACAGGATCACCTCAACAACCTCTTACAGTTCTTGTGATTTTCACAGGTTTACCATAATAAAACCTCAAGGGATTTTTGAAAGTACCATTGTTTGTTAATATACGTGTGAGTTGAGTTTTAGAGTCAAGTGAGCCCCATATGAAGATTACAAGACCAAAGACTCGCCAAGTTGAAGAAGTTCGAGTGCGCTACATAGGTATATTAAGCCTCACTTCCCTAACCAAACCCGATCAAGTAAAAGCCCAACTTAAGATGGTCTAAACTTACCCGAAACTGTGTTTGCAAAACCCTTGATAAGCTTAGATTTAGAGTTAAGTTAAAGTTTGTGGAGAATGAATCAATTGGCAAATATTCATGTTCTGTCTATTGCAATCGAAGTGCAATCAAGACATCTTTGATGGCATCGAACACCTGTTTTATGGCATCGAAACAATGGCTAAACAGTCCAGCAAGTAAACTGTGAAAATCCTGGATATATTCGATGGAATCGAAGGAAGTTTGATGACATCGAAACTTAAATTTCGATGGCATTGAACCCACTTGGATGACATCGATATATGGCCAATTATCTCCAGCAAGCTTTGAAAAACTCTTAAGTGTTTACGATGCAATCGAACCACTTTCGATGGCATCGAAAAAGGTTTGATGGCATCGAAATTTGGACCAGTTTGTCTAGCAAGCTTTCAAGGAAAATCCTATAATTCTCGATGGCATCGTAGACCTTTCGATGACATCGAAATTCAAATTTTGATAGCATTGAAAGTCTGATCGATGACATCGAAATATGGACAAAATTGTCTAGAGAGTTTTCAAAGGAAAATCAATTTATTCTTGATGGCATCGAAATGTCTTCGATGACAACGAGATTCAAATCTCGATGGCATCGAAGCATGTTCGATGACATCGAAATTGAGCTCAAATTGTCCATCAACCAAAGTGTATTTTTCAAGGAAAATTTCGATGGCATTGAGCCATCTTTCGATGACATCAAAGGCCCCTTCGATGACATCGAATGATGATTGATGGCATCAGACAGAATCTGTCCAGCATCTATTTGAAAATCTTGGTGCAGGGTGTCGATGGCATCGAAGAAGGCTTGATGGCATTAACAATGATAGATTTCTGCCTATTTTTTTACCATTGGGATTTGACTCTATATAACACTTGGGGTTGCTTCTAGGCTTTGTGAGCGAGCATTGAAGAGAGCTTTGAGATAGTGATTACTATAGTTAATACCCTTTCTCTCAAGCCCTCTTTCCCATATGAGTTCATCATTCAATCCATGACTTAAAGGCATTTATTGATATATTCATAGCCTTGATTGAACTATGCACTTCAGCCTTCATTGATCATCCAGTAGCACTCTTTAATGGAAAATCATTATACTGGGATCCTTGAATGCTTTGCTTTTGAGAATCTTCTCTAGCTCTTCAAAACCTATCATTAACTATAGTAGATCGAACCAAACCCTAACCCAGTAATCTCGGTACCCTCGATTGGAGCATCTACAAGCGGTTGCGGTTCAAGGTAGCTAAAGACTCTTCATCAATAAGAAGATCTTCATCAACATGTGTTAAAACGGGGCTCACTCACTTACAAGTATTTGAGTCCATTGAGTCTGAAGCCCTTTCCTTGTGTAGGATTGAGATTTAGAGTTTGGTTCTACAAACTCGCTAATACCTTTCGTAGGCCTCCGACGGGAGAATACATATATTGTCCTTGTGTAGGACCCATTGCCTTGTGTAGGCATTGTCGGTGGCCTTGTGTAGGCACCTTAAGTTGTCTTGGGTAGGCACCTTAGATAACCTTGTATAGGTTGTGAAGGTTTATGGTTAACCTGATTTAAAACCATTGGATAGTGAAATCCGGTACACTCATGGGTTGAGTGCGTTTGCCGGGAGTGGAGTAGGCACGTAGCTGAACCACTATATATCGTTGTGTTTATGATGCATACTTTTGTTTGTGTTGTGTTGATTCATGATATGATTAATTTCTGCACACTACATGTTTGATGCAATGCAGCTTTCGTGTATTTCACTATCCTAGCTTTTGATTGTGAATGTTTTTTTTTTTTTAAAAATTATTTATTTATTTTTTAAAAATCCTATTTGATTAGAGCTTGATTGTTAGTATTTGTTTTAAAATAGGATTAAAGTTTAGAAAACTCCTATTCAGCCCTCTCTAGGACACTTGGACATAATTCCGTACTTCACTAATAGCGGTTTATCCGCAATTTCAATTTTCACGGCCTAACTGCTACACAACCCGATGAGATTTCCAGGCAATCTCAACGAACCCAAATGAAAGAAATATAATCAAAACGAATACTTATCTTCTCGAGGACGAAATTTCGATGCAAAGATACTAATGAAGCCTTGTAGATGCTTCAATCAATGCAACAATCCTCTTTCTTCGATGATGATGAATCAATGTATGTTCAACCCGAAAAGATCTAGGGATATATAGTTTCTCAAGGAATAAAACCCTAGAAGCTGTAGATTCAATTCTCTAATCTCAAGTTGAGTTAATCTTTAATTGAATTTAAATCTACTTGAGAAAGGGAATTGAATAGGCTATAAAAAAAATAAGAATTATCACACAAATAGCTTGGAAAGGACTAGAGTTTCTATATTTGTTTGAGGAAGAATTATTTCACCTTTTTGTGTTTAAAACGATGAGAAAATGTCTCTGTTTATAGCCAAAGGTTTTGGTCTTTCGGTCAGCCTAAGATTTGCTTCGGCTGGCCAAATTTCCACAATACTGTTCCAACGACTATCAAATTTCGTCGGATTTGCCTTTATCAAAAATTCGGCTGGCCGAATTCCCCTGAAACTTGACCCGGGTCACCCTCGGGCTAACCTGAGCTAAATTCGGTTGGCCGAACACCGGGTTGGGCTGGCCGAATTTCCAACTGATTTTACAATTGAAGCTGCTGGAAACTTGACCTAGGTTGATGTAGGGCTGAACCGAGCTAAGTTGGGCTGGTCGAACATCCTTCGATTTTTATGTAAAATTTTCACAAATTAAAGTTTGAAAAGCTATGATCAAGTATATATTCTATGGTCTTTTCTAAGGTCATTTTTATCTTAGGTTGGCATACACTTGATCTTTTACTTGAAATCATTCCGAACCTTCAATTCTTGAAGTGTTAAGTCGCGCTCTTGAAGTGTCGTAGAGGATTGAAGTGCACTGAAGATTTATACCATATTTTGTCTACGAAATTTGACAACTACATGTGTGCTTAGAACATTAGCACGTACATGAAGATCCAGAGCAATACAAAAGACTAGTTGGGAAGCTTATTTATTTAACTGTTATTCAACCAGATATTTCATTTCTAGTTGGGGTCATGAGTAGATTTATGCATCAACCCAAAATTCAACATTGGGAAGCCGTCATTTGTATCCTTCGATATCTGAAAAAGGCTCTTAGATGAGGACTTCTCTGCAAATCTCATTGGCATCTCAAAATCGATTCTTATGTAGATGCTGATTGGGTATGTTTGTCTTAGGTAGAAGATCAACATCAGGATACTGTACCTTTATAAGGGGCAACTTAGTGTCTTAGAAAAGTAAAATAAAAAAACAAACAGTTGTCGCTAGATCAAGCGTTGAAGTGAAATACAAGGCCATGGGACATGCGGTATGTGAGCTATTATGGATTCAATCGCTTCTATAGGAACTTCAGCTCTTCAATGGAGGATTGATGGTTCTATACTGTGATAATCAAGCATCATCGCGTATAGCCAATAATCTGGTCTTTTATGGACGGACGAAGCATAGAGGTGGATTGTCACTTCATTAGAGAGAAGATAACATCCGAGGAAGTTCTCACCCAGTATGTCCCATCCAAAACACTGTAAACATATTCACCAAGTCTTTGCCACGTACACAAGGAGCGATTATTAGTAGCAAGCTGGGCATGATTGATATATATGCTCCAGCTTGAGAGGGAGTGTTGAAATACATGATATATACATAGTCAAATAAGTGTAGCACTGAGTTGAATCAATAAGAAATAGCGAGTTGAATAAATTGGGCCTTGGGCCTAGGCACTTAAGACCAACCCAAGAGAGGGTTTTTGTAATATATAGCAAACCCTTTTCTCCATCTCATTCAAAACTTCTCTCTCCTTTCTTCTCATCTTTTCATCCTCTTCTTTCTCCTACTTTTCAATATCACATAGAAATCTTATAGGATAAATATGAAAACACAACTAATACATTTAAAAGTAAAAAAGAAGTAAAAATGTACAAGTTCCTTCATTGTACCTATGTAGCTGTGCCTCAGACCGTGCATAGAGTCATGAGGTGGCTTAAAGTCATCATCTCCATGTTCACTAGGGTGGGTATATTATTGCTGATTTGTTGCCAAACAAATTGGCAATACTGTTCCCAAGTCATAGTAGAATGATACCAACTCAGATACTCTCTCAGGTATTGCTAATACTCATCTTCTCCTAATTGGATCAGTACGAACATCAATGTGTACTTCATATTCATCACCATTTGTGGCTGATGTGGATTTGGAGCTAGATACGGACTGGGTATATGTTTTACTCTTAGATACATTTGTCTATAGTTATATTCTATATATCCTTGCCTATATGCGTAAGCATGCTCTTGTAGTTATCTGTAGTTGAATGACTAGATCTGTGTACTGCAACTATTACAATTGCTCGTTGTATACCGACGAGGTCCATAACCATATAATTTATATCTATACTATGGAAAAGAACTAGAGCTGCCCTATCTCCACTAACGTCCATTGACCCCATGCTCTTTGCTCAGGACTCCACTTCAGCGCCACCCAGCTGTTTCTGACAACAATCATAGTTATTTTTTGGTTGAGAAGCCTATGCTGAGACGACGAGAATTATGGTCTTCATCCTTGGTGGCATGCTCAAATTCTCTCCATAGTGAACAGGTTAAGAGGCAAGGTATTCCGTAACGGTAATGGTCGCCATAACGGCTACCACCATTACCTTTATGATATGGGCCATAATAGCTGTTACGGCCTCTCTCTCTCTCTCTCTCTCTCTCTCTTCTCTCTCTCTCTCTCTCTCCTCTCTCTCTCTCTCTCTCTCTCTCTCTCTCTCTCTCTCTTAAATTAAAAAAATAAACCGAAAAATATGTATTTGCCTCGTAAGGTTGAAAAAAAGTCCAAAAAACCTATATATGCCTTGTAACAGACCATTATGGGGCTGTTATGGCCTTAATTGGGGAAGTAACGGGCCGTTAAAAATGGTTATGGGTCATTTTTTTTTCCATAACACCTGTTACGGCGGTTACGACCCGTAATGGGTAATGGTTGCCACTGTTATCTTTACGTAACATCCTTTATGACACACCATGTTAAGAGGCCCTTGATTCTGACTCTTTCTGGACATTATTGCTGTCATCATCCTTGTTGCCATTGCCATCTTCGTCATCAACACCATTGCCACCACCACCTTGTCTCTGTGTCGGATAGAGTGTGGCCACCACATGTCCCTTGAGATCCCGATGCTTGATTGTCTTTAGCACCCCACGACAATGGGTGAAAAGCTTCAGGGAGAGATCTTGCCTCCTCCACCATCGCATCATCTTAAATGCCTTGTGTTGTTGTCTCCTTTGGCAACTTGGGTCTGATTGGCTATCTACTATATCCATATTAGTTGACTTAACCCACTCATAAAGTGGGTCGTTTGCATCCTCTTCATAAAATGTGTTGTGACCAATCATCATAAGATCTAGTGGGTCCTCTTCTGCTTTTCTTGCACCTTCTACCTATTGCAGCCTCTCTCAAAGCTTATAGTGGCAGATACTAGCTTCTGGAGCCTCTTGTAATGAACTTGTTCTGCTTATTTGTGTGAATAAGCGAGAACATGCTCCAATTTTACTCACACGGTGATGATGACACTGTTTATTCAAGTATGCAGATAGTTAATTTGCAAGGTTTTGCAATCACTCCCATACATGGACCATCATTCGCTTGCAAATTGATCATGGCTGTCTTTTAGTTCCATATGTAATTTTAAAACAGGAAACTAACTTTTAACTACAAGCCTACATGCAACAACTCACATGGCATTATCGTCTTCCAAACATGCCCCTCGCATCTTGAAAGTCCACAATCCGTTGATGACTTTTAATACCATTTGTTAATATAAGGTGTTGTAGGAACTTATATAAGAATTAAATGCAATAGTTTACCTCGTTGCCAAAATGAGCTTTCCTTGAGAATTAGGGAATAGCTTCTTGTATACTTTGTGCATTGAAATCGTTGTCCTCACTGAGTCGACTGTAGTGGTACTTGGGGTTCAAGAACTATACTGAAACCCCACCACGGGGCACATATTGACTTATAGTCAAGAAATTAACTAAACAATTCCACTTAATTTTATTTTCTGATATATATATATATATATATATATATATATATATATATATATATATATATATTCCAAAAATTCCAAAAACATCTATTGATCTATTGATCAACCTACAAGAACTAGCACATATTTTTCCACACTCTATTTGCAAGTTAAATTGGTGAATTTTGGATTTCCTCAAATTATTCCATTTTCTCTGAAATTAAAATCAGAGGTAAAAATCCATGATTGAGTATGCAAAATATTCAAACTCATAGATTACTAAGTTGGTTCCATAGACTCTAAACCATTTAAGTAAGAAAAAAACACTTTAAATTATTATTATTATTATTTGTTTTTTCACAAAGGGGGCACTAGTCTCTCGGTATTGTTGATACATATCCCACGTATCGACAATATTCGGGAATGTTATACTGCGATATATGTAAAAGATTGCAATGTATCGATATATCATCGATACATTGAGATATTTTCGATGATATGGGGGATTTTGATGGCTCCTTATTGATTTCGTGTTTCTGGAATGCGATATTTAAATCATTGCTCCGAGCTGAAGAGTGTTTCCTTCCATTTGTGGATGTTAGAACATACTTAAGTCTTCTTATGATATTCCCTTTAAGTAGGACCACTGGCTTTGGACACTTGAGGAGGCAATATTATTGTACCGATGTATTTGTATTCTGCATATGCTGAACTCATAGTACAATCTATTAGACTATTACAATATTTTACCATTCCTTGGATATTTTCTTTATTTTTTTAGCATTTCGTATTGGTGGCAATTGTCGATTGAAGATTTTATGTGAACACGAATTGTTATTTACTCTCCTTTCTCCTTTTGCGTAGGCCTTCAAAGCTATGCGTGATGCAGGAATTAGCCCTGATGTTGTTGCATACACAACAGCTATAAAGGTTCGGAGCATTTTATAGGTTCATTTTGATGTTTCATACTGTTTATCCAATTATAATGTTCATGTTACTGAATTCATTGTTTTGGCATGTCTACTATTTCTTTAACTAAGATTTTATTTGATTTCCACCTAATATTGTGCCAGAATGATGCTTTCACCCTCAAAACATGAGAGCAGCATGCAGGTAGTACTTGCAAATTCTGGCACTCGTTCCTTGGGGTGGAAAAGTGTCATTTGGGATTCAAATTTGGTAATAGAGCACACTGGGGTGATGATTTATTGATTATCTGAAAAATGTGCATGGCACACTGTATTCCTGTACTTGACCAAAGCAGAATGGTTGTTATTGTTTCTGTTTTTCCTGATATTGTTATATGTTTCCTAATGGGGCATTAACATCCAGATGGCCTCGTCAACTTGTTTTCTTGGGATTTATTGACATTTTAATTGTGGAGCTAATTTGGATTCTAACTTGAATAATCTTTGCTTTAAAACGATTTTGGTGACACAATCCACTTAGAGCATTGCCAAATAAATGTTTTTTGTGTTCAACTTTTCAAACTTAGAAGCTCATTTTTGTGTTACGACTTATGAGTTGCAGCGGTTGTAGTCTAGGATCCTTGAGTTGTTTGAATCTTCAAGGGTGGCACTGATCGGGTGGTACTAACAAGCTGACAAACAAAAATGATCGGGTGGTACTCATAGCCACCCATACTAGCAGTTTATGGGTGAACAACTAACTAGCATATTTATCCTAAGGAATCATAGTTTTAGGACTCATTAGAAGCCTACAAACTGTTAGAATGGTCACATGTGTGACGTGATCACATGTGTGGACACATGTGACGTCTCCACATGTGTGGTCATCCTATTGGGGTTCAGTCCTTGTGCATGTGTACGTGTGTATTAGAGTCTTTACTAGTGTTTCTTTCTATAAGGGTATTCTTGTAATTTCAACTTCTAAGTGAAAGCCCTAGTAATAAAACAAAAGAGGGTGGGCATGTGGAGCTTCTTATGCTCCCCACTCTCTCTCACGTTCTCTCTCTTCTCCTTCTTCCATTCTTTCTTTCTTTTGGATCAACAAGATGGTATCAGAGACACATCGATCCGTTTTTGCTTCTTGATCTCTCTTCTTTATCTTTTTATTTATTTTCTTTTCATTCTCTCTAGTGGGAAACACTAATGTGTTTGGGACTGATCAAACCTGATCTCTTCCATTGTTGTACCCCCACATGTCAAAGGTAAGGCCTACTTTTGCATTATACCCACGTGATGGGACAAAGTGGGTCATCGTTCATCCAACATGCAATCTACGTTCAGTTTTTTGAAGCATGAAATTAGATTTGACGGCTGAAAATTCTGAAGTTCATGAAGCCCCTCCTTTATTGTGTTGATCAAGACAAGTTGAAGCTCGGAATAAGGTATTGACTTAATACGTCAGTTTGTTGAAGGATTTGTGTTCGAGAAATTATTGTTATTATTCATATGGATTCCACAAATGATCCCCAGAGCATTATTATCCTCATTGGATTTGGTGCCCCTCCAAATAACATCAATGAAATTAAATGGCACGAATTATCTACGGTGGGCCACATCTGTAGTTTTTGCTTAGTAAGAGAAAAGTTAAATATTTGCCATCCCCCAAACCTAATATCACTGCGATAAACTATGATGATGGGGAGGCAGAGGATGCCCAAATTAGGGCATTGTTGTGGAATAGTATGGAACCACACATCGATGCTAATGTAATCTTCCTCAAGATCGCCAAAGATGTCTAGGACACCTTGAAGGAGATGTATTTTAGTGAGAAAAACGTAATCCGTATTTGTGGACTCCTACATAATATATTTGCATTCCAGCAGGGAGATAAAAGTGTGGGAGAATATTATTATGCCCAACGCGGCATGTGGGAAGAGTTGAATGTATATTAACTATTTTCAACAGATTTTGAGGTTATGCTTAGGCAAAGGGAGGAATTCCGTGTTGCTAAATATCTCTCTGGGCTTCGACCTGAGTTCGAGCATGTGATGTCCCAGATTCTTAGAGGTAGTGAAATTCCTTCAGTGACATAAGCGTTCACCAGAGTTTAGAGGACAACTGGCATATCTACTCAGAGTTCTACTTCGTTAGATCGTTCAACTTTGATCTTTGTAGCGGGCAGAGGTGATGCTGGAAGTCGAGGTGGTTATGGTCGAGGGGCTGGATTTGTAGGTGGTCGTGGTCGTGGTCATGGTGACATTAGTGGTTGTGGTCGCGGTAATCATCATTGCACCTATTGTGGCCTCTATAATCATAATACTGATTCATGTTGGGATCTACATGGGAAGCGTGGCTGGGCTAATCAAGTCAACTCTCTGGAAGATATTTTAGAAGGTTATGTATCCAATCATGCCACTCCTGCTGAACTGAGTACTTTAGGTGATCACTATGTCCAAGGAAGATTACGCCAAGCTTTTGAAGAATCATTCCATTCATGCATCTTCCTCCATTGCTATCCTTAGTCAGGTACATCTTGTCTTACATTTTGAGTGTACTCCATGGATTATTGATTCTGGTGCTTCTGATCCTATGACCGATAAGCGTAATTTGTTGTCCAAGTTAGTCCAGTCTTCATCCATTTCATCTGTCACCCTGGCCAATGGCACTTCAACTAGCAAACTAGGATTAGGATCTGAGACCTCAGCGAGGCCTCCTGGAGATTGAGGTGAAAAAAATTTGTAGGCGAATCGGGCTCGCTGGCCTTCCCTCTTAAGTCCTTGATTTGGGAGGTCCACCTCCTCCTCTGCTCCCCTCTCTGGATACCTGAGCCCCTGATTCCCTACGAAGAAGAGCTACTCTCGGGCCACCTTTGGTGTAAAAGCATAAAGATTTACTTGTTGAAGGAAAAGGGACTGGAGACTCGACCAAGTCACATGTGAAGAGAGGAACGTGTGATATGGGGGTACCTTTAGCTGGCATGTTCGCTTCAACTTCCGCACGAGTCGGGGAAGGATGAGAGGCAATAATACCTCTCTGTTGACACATGGTGAAAGGGGCACCGATCTTCTCATTGATGAGGACAAATGTCGCCCTGCAAGGCAATTCGCCGAAGGATCGGGACGAACCCAATTCCCTAGCCTGCTCAGAAGCTGGATCTGGGCCCGTGCCTAAAAAAGTCTCCCCTGGCTCTGGCTGAACCTGAACACGTGTCCTCGAAGCATTTGTCTTCTCCTTCGTCAGCTCAGGACGCTCCAAAGCAGACTCTTGTGAGGGCTTCCCTGCCTCCATGTTACGGGGAGGCGGATCACCCGACCTTCTTAGAGCACCCGCGGAGTACCTAGCTGAAAGGAAAGGAGGGGGAGCCATGTGCCATTATCTCCCCACGACGCCTCCCGCTCCAAGCACCTCGTCACTGGATTAACCTGTGCACCTCCAGACTTCTGGAGGGGTGCACCTTCTTCACAAACCGAAACCCTGGCAATCCTCCAATGGGCCTCCAATTCCCTCCGTTTTCAGGCTTCCCCCCATCTGTTGGGAACACCCCATTCAACCTCCTTTTCCAACTTAATCGAAAGTCGAACCTCTCCAACCACAAGAGAAATCGATTCCACACTAATATCCTCGCCTACCTCTGATGCTTCATCGATAGCTTGGACTTCCCCAACACAACTCCTAAGAGCTAGGAAAACCTCATTTCCTTTTGAATTTTAGGCATGTATATGTTATGTATTTTGGATGATTTTTTGGTGACACGTGGATTTAGTTTTGGCGACCCTTCCTTGGAAGGAGCAGGGCTCCCCTTTTTATGGATGTTATGTGGATGCGCTGTTTTATATATCATTATAGATATAGCTTGCCTAACAAAAAAAAAAAAAAAAAAAAATTCCTCTGCAGTCTGGTGCGTGGCGAGGTAGTTGGAGCAACCTGAGATTGGGGCTTTGGCAGTTGGAGAGCTCCTATTTATGGTCTATACTCTTATTTAGAGAGTTGATTTCTCGTCTCTTATTATTCTTATGGACATCGATAGATCTGCCTACATAGCTATAGATCTCCCTTCTCCTGGTTCTAGTTCTAGGGCTTCTAACTGGAGCTCCTCTTGTAGTAGTTGTTCTCCTAGTTATGGTGGCCGTGGCAAGGGTCTAGTTCAGGATAGAGGCAGTTGTGGTATTAGCACCTTTGTTGGACGTGGCCGTGATGGTTCTCTTTGTTCTTGCATCCATTGCAGTGGTACTAATCATATAGTTGATTGATGTTGGAATATTGTTGGCTGACCTTCGTGGGCAGGTGCTTGTATGACTGGTTGTCACGCCCCAGACTCGGTAACAAGACTCATAAGGAACCCGATAGCCGGTTCTGGCCGCAACAGCCTCTGTAGTACTCCATTCTCGACTCCTGAGGCAGGTTCCGATCCTGGGATCCCACAAGGAGGATTTCCATAACCGTATAACCATTTCCAATGCAAGCATAACCAAGATCACAACAAGTAACATCTTGAAGATAACAAAGGAACACATCGCAAGATCCACTATGAATTTAAACTTTTACAAGTTACATAAGGTCCAAAAGGACATACATAAGATAAGAAGAAGGAGAGAAAGTTTGCAACACCCGGGTCCTCAAGCTCAACTCTAATCCAAGCTCTGCCGCTATGACGCCTGCCTAGGATCTCCTACACGCATCAATCGTGCATAAGCTTATAGAAAGCTTAGAGGGTGGTGGAAGTGTGTGACAATGGTGCACAGAAGAGTAATAGGAGATACAGGAGGGAAAACATGATCAATGATAATATCGCTAGCCTTACCGAGGCTTATCATGAATACAATGCAATGAGTACTGGACGCCTTACCAAGGCGATGCATAAAGGGGCTTATGTATCCGATGCAAATGCGATGCGAAATGATGCCAATGCTCATATCCAAATCCACGTATCAAGTACATTTCTAATCATAAGGAAATCATCGAAGTCCAGTACACTGCTGGATGACTGCCGCTCTACAGACCCGCACAGTCAAACGAGCGTAAGAGACCTCACTACCCACCTGTGGACAGCCAATCACCAACAAGGCCTGATGGTAGCGGACCCATTCACGAGCTGGTCAAACTCAGCCTAGTTATTGCCCTCTTTCTCTCAGGCGAGTAAGGCCACACCCCTACCCAACCGACTACACGACAGTGGGAGTCGCTGCTTAACGATATAAGGCCCTCATGCGCTTATAGTTTCCACTCGGTCACGACGTTGGGGCAGATCCTTGGTACCATGAAAGTTTTGGGAATTTCACCCATGGGCATCCTATGCACCCGATATGCTCAAATACATTTCCGGTGTCCACACATACGGCCATCCACAAATATCCTTGTGGAGGCAAGGCCCTAATGGAGCAAGGGCAGTATCATCATGAAATGCGATGCCAATGCATGAGTCACACATGCAGATCATGCACTAGCTTCAGGCACTCAATGTGCACAAGGAGAGAAACTTCATCCCTCTATGACCACCACACAATGCAATCAATTCACACAGATAATGCACTACTTGTAGAATATATTCCTCCTTCCCAAGGAGGGACAAGGTCTAGATACATAGATAAGTACTCTAAGGAGAAGTGAAGTCCTCTAGTGGGGGCCCAATACTTTGGGATGACCCATAAGCTAAGGGAGTCATAAAGCCCCAAGGAGGAAACAGTCCTAACAAGGTCCAAGGTGGGCCTTCAATCACTTATAAGGGCCCTATAGGCCTACCTTAGGGCCACCAAGGAGGACATCCAACCTCAACTGGGTCTCAAAAGGTAGCCCACTACCTACACATATATAAAGCAAAGCCCAAGGCTTAAGCAATCCATGGCCTAGTGGGCCACACACTAAGCCCAATAATTAGGCAGCATGGTGGGCCCTTAAGCAAGGTTTGGGCCCAACCGTAAAGATCATGAGTCCACTCATTGTGGTGGGCCTAATGGGCAGCCCATTATTCCAACATATGGGTAATCCTTATATTTAAAACAAGTCGGGCCTCACATCCCGGCCCAAGTATGGGTTTATTTTAATGGGCAAGTAAGGGCCCAACTATTTGAATATTTGGCCCATAAAACCCATCACAATGGCATGATAAATATAGGCCCCAAGTGTCCAATGGGCCTATCAAAAATTCCAGCCCAACCAAGGCTATATTGTCCAACAATTAGCTAGGAGTATGGACCCAATAAAAAGCCCAACTGGGGTGGGCCTCAAGCATGCACTAATTAAGCCCAAATTCTAATTAAAAATAGGGTAAGATATGTGTAATAATGTCCCCAAATTTGGCGGACCATGCTGCCCCAAAACATTCATTTATGGGCAGCAACTTTGGGCCTATTGCTGAAATTCCAGCCCGCCCACAATCTGGGCTTGCTGGAAATTCAAAAATAATTAATTTATATGTTTATTTTAGTTCCTGGTGACCCATACATGTCACAAGGGGGTCCACCAGATGAAGGGAGTAGATTAGACACATAAATCAGGTGGCCCATGTTGTTGGACTGGACGTCCAGCAGCAGCCCAATGGGCTGGGCGTCCCATGGTGGGCGGTCCAAGGGGACTGGGTAAATGGGCCCAAAACTCATCCAAATGTGCCCGAAATAGATGCTACTGAAGGAGGGAATGATCACGCCCCCCTATGGACCCCACAAAGATGAACGGTGGGATATAAGATACATTAAGGTGGGCCCACAAAGTGGCCTGGACGGCCAGCCAAGGCTGGACGCCCCAGCCTAGGCGTCCTAGCCTGGTGGGCCACTCTAGGCCGCACCACGGACGGTACAGGGTCCTGATGGCCCTGAAAATTTGCAGGGTAGTCCTTCCATGGGTGGGCCACACCTCCACAAAATTTCGTGATTTTTGGATGCTCAGAAATATTTTAATTAATTTAAAGAAAACAGACTGTCTAGAAAATTCTGTTTGACCTGGACGTCCCAGCCTAGTGGTCTGGTCCAGCCCTTGCCATGGTGTGCACAGGGGTCCATTGGCCCCAAATATTGGTAGGTGGGTCCTACCATGGGTGGGCCACCTCTCTGTAAATTTTCATGATTTTTGGATTAGCAGAAGCATTTTAATTAATTCAAGGAATCCAAACTATCCAACAAATCTGCTAAATGCAGAATTTTGATAGACCCTGATCTGGGCCTCCAATGGGGTGGATCAATGGCCTCAAAAAATTTGGGAAAAATAGGTTTTAGGTCCCCTCATATATGTACGAGAAGGTGGGGCCCAGGGATGTGGCCCACCAGTGGAAAAATTATAGACCAAACCCATGCTAAACAATCAGCTACAACAGAAATTTACAGCAATATGGACAGCAACATATTGCTGTCCAAACCAGCCCAAAAGATAAATAAAAGGGAAATAAATCATCATTTCCTCAAGGTGGGGTCCACCTAGATGGGTCACACAACTCTCAGACCCAAGGCCCTTCCAATATCATCCATAAATTCAAGCCCAAAGGTTGTCCAAATCATGCCAACAACATGGGGCAACAAGGTGGGCCTGGGCATCCAACCACTTGGGCCTTGTTGCATGGCACATCAGGTGGGCCATACATACATCAGATTTACTATAAAGTCAGGAAAGAAAAGATGGAGAAGAAGCACAATCCCATGAGGTAGGGCCCCACCACTAATGGGCCCTCCCAAGATTCAATCTCATCCATACAACTATGTAGATTGTACATGCAACTATAAACCAATGCATGCATGACCCATAACTAGAATGGGTGGTTGGGATGCCATCCCAACATGACTTCTAGGGTCTAGATGCCCTTGGAATGAAGTAGATAATACAATACATCAAGATGGGGTCCATGGAGAATGGCCCTATCATGTATCATGACATGCATGTAGGATGGGCCAAAGGGCCACATCCATGGGGTCAAAGGTCAGGAAAGAAATCAAAAATTTATATTCACCCACATGCAAAGCAAGCCTCCAAACTTTTACACCATGAAGATCTTGAGCCTAAGAAGAGGTTTTAATGGTGGAGATCTATTTCTTATGGTGGGATTGAAAGTATGTTGGGGATTAGAGGGCTGGAGAAGAGAGGGAGATGGGGACGTTGGAGTGGGGTGTTGCTAGCAATGGAGAGAAATGAGAGGGAGGAAGAGAATAAAGAGAGAGATGTCATCATGAGTTTGTAAGAAAAACAATCATTGCTATAGGGAGGAGTTTACAATGCTTAGGCTTTAGGCTAGGCTTGTGTAGTGTGTTGAGGTGGGTGATGTTTTCCATAGAGTTTTTGTGGTGTGTGTAGTGTGTATAGGGACTTGTGCCAAGAAGGTGGTCCACATGCATTGCACAAAAGTGAGCCACATGATTAAAGGCCATACTATGTAATATTCATAACTTTTGATCCATATATCGGATGGATGCACAAGACACGTCGTCAGAATCGCAACGACAGTGCGAACAAGATGGCATAGGTCTCGAGTCAATCCGAGTCGGGTCTACGTGACCGGACTCAAGGATGACCGCAAACATAATCTGAGGGTCGCGGGTCGCCGGAATTCGACCGGTAGGACCGCGGGACCACAAGAAATGAAATGCATACTCACACACACATGCACATGCAGGAACTCGAGTCGGGTCTTACACAGGTACAATATCATTTGACTCTAAGAAGACTCGTTCGGTGCCTTCAACATTATCTTGTGACATGTCTGCTTCAGGCGACTCTTCACTATATCTAGAGAGTCATATGATGTTTTGATGCAGCATCATAATCAAGACGTGAGTTCTACTACCAATGCTTGCTTGGCCCAGCCAGGTATTGCCCTCCTTGTATCCTCTTCGTCTCCCTCCTGGGTCATTGACTTTGGGGCTACATCTCACATGACTTGTAAGCTCCAACTTTTTTGACTCTTATCAAAATTCTAGTCAGATTAGCTTTGTTATAGTTGCAGATGGTAATCGATCTTGCATCTCCGGGACTGGGTCCAATACCCTATCTCCCTCCATGCCGTTATCTTTTGTTCTACATGTTCCTTCTGTTCCATTGAACCGATTGTCTGTTAGTTCTCATTGTGTAACATTCCCTTCTCATTGTGTCTTTCAGGACCTCCGGACAAAGCAGATGATTGGTGGGGGTCGTGAATGTGCTGGGGTGTACTTTCTCGATGATACTCATGCGAGTCCTATGAGCCCTTTGTCCTTAGAGACTCTTAACCTAGATGGCATTGTCATTTAGGGCATCCATCTTTATCCAAACTAAACTTATCTTTCCTTCTATTAATGTTCTTAAACCATTATGTTGTGATACTTGTGAATTTTCTAGGCATTAAGGAACTGTGTTTCATCCAAGCTCAACTAGATGGAAACCCAGAACTTTTGAACTGGTTCATGTTTGGGGTTCGACACCTATGGAGTCTACCTTTCGTTACAAATATTTTGTCTTTCATTGATGACCATTCTCGAATGACATCAATCTATCTTATGAAATTTAAACATGAAATGTTTGATATATTTAAAGCCTTTTGTAATGAAGTTGTCAACCAATTCCAATGTTCCATTAAAGTTCTTTGCCCTGAAAATGGAGGCGAATATATATTGAAATCCTTCTTGAGTTGCTGAAAGGAAGAACCGCATCTTCTCGAATTTACTCATTCTCTCCTTCTAGGTATGAATGTTCCGAAACATTTCTAGGATAGTGCTTTACTTACCGTTGTCTTTCTTATTAATAGATTTCCATCTCGAATTCTATAATATATATATATATATATATTTGAAATCCTCCATCCTCATGAGAAAGCATTTCCATTATCTCTTAGGGTTTTTGGATGCACCTATTTTGTTCACAAACTTGATGGTAGTAATGACAAGTTAAGTTCTCGATCGGAAAAATGTGTATTTTTGGGATATTCTCGATCTTAGAAGTGCTATAAATGTTATAATTCCCTGACTCGCAAGAAATATGTGTCAGTGGATGTCACTTTCTTTGAGAATGTTCCCTACTTCTCACCTGAAGGGAATTCGCTACATGATCCTCTTGCAAGTTAGGGGAGACTGTTAAATCACCCCATTCTTCTTCCAGTTCCCTCTCTTGATGAAGATTCCCATCCTCCTGAACCTCTCAAGCCATTTCTTGTGTATCAACGACGGAAGAAATCCCCCACTATTTAGACTCCCATCATGCCATCTACTTGTCATGGAGATCTAGGTACGATTCTTCCATCTTCTGATGACCTCCCTATTGCTTTATGTAAGTCTACTCGTGCATGTACTCAGTATCATATCGATCATTATGTCTCTTTTAGTGTTTGTCTCCTACCTTCTGGGCCTTCACTACCTCAGTATCCTCTTCCTCTGTTCTTAAGACTCTCAGGGAAGCCCTTAGTAGCCCTCACTGGATGCAAACTATGATAGAAGAGATGCCTGCCCTCAAGCAGAATGATACTTGGGAATTGGTTCCCTTGCCTAAGGACAAGCAGACTGTGGGATGCTGTTGGGTTTATTTTATTAAGTACCTCCTAGATGGAACGATTGACAAATACAAGGCTCGATTATTAGCCAAGGGCTACACTTTAACATATGATGTGGATTACTTTGAGATTTTCTCACCCATAGCAAAGCTCAACTCAGTTCGCGCGATCATCTCTTTGTCCGCAAATCTGTTGGCCATTATATTAGTTGGACGTAAAGAATGCCTTTCTACATGGTGACCTTGCTAAGGAAGTCTATATGGATCATCTACTTGTTTTTTCTTTAACTAATAGTTCACATTGGGTATGCCGCCTCAAGAAGCCTATCTATGGCCTTAAGCAATCTCTTTGAGCCTGATTTGACAAGTTTAGTCGTGCATGGTTAGACTTTGGTTTTGTTTGTAGTCATTCAAATCACTCTCTCTTCGTTTGTCGGCAAACTTTTGGGATTATAGTTATGTTAGTCTACGTCGATGACATCATCTTGGTTGGTGATGATGTTGTAGGCCTTATTGACCTCAAATCCTTCCTTCAAGTGCATTTTGCAATAACGGATTTGGGTACTCTTCGCTATTTTCTTGGCATTGAGGTGGCTAGATTTAAATATGGCATTGTCCTATCGCAGCAAAAAATATACTCTCAGCCTCTTGTCTAAAACTGAAATGCTTGGGTGTCATCCAATTGCCACCCTTATGGAGGTTGCTCAGAAGCTTAGTATTGAAGACAATGACTTCCTATCAGATCTAGGCATGTATCGTCGTTCGGTTGGTTGTCTCATTTACCTAACTATTACTTTACTTGATCTTGTCAGATTTGCTCAATGACCCTCAATCGAGTGGTCCTTTTCTTATATAGAAATCATTTTCCCTAATTACAATATATCCCTTAATTACAGTATCCCCTAATTACAGCATAATATCTCCTAAGTACAGCAACATCTATATCCCCTAATTACAGCATAATATCTCTTAATTACAACATTTATATCCCCTAATTACAACATAATATCACCTAATTACAACATCTATATCCCCTAATTACAGCAGCATCTATATCCCCTAATTTAGGAAAGATATTTACAGATCTGTTTCCTAAATAACTGTACAATTTATTTATGGTAAGTATGTTGTCTATCCTACTAACATCCCCCCTCAATTTGATGTTGGTCGATCAAGAAGCATCAATTTGCCAACAAAAAATTGATGACGTAGTTGTGTCATAGTTAGGGTGAAGACGTTCGCTATTTGAAGGTCACTTGAGACATGTGGAAGAGAGATAACCCGAGTATCAACAACTTCCCGAATAGAATGGTAGTCCACCTCGATATGTTTGGTACGCTTGTGATAGACGGGATTGGTAGCGATCTGAATAGCACTCGTATTTTCAGCATGAAGAGGAGTGGGAGTAGACTGAGGAAAACCTATTTCAGCAAGTAAGCCACGAAGCCACATAATCTCCGAGCAGGCTTCCGACATGGCACGGTACTCGGACTCGGTCGAAGATTTGGAAACACGATCCTGTTTCTTACTCTTCCAAGAGATAAGTGAACCAAGAAACATACACTACCCGGTGACGGACCGGCGAGTATCAGGACATCCTGCCCATTTAGCATCACTAAAAGCCACAAGGCGAATTGGAGTGCCAGTAGAGAAGAACAAACCACGGTGAAAGGAACCCTGGAGATATCGAATAATTCGGCGGACCGCGGCAAGATGAAGGTGGCGAGGAGACTGTATAAATTGACTGACTTGCTGGACAGCAAAGTAGATGTCAGGCCGTGTAATAGTGAAATAATTGAGACTACCAACTAACTGTCGAAATACCATGGGATCAGGAAGGAGATCCCCCTCACGTCGATACTTGACATTCACTTCCAAAGGGGTATCCACGGAAGAGGAGTCCTGCAAACCAGACAAGGAAATCAAGTCCTCTGTGTATTTTTGCTGATACAGGAAAACCCCAGAGGAATCGGACTGAACTTCCAAACTGAGGAAATACTAGAGAGGACCAAAATCCTTCATATGGAATGAATCATGAAGATGCTGCTTGAGTTGATCAATGAGGGCAGAATCAGTCCCAGTGATGACAATGTCGTCGACATAAACCAGAAGAAGAATAATACCAACAGAAGTCGTACGAAGAAACAACGAAGAATTATATTGGCTTTGGATGAAAGAAAATCGAAGGTAGCCCGGAACTTATCAAACCAGGCCCGGGGAGCCTGTTTCAAACCATACAGAGAGCGCTTCAGCATACACACATTTGACGTCGACGACGAGCAGAGGCCAGGAGGAGGTGTCATGTAAACATCTTCCTGTAAATCACCGTGAAGAAATGCGTTCTTCACATCCATCTGGCAAGGGGACCATCCCTGAGAGGCTGCAATGGCAATAATAGTATGCACAATTGTCATTTTAGCGATAGGAGCAAAGGTCTCCTCATAGTCAACCCTATACTCCTGTCGGTTACCAAGGGCAACCAAATGAGCCTTATAACGGTCCACAGACCCATCAGGCCGAAGTTTCACAGAAAAAATCCACTTACACCTAATTAGCTTGACATGAGAAGGACAAGGGATCATGTCCCAAGTCTGGTTTTCTTGGAGAGCTTGAAGTTCTTCTTGCATAGCCTTTTTCCAGCACTCATGTTTATCAGCTTGTGAGTAGGAATTAGGAATCGAGACAGTTGATAAGGTAGCCGTGAAGGAGGTATGAGGGAAACCATACCTATCCGGTTGATGAGAAGCACGGGTAGATCGTCGAGGAGGGTGCAAAATGGGATCAGGTGGCAGATCAGACTCAGGAAGGGGTAGAGTTGGTCGACGACATTCATGCACAAAACCAGGCTTGAAGCGTTCAGGAGGGCACATCAAATTATCAAAGTGAGGAAGAACAGAAACTGCAGGAGATGATGTAATAGAACTAGGAAAGAAATATTGATGCTCAAAGAAAACGACATTACGAGATATATGAAATTTATTGGGAGAAGCATCATAGCACACAAATCCTTTTTGAGATAAGTTATATCCCATAAAGACACATTTCACAGATTACGCAGAGAGTTTGTGACGTTGATGCGGAGGTAGATACACAAAATAGACACAACCAAAAGTGTGTAAGTCAAGAAAGCTAGGGTGCTGTTTATGGAAACGATAGTATGGAGCAAGGTGTGCCAAAACGGTTACGTATCGGCCGTATCGGCCGATACGTAACGGTAACGGTACGAGCCGATACGCGATACGGGGTCGTATCGACCGATACGATTTTTTGTACCCGTATTGGTCCGATACGGGCGTAACGGTTGACCCGTAACGGTCGAAAAACAGTCAGTTTTTTTTTACCATTTTAAGCTCTTTTTTGCTGTTTTTTTTTTCAAATTTCTTGCTTCCAAACTACTTCTCACTCCTTCTACTACCAATTTCGACCAACCTTGGTTGGGTATTTGAGATAAAAACACATTGTATTGCGGCTTTTGTTGAATCGAAGCTCGGTGGGCCATTTTTCAGAAATTCCGAATTTGTCAAAAATAGGTATTTGTACTTTTTTTAACATGTTTTTCTATTTTAATCATGCCATATGATGTGTTAATCATAGTAGAACATGTTAATGTGCATTTTTCAGATTTGGGGTGCCATTTAATATTTTTTTCTATTTTACGCATGTATTTTGACCCTTTTTTAAAAATTCGAAAAATCAATTTTTAATGGTTGTTTTACTGTTTTAATCATGCCATATGATGTGTTAATCATATTAGAACATATTAATGTGCATTTTACAGATTTGGGGTGCCATTTAATATTTTTTATTATTTTTTTTCTATTTATGCATGAATTTTGAACCTTTTTTTTTAAATTCAAAAAATCAATTTTTAATGGTTGTTTTGGTGTTTTAATCATGCCATTTGATGTGTTAATCATAGTAGAACATATTAATGTGCATTTTACAGATTTGGGATGCCATTTAATATTTTTTTATTATTTTTTTTCTATTTACGCATGAATTTTGAACCTTTTTTAAAAAAATTGAAAAATCAATTTTTAATGGTTGTTTTGCTGTTTTAATCATGCCATATGATGTGATAATCATAGTAGAACATATTAATGTGCGTTTTACAGATTTGGGGTGCCATTTAATATTTTTTTACTATTTTTTTCTATTTACGCATGAATTTTGACCCTTTTTTTTTTAATTCGAAAAATCAATTTTTAATGGTTGTTTTGCTGTTTTAATCATGCCATATGATGTGTTAATCATAGTAGAACATATTAATGTGCATTTTACAGATTTGGGGTGCCATTTAATATTTTTTAAATATATTTTTCTATTTACGCATGAATTTTGACCATTTTTTTCAAAATTCGAAAAATCAATTTTTAATGGTGGTTTTGTTGTTTTAATCATGCCATATGATGTGTTAATCATAGTAGAACATATTAATGTGCATTTTACAGATTTGGGGTGCCATTTTATATATATTTTTTCTATTTACGCATGAATTTTGGCCCTTTTTTTAAAAATTCAAAAAATCAATTTTTAATGGTTGTTTTGTTGTTTTAATCATGTCATATGATGTGTTAATCATAGTAGAACATATTAATGTGCATTTTACAGATTTGGGGTGCCATTTAATATATTTTTTTTCTATTTACACATGAATTTTGACCCTTTTTTAAAAAAAATTTGAAAAATCAATTTTTAATGGTTGTTTTGCTGTTTTAGTCATGCCATATGATGTGTTAATCATAGTAGAAAATGTTAACGTGCATTTTACAGATTTGGGGTGCCATTTAATATTTTTTTTGTATTTTCGAATTAGTGACTTTATATTTTTATTTGCTTATATTGGACAGGTTTTGGAGCTTCTTAGGGTTTAGTATTTTAGTTAGAACATAAAATCATCTTTATTAACATAGGTCATACACTCATCATAGTAGAAAATTAAATATATGAATTTTGTGGTCAAATTCAGGTTATCTGGTTCCTAAATTCATCAGATAGTCCGATACAACTTCTCACCAAAGAGTGGACCGTTACACCACCATAAACATGTTCCAATTTATAAATGAATGCATATTTGGAATGCTTAGAATATTCCGGATTTAATCCATATTTTTTTATATTTTTTTGGCAAAAAAATTTTTTTGCGCCGTTACGCCCCTGTATCGCCGTTACGCCCCCATATCCGTATCGATTTTGGAGGTCACCGTTACGCCAACCGATACCGATACGGCACACCTTGGTATGGAGAGTCGAAATTTAACACTTTAGAAGGCAACCTATTAATCAAATATACTGCTGTAGCTAAAGCTTCAACCCAAAATTTAGGAGGAACAAAAGATACAAGTAACAAGGTCCTAGCAACATCTAACAAATGTCGATTTTTGCGCTCAGTCACGCCATTCTGTTGAAGCGTATACGGACACAAGCGGTGAGAAACAATTCCTTTGTGACAAAGAAACTCAAGAAATTCATGAGACATATATTCTCCACCAGAATTAGATCGTAAAGTCTTAATGCTAATGGTAAATTGATTCTCAACATATGTTAGAAACGATTTGAAAACAACAAAGACTTAGACTTATAGCGCAGAAAATATACCCAAGTATGCCGACTATGGTCATCTATGAATGGCACAAAATATTTATAATGAGCATGAGAAATGACAGGAGTAATGCCCCATACATCACTATGAATAAGATCAAAGCAATTCTTTGCCCTACTCCCGGAAGAAGGGAATGGAAGAATCTTACTTTTTCCGATTTTATACATAGAACAATCAAAAGACAAAGCATGAGGCAAAGAAGAATCTTTTTTTTTTTCCCGACGAACCAGAATTCAACAAATGAGATAAAACAACATTGTTTGGATGGCTTGGATGGCCTAAACGTTTGTGCCATACTTCACAATTATTGGAGACAGTAGTACAAGCCAAAGAAATGATACTAGGAATGGAAAAGTATAATGGAAACAGTCTCCTAACTTTAGGCCCATTCGCTATTGTCCTACCCGACACCGGATCCTGCACATGACAACCATCACGAGAAAACTGAACATTGTAATTATCATCCACTAATTGTCCAACCGAGATAAGACTCGTAGAAAGCCCAGGTGATACAAAAATATTAGTAATTGATGGTGCGATATCATCAACTCCAGTAATCGGTAAACGATGGTCATTAGCAACTTGAATATTAGAAGAACCAGTGTACTTACGAACATTGCTAAGCATATCAGGAGAACTGGTTATGTGATTGGATGCAATGGAGTCAACAAGCCAAGATTGAGAGGGTATAGTACGTATAGTACCCTTACCTTGCAGCCCTAAAGCGGAAAATGCCGATACAATCATTTACTGCACCATTTCTGGTGTAAGGGCAGGTGTAGCAGTAGTGGAAGATGACACTGGAGCGAGATTTTAAGTGCTAGTTACCCCATCCGAAGTGTGGCTAGTAGCAGTAGCATGATAAGCATTCACGGGTCGGTTTTGAGGCCGTGTTGGGCATTCTTTAATGATGTGCCCCTTCTGTTTACAGTAGCTGCAGAACTTTTTAGCACAATGGGGCAGCAATATGCCCATAATCTTTGCAACTGTAGCACTGAACTATATGTATGTATCGAACCCTCCCTTTGCCTTGAGCAGCGTATGTGACAACATTCTCTTGCGGAAGTGAAGATTGAGTAAGAAGACGTTGTTCCTCTAGAAGAAGTGCTCCAAAACACACGTCAAGAGATGGTGAAGGATCCCTTTGCATCAGGTTGGAGCGAATAGACTCGAATTCTGGCCTTAGTTTCATTAAAAACTAGTCGCTTTTGCTAACTTCATGGACTGCTTGAATAGCAGAGAGAGACTCGGCCGACACGTCGGCATACACAATGTCGGAAAACTCAGCCCAAAGATTCTGAAAACCACAGAAATATTCCTGAACAGAGAGTGTACCTTGGGAATAGGCAGCAAGATCAGTTTCCAACTGAAATCTCCGGGCGGAATGATCGTGATGATAGACCTTTTTCAAGGACTCTCACATCGATTTAGCCGTCTTGTGCGGCCTTAAATTGAGTATAAGCAGTGGATCAATAGACCCAAGAATCCAAGTCATCACGCGAGCATCTTTCACCTTCCATTGAACCAACGTCGTAGGATCGGTGGGTGCTGGATCACTCCCATCAACATGACCCCACAACTCCTTTCCCATGACAAAAAGTTGAAACTGAAACTCCCAGGCAGCATAATTCTTCCCTGTAAACCGAGTTTGAAAGACTTTTGAGTTGGAGTTGTTAGCCATGACTAGAATCTCTCGAAATGCACAAAAACAAATTGCAAACCAGAACCCGCAACCAAGAAACCAGAAAACCAGAGCCTAGAACCACGAAAATTGGACCAAAGACAAGGTTGCAGAGAGTGGCTCTGATACCATTTTGCTCAATGACCCTCAATCGAGTGGTCCTTTTCTTATATAGAAATCATTTTCCCTAATTACAATATATCCCTTAATTACAGTATCCCCTAATTACAGCAACATCTATATCCCCTAATTACAGCATAATATCACCTAATTACAGCATCTATATCCCCTAATTACAGCAACATCTATATCCCCTAATTACAACATAATATCACCTAATTATAGCATCTATTTCCCCTAATTCAGGAAAGATATTTACAGATCTGTTTCCTAAATAACTGTACAATTTATTTATAGTAAGTATATTGTCTATCCTACTAACAGATCTATCATATGCAATAGGGGTGGTGAGCTCGTTTATGCATTCTCCTCATACAACACATCTCACTGTCATATATTGGATCCTTTGTTACATCAAATTGGCTCTTGGTAAAGGCTTCTACATCTAGCTATTGCACTTTTGTTGGTGGGAATCTGGTCACTTTGAAGAGTAAGAAGCAGTCAGTAGTTGCTCGGTCCTTTGCAGAAGTTGAATATAGGGCAATGACACATGCAATGTGTGAACTTATGTGGCTCCGGACGTTGTTACAAGAACTTGGCTACTCCTCTCCCGAATCCCAATCATATTCCTTTGCATTGTGATAATCAAGCCACTATGCGCACGAAACATATTGAAATAGATTGTCACTTCATTCATGAAAAGGTGGCTGCTAAGGAAATTTACACTCCTTTAATTCATTCAAGCGAGCAACTGGTTGATATGTTCACTAAATCTCTTGGTCAAGATGTCTTATGTCACCTAGTGGACAAGTTGGGCATGATTGACATCTATGCTCCAACTTGAGGGGGAGTATTGAAAGTGTATTTGTATTCTTTTTTGTGTGTGCATATACGGTTTGTATACTCCACTAGTGTACCATACTTTTATATCAATAGATGTTAGATGGGTGTTGTAGAGAGGAATTCAACACAGAACCCTAACTTTTTTTCCTCGTTCTTGTTTCTTTCTCACTTCTTCTTCTAATCATCTCATTCTTCTACATCCTTCATCTACTGTTAGCATGTGATGGATTACTTAGTACAAGAACCAAAGTAGATTTGCCTTTTTGTAAATACTGTGTGACAGGAAAGGCTACCAGAAATCCATTGCTTAAGGCACTCAGGTCAGGGGAACTTCTGTAGATTATATACAGTGATATATGCGGACCATTGAATGTGCGAGCTCGAAATGGTTGCTAATATTTCATGACTTATTGATGATTATTTGTGGTATGGTATAATCACACTTTGTTGGAGAATCAAACAAATGTTTCCCATGTTTCGCCAATGACTTCCTCCCTCTCCACGGTCATTGCACGTGCCATATCTACTAGTAGTCTAGTATGCTTAAGAAAGACAAACATAGCAGGTGAGAGCAGTGTCCCTATGATTCATTGATTTGGTAAAAACCCTGGCCACAACCAATTGGCTGGGGTGTGAAGGGCACATGCATAACTACACTGGAATCTTTTCTAACAGTCTAGACTTGATATGAGAATGACCCTAGATGAAATTGTAGTACTGAAAGGGGCTCCTGAGTACTATGAAGAGAACTGTTTTACGTGCCTATAACCTTTTACTCCTCTTTAGGGTCTCCTAGTTTAATACCTCCATATCAGGCTTATATGGCACCGCGCAACTCTACAATTTTCCTTATATTTCCTTCCTTGGGGTTGCATGGATTGCCATGTCGAAATCATTATTCACACCAAACAACTTGGGTCATAAGCACTTTAAACTCATCTACTCCTCTATTCCTTTCATCTGCATTGGATCAAAATTTTATTTGAGCCAGAGATGTTCACATATTGGTGAGAGTCACATTTATATGAACCAAAATTTCCTTTCATTCATACGGATGTCCCCATGTTGATGATGAGATTGCATTTTGCAAAGGATAAGACTTGATACTATATTGAACAAGAAAATCTTGTCACAAATGATTTGTTCTAAACAATAAATTCATTGCTGATTGGATGTATGAATTTAAATTATGCATTTTTTGAAGGATGATTTCTTATTGGATCTTTTGTTCTCGCTGTATATGGATATCATAGGTTTAGATACATGGATTTTCATATTTCTGGGTATACCACTTCAAATTCTCATATTAGCTAAGCTAATTGTTGCAAATTGCAATAACGATGGTGCTATGTTTTTCATAGAAAATTACAAGCTAATGTGCCGTGTTTGTCTACTTTTAGGCTTGTGTCCAAAATAAAAATTTGAAGATAGCATTTTCATTATTTGAAGAGATGAAAAGATATCAACTGAAGCCAAATTTGGTGAGCTCTATATACTCCGTGCCTTTGAATTTCTAAGCTGCTTTTGAATATACATTCTTCAACAGATTTTGGGGTTTTTCCACTATCTAGTCTTGGTGTCATGCACACTAAATTGTGACAGATATCAAGCTTTGTACCCTTGCTAAATTAACATATGCTGAGTAACAAGTTATTCAATGACTTTCTCTTACTTAGTTTTTGCTACGAAATGTTGAATATCATTCACTAGAAAACCTGTATTTATCAGCATATTTAACTTTGTTGGGAGCCATTTCCTCTCTATTTCATTTCTTCTTTCTTATGCTATTGCTTAGTGGTAGATATTTTGAAGTTCTAGTGGTTGATTTTTGAAGTTCCTTTGAATTTCTCTCCACCTTTAATGGCATATATGATGCATCCAGGCCATCCAATCATTTGAACAGGATCTAGATTGGATTCAATACTGGCTGATTGATGATCAAGAACCATTCAAAGCTTTAGATCACTGTTATAAATATCGAATATGGTATGGCGGTATCGTCTGTATTGTATCTGTATCGGCCCACCTCGATACATGATATGAGGGGGCTGATCCTGGGCAATATGGGGCCGATACAAGTCAATATGGGGCCATGTTGTACTTGTCCCATACCGTACTTCTTGTTTTTGGGTTTAAGGTTGGGGGGTGTTGGGGTGTTGATACTAATATTTAAAACCATGGTTCATAATGTAGTCCATACCCATATGATGGTTCAGATTGAAGATCGAGCCCATCCAAGGGTCCAGATTGAAGATTTGGACCACATCAAGGGCTCATATTGAGTTGATTGATCAATTGGACCAGATCATGGGCTCAGTGAGATGTATGGATTAATTCCACAATATGATTGGATTTTTGGTATCAAAGACCTGTTGGGATGGCGAATGAGTCCAACTAATTGTAATTTCAAGTTGTCTTTTATAAAAACCTACAAGTTGGAAAGGCCTATAAACAAATTGATTGGCACGAAAAACACCCCTATGAGAGCATAAGAGTTAAGGGGCTGCATAGGCTGTGTACATGTGTACACAATATGTTTTTGTTGGGTTTTGCCTTAAAGATGAAAGAAGGAATGTTCCTGTTAGGAATTTCCGTTTTCTTCACCACTTGTAGTACCAAAATGGCCTTTTGATAGTTAGCATTTAGGATAATATGTGCAAAAGAGAGGAGAACTCGAGATTCTGGGTTTAGTCCCCATGTCGCAAATTTTTTTTTTTTTTTTTTTTTTTATTATTATTATTATTATTATTATTTTATTTATTATTATTATTATTATTTTATTATTATTATTTTAAACACAAAGGTCTAATGTTTGATAAGGTTTGATATTATAACCCCATCGCAAGGATGTGCACCTAAATATGTCCTGTTTGGAGGCTTTCATTAATATGGGAAACAAATACATTCCAGGCTATGGTTTGGCACAGGCCCATAATTACATTTCCTGTGGAAAAAAAAATCCTTGATTAAATGGTAAAAGTCAGTGAAAACTAATATGTTACATGCAATTTTCAAGTTATCGGTATCCCTATAAGTTTCACTGGCCGGTGATACGGAAAAAATATTGTTATCGCCAGTGTTCGAAGTACTGGTATCGCTACAAGTTTCACTGGTCGGGGATACGGAAACAATATTGATATCGCTGATAACTGGAAATGCGAGGAAATATGGGGGAAATGGTGGAATTTTTAGTGAAACTTTAGGATATGCTAAAATACACATTTGCATATTTAGGAATAAAAAAATTGCAAAAAGAATGCATACATAATAAGTTTCCATTAAATGGGAACCTAAAAGCATGTGTTGTCATAAGAAATCAGTCCAATCATCCCATCCAACCTTTCATCCAAACATCCATCGATATTTCAGAATATCGATAACACACTATATTTCGCTAACAAATCATCAACAACTAGAAAGAAAACGAAAGATTGTCATCTCAATATCGCGCATGTTGTGGTAATGATAATATTGAGATATCATCAATATTATCATTGATAAATTGAAGACTTCATACAACCATGTGCCCGTTAAAAGATTTGTTAAAAAATATGAAATGGAAATTTTTTAACAAACAAATTTTTGGTGATATCGATACGTTGGCGAAATTATCGAAATATTGCCGATACACTTGTGATACAAGCAACACCGAAAATTTACATAGTCGAAAATATTGGCGATATCGATACATTGGCAATACAAGCGACACCTGGAATTTACATAGTTGAAAATATTGGCGATACATTGGCGATATCGATACATTGGTGATACTTAGCAATACATTGTTAATACCTGGTATTTCTGATACTACCAATGTTATCGGCATGACTACTAGTGTTATCGGTATCATCTAGCTAGAGATAAAGATAATATCATGGATATTTCGATGATATCGAGGATACTTCGAACAATTGTTGGCTCTAATAACCAAAAATGCAGGGAAAGATGGGGCAAACGGTGGAATTTTTCAGTGAAACTTTAGGAGTTGTTAAAATACATATATTTGCATTTTTAGGGATAAAAGATTTGCAAAAAGAATGCATACAATATAGGTGCTAAAAAAATGCACACATAATAAGTTTCCATTTAATGAGGGCCTAAAAGCATGTGTTGTCGTAAGAAATTAGTCAAATAGTAACCAAAATGAGTTTATATAATACAAATGCATGTACCATACAAGAATAAAGGCATGTGAAAGTAAAAGAACTCGAAAAGCATACCTATCTAGCCATCCCTGATACCCACATGGAGCTACGAGGTGGCTTATGGTTGTCATCCAGTTCCCTATGCAGTCTGCCATAATACTGCTGCTCAATATGTTGGCAATACTCTTCCTAGCTCATCCTTTTTTTGTACCAATGGTGGTACTCTCTTACGTATCTCTGATAGTCATCCTCCCCAAACTGTATGAGTATGCCTAGGTGGGTGGCCACAATGGTGGAGGATATGGTCCATTTGGGTGTATGTTTGTGATGTGTGCACTTTTGATGATGTGCGACATATTGAAGTGCATGGGTGGTGACTGCCATACTTATGCTGGAGCACCAAAATCCTAATCTCCTCTATAAATAGGTTATATTCTCAAGACAATAGGAAACCTTAACAAAGGAGAGAGCTTGAATGTTCAGCTATTCCCTGTTCACAGGTTTTCCAAGGAGAGAGAAGAGAGAGAAAGAGAAGGTCATTCTCTTCTCCTTCTCCATCACTTGCATGAGCCATTTCTTGGGTTGATCTCAACCCTTGGATCTAGATCTCAGCCCTATAGTGAGATCTAAATTTACTTAGGTATCCGTTCTTCATTGAGGATAGATTGTAGAGAGATTTCCTTTATTTGCGGAAGAACTACATCAACAATCTCATCCTTTGCTGCATCGATTTGAGGTATAAGATCTAAACCTTTTTTTTTTTTTTTTTTTTTTTTGGTTTTGTACTAAAAATTTAAAATCTGAACATTTCAATTCATGTTCAGGTTAAGAGAACTATTTTTGAAAATTATGCTTGCGATTATGTCTTTCCAAAATCCCACCAAGTAAAACATTTTTTCCAGTTTGGCATTTTGGGAATGAGAGAAAAAGGAGCCCTTGAAATGTCCAGACAACTACCCATCAACCACTTTCTGGAGGCCATAAGAGCGATTTGGCTTTTCTGTTGAATGTAGTTTTTGGGAGAGATTTGATGGAGAAGAGTGATGACATAAAGGTTGTAGAGGTTGTGACTTGTGAGATAGGTATGAGAGTTGTGAAGAAAAATAAAATAAAATAAAGGAGAACAAGTAACTCATTTTTATGACAAAAAAGGAGCCTTCTTCTTCTACTTCTTCACTAGAAAAAGAGGACAATTTTTAAGAGTTTTAGAAATTACTTTTTGTTCTTGTTCTAGACAATGTTGGGGTAACCAGCTCCTATACCATGAATGTGGAAATTTTGAGTGTAATAGAGAAGGAGAGAAGAAGAGGAATAGTAAAGAGGAAGAGGAGACTTGTATGCTTGATTAGAATGAGCACATGAGAGTAGTACTCGTTGACTTCTTATCTCTTGGATATTTCTTTAATATCTTGGAGGATTCTAAACTCCTAAATTTACAAGAATGGATCCAAAGATTATCTGGTAGATTTCTGGATTATCTATTAATCATCCCTTCTACAATGTTACAGGATGGCCATCTTATACAAATCATCCCTCCCTTGCTAGAAACTTCTTAAAGAAAAACTTATTTTCTCTATGCAGTTGTTACACAAGCGTAGTTGACATATTACTGGAGGGGTATTTTGTTTGTTTGTAGATGCAGAAGGTACGATGAGAAACATAAACAACTTCATTAAAAAAAGAAAGAATAGATTCTGAAAGTCAGCATTTCAGGTGACATATAATACACTGCTAAGAGCTCGTAGCAGATATGGATCCTTACACGAAGTTCAGCAATGTTTGGCCATATATCAGGATATGCGGAGAGCAGGGTACATTCAACCCATAACGCATTTTCTAAGAATGCTTCTTCCATATAGATTTTGATGTCCTGTCCTATGGGGTTTTTCCCTTCAATAACAGGAGATGCATTTCCACTGCAGGTACAGTTCCAATGATTATTTTCTCAAGGAGCTACTTGAGGAATGGTGTGAAGGAGTAATAAAGGATAGTGAGAAAGGCTTACTAGGCCTTGGCAAGTCTTCCAATAAAACTAATGCATACAGATCTCAAAGTCTGCTTCTTGAAAAAGTCGCAGTTCTCTTGCAAAAGGATATCGCGAAGGGTCTGCTGATTGATCTTCGAGGTCTAACTAAGGTATGATTAATAACTATATAAAGAAATGGGAAGGACATCAAACATAATTATGAATGAACTAATTGAAGAAGCTTCATGTCTGGAACTCTAGCCACATTAAAGAACAGTGAGGTTGTGGTGGGTTCTAGATGATTGCAAGCTTGTATAAATGTGAAGATTTAAGGGACTTGAAGCATAAATCTTTTCAGAAAGGTTTATAAAAAATAATAATCTGAAGTGAGGTCAGCCTGAAAACTCTGCAATCGAGTTGTCATTTGTGGGGTTTTCTTGTTTGTTTTTTTTTTTTTTTTTCTTTCTCAATGACAATTCGGCTGTGGGAGATGTTGGTGCAGGCCCTGTTATTTTTTAAATACTTTTTTACAAACCAGTTCTGGAAAATTATTTGGGTTGAAACGAACATGACAGAGCCTTGGATGCTTTAGCCATGAGTATAGCATGGGTATGACATGGGAACATCATGGGCACTGCTGTTGCATGTGATATCCAAGTCCTGGACATGGGTTTAACACTATGCAGAGATACATTCAGAAAGAATTGGGTGTGGCATCCATCTGACATCTGTTTGAAATAGCAAAGAATTCTCTCTTATTTTCCTTCAGTAGTTGGTTCTCTTTATTATTTGTATTAACAATTAGTTTGTACATGATTTCTATGCCTGAGAACGTTTATCTCCCAAGCTTATTTATGCTCTTTGCATTATTTGCAGTGGTGAATATCTGTATCATGGCACCCCCTTTTATAGTGCATGAAGATTGGCCTGCAAAATATCATCATTGTACTGATCTAATGACCACTAACTTGGCACAAATATGGGACTGTTATGGCCAGATGCCATTTTTACAAAATTAAGAATTAACGTATTAATTAATTATTTTAATTTTAATGATTACAGTTAATGGTGTAGGGAAGTGCGGAAGGACATTATAATACTATTTCAGTGTTATGTATTTATATTTAAAATTTTCCAAAAGCATTGGTCAATTATGGCCATAACAGATGATATGCTATACAAAATTTCAGCTCCTAACTCTGCATTATAATTTATATATACGTGTCTGTCTGTGTATTGGTTGAGATATCAGGTGATATCTCACACCATCTCAAAATTGGGCCTTGGCCATTATGATACAATAAAGTTGGACTTCAAACCTTAAACATATTTGATTTTTCTTTTTTCCTGGACAGGTCGAAGCTCGAATTGTCATTCTTGCAGTCCTACGAATGATCAAAGAGAGCTACATTAAAGGTCAGAATGATTTCCAAATAAGATCATCACATCATCTCAAGGAGAGTTGATGCGCACATTATCTCCCACCATTTCAAGGACAGTTAGATCTATATGAATTTCAAAGGTCCATTTTGAAATGCTTGTTGATATTGCTACATTGGCTGTTGGTAGAAATGTGCATTCTGACTCTCCATGCGCTCTGAGTGCAGCTCTCTCCCTAATATTTTTTCATCGTTTACCATTGATATCTGTTGGTTAACCAAATCTGGTGTTGTGAATCATGCCTTCATATCTTTTACTAAAGCATGCATTAGATTTAGGAGTTTTGGAAGCTTGGAATTCTTTAAAAAAATCAACCACAGTTCAGACCTGAGTTGGATCCATATTGGCCTGATATGTTATACGATACAGGTTTATATCGGCCTGTAACAAAAAAAAAAAAAAAGGTTTTAAAAAAAAAGGCCTATACTGGGCCTGATGCAGGACAATTAACCACTTGCTCTAAAAGCTCGAACTGTTAGAGCATGGCGAATTAATCCATTTATCTCATAGCCCAGGCCCCACATCTCATGGGTTAGGACCTCAGTCGAACCCCCCTCGTGGGCCCTAAATCACATGGGTACCGCCTCACACGAGCCACCCACCTCACACGGGTGGGGCCCGCCTTACACAAGCCACCCGCATCACACAGGCCACCCACCCCGAGTGTGCCCCTGTATCCCACAGGCAACCCCACTCGAGCCTGGTGTGAAAATGCCCACCCTCGGTGAGGAGTCTCGAACACGAGACCTCCCGCTTTGATACCAATTTGATGCAGGACAAATGACCACTTGCTCTAAAAGCTCGAACTGTTAGAGCATGGCGAATTAATCCCTTTATCTCATAGCCTAGGCTCCACATCTCATGGGTTAGGACCTCGGTCGAACCCCCCTCGTGGGCCCCAAATCACATGGGTAACGCCTCACATGAGCCACCCGCCTCACACTAGCCGCCCACCCCAAGTGTGCCCCTATATCCCACAAGCAACCCTACTCAAGCCCGGTGTGAAAGCATTAGGGCCGTATCAGCCAATACAGACAATGTCAGCATCGCTATGGGGTCGATACAAGCATAAAGACCCAAAATTGATTTCCTTTTTCAAATTTTATCTCATTTTCTACTTCTTTTTGTATTTCAACCATGGAGGAAGCTTTGAAAGCCATTTTAGACTAGATCTAGCCCTATTTTAGGGATCAAAATAAAAGAGCTCGATGAGATTCGATGAAGCACAGTGGGATGGACCATTATAAGAACATTGGAAAAAAGGGTGAAACATCATTTATTTTCGTTTTTTATCTTCTTTTTGTTGTAGGTCAATGTAATAGGCCTTCTTCCGCAAAATTAGGCTTGATTTGTGTTCAATTAGGCTCATGTGGTTGACTTTTAGCTGGTCAAGTCAGCATACAATATTCTTATTGAGGAATGGACTGATACACCATTACATGCATATCCAAAACACAAAAAAAATGACTCTTGGATTAATCTTTTTTCCCATTTTTCTAGTAATTTTAAAATAATTTTTTGCCTAAAAAATTGTCAACCGATACAAGCTGATACGATGAACTGATACAAAGCTGATATGACTGATACGGATATGAAACACCCATATCATGTTGTTTTTTGGCCACATCAAAACGCCCTCCAGTACTAATACTCAAAACAATGGAATCAATAAAATCCTTTTCTTATCAACATAACCAAACATGCTTTGAAATACGAGGTTGTTTGGTTTCCACAAATTAATGTAGTTGTTTGTTAATGAAGAGCCAAATTACTGAATTTTGACCTACTTGATTTTGTAAATCGACACTAAAATACAAGAAATAGCTCCTCAAGCATATATTTTCTCATTACTAGCTTAGAGAGCTCATGAATTAGATTGGAAAGAAGGATAGATTCTTCGTGGTCGAAATAAATGAGAACTCCCCTTTTATAAGACAACTACATAGGATAGGTCACATTGTTGGAACAAATTAATTTTGACACTCTAGTGGACTTCTCTGCCAACTATTTTCCTACGTCTAAAGAGTAAGGTCCTGTTTGGCGTGCTTCATACCCATATTCGGATAGGAATAGCATTGTCAGCAGAGATAATTTTGTGTTTGGTGCACTAAGTGATCATGTTGAAAGTATTGTATGCATGCTTGCGTCAGTTATTTCGGCCTGGACCCAGCTAGGCCGTTACTTGTACTTGTGGGTTTTATGAATAAAAAGAGTGTGGAGATGTCTGGAACCCTAGAATGTCTCCCTCTCTCATTCTTTCCCACGTCTCTTCACCTCTTTACTCTCTCCCTCTCTCACATTCCTTCCCTCTTATCTCTCTCGCTCTCTCTCTCTCTCTAATGTGCTCATGTGCTTCTCTTCTTCTTCTTCTTCACATTCCTCTCTCTTAACATCAAGTTTACATGGTATCAGAGCGTTGATTGACACTCGGGGCCTCCATTAGTTCAGATTACAAAAGAGAATTGTTTAGGTATTATACACAAATCTGCTTGTTTGATCGGGTAAGTGTGCTTCTCCCTCTTTTGTTTCAGAACTAGTTGGGTTCTGCATTGGATCATGTCATGCAGTGAAGACATCTTGTGTCTTTCATTAGTGTGCTGCATTGGTTAGGCTCAGCGGCTGGTTGGCCCAGCATGGTGTGATTGTTATTTGTGTGCTGCACCAACGGTCGGACGTTGGACTGGTTGGGTTTGGTTGGTGGTGGCGATTAGCCATTAATGTGGTGTGGCATGTTATTCGATTTATTGAATCCATTTTCTATTGATGTTGAGATTACCTTGCCATTTTTTAAGTTGCATTGGAATATAGCGAGTTACAATTAGACATTGATCCATTTGGGCTGTATAACATTGAATGGTATTTCCCTTTTTTATTTTGGTTATTGTGAATGCTGGGCGTTGGGCAGATTGTGTCACGCTCCCAAATCCGAAACTAGGGTTAAGGCTGATCCTAGCCTCGAGTTTAGAGTCATGACTAAAGTTAAAGGAAAAGTAAACATTCACACCACAAAATCCACATTCAAACCATGCATACAGTACAACTGCTAAACTTTATTTAAATTATTCCAATCTATTAAATCACCAATCCAAATCACAATATCCCAAACTGAAATAAAAATATAAACATAATCCAATGTCTAAAAAAATGTTTCACATCCAATGTCCATCTAAAACAAGTGATCCACGCTATCAGTCTCATCTGGCCAGCTTCGAAGCATCATAACCTATTCCTTAGTATGCAGTTTTTCCATCAATGAATATTATGAATAAGATTGCCCAACAAATGGTTCTAAATACAAGAATTTAGCAAGAGTTTTGCAAATATAGAAATTTAAGAATTTTTTTTTGAAAAATGAGAGTTATATGCATATGATTTATCACAACTCAAAGTACGGTTATCAGTTAACACCAAGACCAATTCCTTTACAAATTGGTCAAATCATCACTCATATTCACTCATCACTCAACATTAATCAACACTCATATCATTCATCACTCAACATTAATCATCACTCAACCTTAATCATCTCTCATATTCATTCATCTCCAATTGGACAGACAGGTGCCTTCATCCTACCCACACTAAATTCCACAAGGAGTCGGTCACTCGTGGGGATTTAATCTCGATGGACATGCACTCCTTACACATAATTCATTCACTAAAAAAACATACCTCATAGTCAATCATATCAAACCTTACTATCACTCATAGAAGTCTCTCATGACCTCACCATCACTCTTATAAATCATTCTCAACATAGCCTCACCACCACTCATAATAATCCTCACCTTCATTCATCTGATTTCCTCTCTCTGGTGTTATAGGCACGAATGCGATCAACTTTCTAAAAATTAACTTGTTTTTCTCAGAACTTTCCAAAAATAGAATAAACTTCCAAAACTAGCACTTTCCAAAAATAGTACATTTCACAATAATTTCCAAATATAGAAACTTTCCAAAAATAGCACATGTCACAATAATTTCCAAATATAAGAACTTTACAAAAATAGCACATGTCACGATAATTTCCAAATATAGAAACTTTTCAAAAATAGCACCTTGCCAATTTAAGTCAAGAAAATATAAGTGTCTTGGATTTAGAACCATTTTGGTAAGCTTTCCCACAAGTATATACTGTATGCCCATCAGGGTTCCTAGCGTACACTTCTTTATTTTCCTTTTTGCCCTCCTTTTTGTTATTTGATGTCTTAGGCAATGTTTTAAGTATCGATGATATCGGTCGATATATCCCATGATATATCTTGTATCCCACTTGTGCGATATGAAACCCACAAGTAATGGGATATATCCCACATGTTCAATTCGGTGAGTGTTTTTTTTTTTTTTTTTTTTTCTTTTTTATCCTCTTTCTTTTTTTAATTTAATTTAATTTTTTATCCTCTTTTTTTTTTATCCTTTTTTTTTTTTTTTTTTTTTTTTTTTTTTTTGTAAATCATGTTAAATCAGTGTCAAATTATTACAAATCCATGATTCTTCATGTTTTGCATGAAAAACCATGGATTGAGAGCTTCCATTTTAAGATGTGGAGGAAATCGGCCAAGTTGCAGAAAATTGAAAAAAAAAAATCAAAAATTTCCAATTTCTCGCAAATCAATTGCAATCTTTGTGTACAAACATGTATGTAACCTGATCTAGTGATTTTTTTATTTTATTATTATTATTATTATTTTTGTTTTGTTTAAAACTTATTGCTTGTGTTTCCACACGTCTTCTTACATTTATAAATTATATGAATAGACTTTGAATATACTTGCATCAATTCAGTTAGACAGTGCATAGATTAGGACCCCATACAAAGAAAACCTATTATGTGCACTTTTTTTTTTTTTTTTTTTTTTTTGTATGTTTTATGTTTTGATTCTAAGTGTATATTGATGTCTTTTTTAACAATCATTGAAGTTTCATTGAAAATTTCGATCAATTTCCTAATGTTTCCCTATGTTTCCAACAACAATGATACATTACGCGATACAACTGATATATCCCATGCAATAACCGATATGTATCTGTATCCCAAGGGTGCGATACGTAACGCGATACCGATATTTCGAACATTGGTAAGTTTTTAACGGCGTGATCTTGGCCCTTCATAGTATTTCAGGAAACTTACCATAAATAAGCCTTCTTAATTGGGAATTCCTCCTAAGTATCACCACATAGATAACGTTCTTCGTTCACCCCTCAGGTCTTCTAACCCAACCTAGACTCGCCCAAGTGCGTCAACAGTCCATGGGTGTGACCTTAAGGGAAATTTATCGTAATTATGTTTTTGGTTTAATTACATGAACCATTCACGACTTAGGTCCACCTAGGTTAAGTTACAGAGTTTTAGGTCCAAGTCTATCTTCTAAGGTTAGAACTATCTACCTAAGATTTAAACCCACATAAGTTTCACTCCAGGATTCTAAGTCAACTTCTTGGGTCGATAGTGAGCCTGCGACCAAAGTAGTCCATGACTAAGGTTGACTTGGCTCAATTGGGTCGTTACATGAAATGGTAAATAAGATCACCAAAATTCTTCTTAAGTTCATTGAAGACCCAAATGTTGAAATCCTATGCCCCAAAAGTGATGTCATGCATCCAATTGTCCTGATATTACAAATATCCATTTAATTTGGACGTCTAATCACACTAGAAAACACGGTTGAGACTATGGGAACATTAGTGGATCCTAATTGGTTTGTAAGGTCCTTTAGACTTACAATAAACTTAGGCCCAAATATGCCTTTTAATGTAGTGCCCTTGATATAGGCCCACTGGGCTTTCACATGGTATATACTTATATATAAAAAAAAAGTTATAAAAGTATTACCCTTCCTTTATTTTCAAATGTCTCCAATGCAATGGGTCCCACCTCAATGTCCCATAGTCGCGGCAATTATACGAATACAATGGTACTAGTAAGTTACATTTATAAATGTTAAATTAGCCATAGGTCCAATTATATTAAAAATTCATAACTCGGCCCAAATTATGAATCCATGGGCTTCCAAGGATGACCTCAAGTCCATACATGATTTCATTTCCAGCGGCTAAGTCAATCAGGCCCAAAATAACGTTTAGGTTGCTTGGGCCAATTTTATGGACTATATTCAAGAAATTTTGGGGTAGTTTTCCTCATTGCCCAAGATGGCACTCTTTTAACCCATGTATCAACTTGATCAAAGGCCATGATGATGGAACTTAATTTGATGCTAATTGGATCTATTATCCACCCCATGGTACCAATGGACCTGATTTTGAGTAAGTCTTGACATATTAGTGCATATATATAATGTTATGCTCATAAAACAAATTTTAATAAAAGAAAGTCAGTCCACCGACTTTTGGCTATTCTGAGAAGTCTTTAATGGGTCCCACGTACTCCAAATCTCATGGCCATAACGCCCATTTGAGAGCCACAAACCAAAGTTTCAAATCAGCCCCAAACCGGTTCTAAAGCTGGTCCCATGATGGATTCGTGTGGGCGTCCACACACTGTCTATCATGGGCAGCGTGGGACCCATTCACGGTCCATTCTACGGCCATTTCAGAGGTCCAAACACTGAAGATGGTGGGCCTCACATCCAGCCCCCACCAAAACTCAATAAATCAAGATGACAATTCTAACTTTTGACCATTCAACATGATATATGAAATAATCAATATAGAGCTCGTAACGTAGCTGAATCAATGCCTTCAAAACATGCTTATGGTGGGCCCCACAATGCACCAGAAAACGCTGTCCAAAAGGGCCTTATCGGCCAATGTTTGGGGACCCAAATCCGGCCCCATTTGATTAAGAAACTGGTCCCACAATGGGACCGTGTTTGGCCATCCACATGCTGTCCACGGTGGACAGCGTGGGCCACTCACGGTCCATTTTGGGACCATGATCCCTGGCGTAAAAACACTCAAATATTGCTCCCATTCAGATTCTTGCATGGCCCACTATCACAAGCATTGTTTTGGCAATCTTGATCGTAGAGATTGAATGGACTAGCGATCTTTGCAAAATTGGTTCCTTGGGCTAATTCCCCCCGTCCGATCATTTCTAATGGTTTAGATTGATACAAAACACATTCAAAATATATTTTTACAGAGATCAGCCCTTAAGAACCTTCCCTTGTAAAAGATTAACAATGTACTAAAGATTTTTACTTCACAATGAAAAAAATAAATAAATAATAAATAAAAGTCACTTGTTTGGACGGCTATGAAAAAAATAAATCTATTCCATGTGCATGAGGGCCTTCGATACCAAGACCTCTTCTCCCATACCAATGAAAAATACAATTCAATTCATATATATTCTAAGAGATAAGGCATTAAGGAAAAATTAAGAAAAAAAAGCATTGGCAAGGCTTTAACGACCAACCTCTTCCAAGCCATAATTCTCACCAACCATACGCCCAGAGATGTGGATGTGTTAGGGTTCCATAAATCAAAACTATATACCATAGGTTTTCTAAAATTCTCATTATTTCACATGATCTCATCTATTTTTAGATTAGTGGCCAAGTCAAGGATGATCCTATTTAATCAATCATGAATGTGCATGTGTGGCCCACTTGATCAAGAGTTGTGAGTCTATATCAAGATTATGAATTTATCTACTTAACAAAACATGATTGAGTAGATTTAGACATTCAGGTAATATCTGAAATAACAAGTATAACAATAGTAGGTTTATTTTAATAATTTAAAGAAGAAATTTCTAGATATAGGAAATGTACCAATTTAGCAGGTTTCTAAATTTAGTAAGTTCCAATTCTACTATAACAGGTTACCATGAATATCCCATGTATATCCATCAAGCATGTTAGAAATAGCTGATAACTCAGGGTTAACAAATTTTAGCATGTGATCCAAAAATAGCAGGTATTTCAGAATAGCTAGTATCCAAATATAGCAGGTTATGGAAAAGAATTCCCCTTTTTTTTCTTTTTTTCTTTTTTTGTTGGATATTACAGATTGTGGTGTTGTTGACTCTTTTTTTTTTCTTTTTTTTTTTTTTTTTTTTTTTTTTGTGATGTCTGTTCTATTGTTGTGATTGTTAGCCATTATGTCCATTGCTGGGACCATTATCAGTGAAGTATTGCTGGACTAGTGGGGTCTATCTATTCCATTTGTGGCTGAAATTAGAATTTATGTGGTGATCAACAAACTGCTGTTGGGCTGGTTGGTTCCTTTTGTTGCAGGATGGTTGGTTCAATTGCTTAAATTAGAAATGGATTTTTTTATTTTTATTTTTTTCGTGTTACCCTGAGTTGTTCTTTGTGGCCGAACAATTAATGGATTTCAAACTGGATGCTAGAGCAGACAATCAGGAAATTGGCTCTGTTAAACTAAGAGGCGTTGACAACCCCTTCTATATGAATCTTCCTTACATCTAAAAGAAGATTGACACACTTAACTGATGCTGGACCCTTAGAAGATACTGATAGTTTGATACCTACTTCCAATGGAAAGAAGACAATTGCTAGGCCATGAGTTGGCTCTTCCACGTATGGAAGAAAATGTTTATCACAATGTTATGTATGGAGAGAATGTAAAGGAGGTTTGGGATACGTTACAACAGCTCTACTCAAATGGAAAAAACATAAAATGCTTATTTGATATTTTGAAGGAGTTTCAAACCATGAAACAAGGGAAAAATCTTCATGAACATTGTGCTCGGTTTAGGGGTTTGTTTCGTGAATGGAAACTTCATCATCCATTCACCATTGATATTGCCCAACTACCACGTCAGGGAGAAGAAATTGGAGCCCATATCTTAACCATGGTGTGCCGTAAAGGCCGTTACGTAAAGGTAGCGGTGGCAACTGTTACATGTTATGGGGTTGTAACAGCCATAGCAGCCGTTATGGAAAAAAATGACTCGTAATTGCCATTAACGGCACGTTACGTCCCTTATAAAGGACATAACAGCCTTGTAATTGTTTGTTATGGGGCAGATACAGGTTTTCCATACTTTTTAATCAACATTACGGGGAAAATACAGATTTTGGCCATTACGGCCACTGTTACCATTACAGAACACCTTGATCTTAACCCAATAAGGTACAACTTCTTGGAATTGAACATGTTCCATCACTGTCCGATGTTTTTGCTTGAGTGTTGCGGATGTCGACTCCTTCCTCCTCATCTATGTCGCCTTCATCTAGTGAGAATGCAACACTTATCTCTACTAGAGGCAGCAATGTTCGTGGTGGTCGTACAAATTGGCATGATGGCCGTACAGGAGGGAGAGGTCATGGGCACTTTACTGGGCAGCAACGCTTCTGCGTTTATTGTAAAATGCGAATCATATTATTGATAAATGTTGGGATTTTCTTTAGAAGATTGGTGCCCCCTCATTTCCTAATGTGATTCCAGTTGTGTACATGGGATTCTTCCACAATTGGTGGGAGCTCTTTAGGCACAAATGATGCTGTAGAGATCTCTTGTGCCGATCTCGAGAAACTTCTCAATAGGATCACAGCTGCAGACTCTTTACTTCCTCCTCAAGCTCTCTTGCCAATTTAGGTAATGCTCTGGCTGCATCCTCTAGTTCATTACCTTGAGTGATTGATTCTAAGGCCATCAATCACATGATAGGTAACATATCCCTTTTCTCCTTTGTTAACACTTAAGTTCATTGATCCCCTTGTTTCTTTGGTTGATGGCTCACCATCAAAAGTCCTTGGTAAGGGAACTATCTCACCCAACAAACATATATTTTTGCCTTTAGTTCTCTATGTTCCAAACTTTTCTCTTAGACTCTTTTTGTTAGCCAATCAACCAAGAATTTAAACTGCTTGATAATATTTTTTCCCTCTCATTTTGTTAGCCAATCAACCAAGGAGATGATTGGTGGGGGGTTGAGTTGCGCAACTTATACTACCTTGAAACAGGGACCATTAAAGCAACTTTCAACATACGAGATAACACGAGTATCACTCATTTACAGTTTCATGCTCGGTTTGGTCATCCTTCTCAAGGGTCCCTAAAGAAACTTGTTCCTTCATTGACAAATTCAATAAACTGTAAAGTGTGCTAGTTATCAAAACATAGTCTATCTACTTATTTGCCCAGGCTTATTAATTGTAGTCATGTACCTTTTTTATTAGTACATTCTAATGTGTGGAGTCCCATTTGGTTACCTAGTTTGAATAAACTTTGGCACTGTTACGTTTATTGATGATTATCTCGAATGACATGGGTATTTATGATGTATGATAGATCCAAAGTGTTTGATATGTTCAAATCTTTTCACATCGAGGTTAAAACTCAATTTAGTTTGGAGGTTCAATTTCTTCGGTCTGACAATGCTTTAGAGTATTCGTCAAACTTATTTCACGAATAACTTACCTCAGCCGGTATTACCTATCAAACTTTGTGTGCCTACATAACTCTA
>JAJHSJ010000006.1:47163766-47337268 GCA_021015155.1 Magnolia officinalis
GGTTGCTCACTGGTCACTACGGGAGGCACGTGGCCCCAGCGTAGGCCGATAGCTCGACCACGGTGTCCCATACCACCATGCCCGGCTCATAAGTCTTAACGGATCGAGGTACCATGGTTAACGGGATTTCACTGGTAAGTTTGGTACCCTAAGTTTAAGCAGTAGCGTCCAAACATGGTAAACATACATTAGACAGATCGGGTTACTTGACGAACTCGGCTAGCTCGAGCGCACAACAAGTTGAACGATATGAAGCGCATAAGCACTTCGTGTGGCCAACCACTATCGCCAACCGAAGTACGACTCAGGTTCGTCGAACACATCTCATGTGGCAAATGAATCTCAGCCACGCATTCATTTTTGTTTCCGATTGCCTGGACTATAATCATAGCCCCAAACACAATCAATTTCAGATAGTTAAAGCAGTAATGGATCAAGATTCAAATTATAAAATCAAGGTCTGATATTATCTGTTTAGGGCTGCCAGGGCTGTTGCACGCACTCGTTGCTCCACTCCCCCATCACCCATGACGGATCATACAATGTAAATATGAATTTAAACATATGCATTACATAGATAAAATCATAAAGCAGTTGAGCATGTTATGAAGCACAACACAAGCATGAGTTTGTACATATTCAATTCCTAATCACACAACTATCCAAGGAAATCATACACATAGTTAAAAGAGTTGAGAATCATATCTCAACACCCTTATACATTACAATTTGCTAACTACTACTCATTCAGACATTTCAACAAACACTTTAAAAGACATACATCAACATACATGACATATGTTGATCACATAGGCATTAGGCCAAATCCTTTCACTAGGGAGTTGCCCCAATCATAACACGCGTACACCCACGACGGATAGTCATGGAAAGTAGGAATCCAAGTTTCATATTCATTTGAACATTTTCACAAACACTTGGGCTACCCATTTCAACATATATATCGTATAGTAGCCGTGGCGTGATTCAGGGCAAATCCTTTCGTAAAAAGGGGGATCGCCATTATAACAATCATATATCCATGACAATTAGTCATGGCAAGCACGAATGAGAATTCTATACTCATTCGGTCATTTTCACAAACACTTAGAATACACTCTTTTCAACATACATAGTGTGCATTAGCAAAACATGTATTAGGGCGAGTCCTTTCGCCAAACAAGTATTTTATCCATATATAATATATTAATACAGCAAATAATCATGGCAAACACATTTCCAAAATTTATACGTATACGGTACTTTCTAAAAATACCTAGAGTATGTAAAATTCCATATTCTTCATCTTTAATCGAAACGGAAAACAGACAGCACTTTGTACATGTGCAATTGCATGCAGATCATGAATCTATCATTATCTGACATTGAAAGCATTGAAAACCATAACCTATACACCTAAAGTCCGTACCTTTGGTCGTAGAATCGTAACGGAGTCGATAGAATTGCTAAGCTTCTGTATACGGCATTTTGGCCACCTATAGATCGAAATAGGTTAGCTATTTCATAACCTACAACCTATACAACTCCAAAACAGATTAGGGTTAGGGTTTTTTACCTAGAAACGAAGTCGGAATCGCCAGGAAAGCGATGAGAATGGTGTGGTTGAGCAAGGATAGCAGCAGGGAAGAGTGGCAGGGAGATTCTCCCACTGCTCTCATACTTTCTCTCTCTTTTCTCTCTTCTCTTTCTAGGGTTTCTCTCAAATTCGTATGGCTGTGAGAGAGAGGGTTTTAAGGTCCTTTTATAGCCTAAAAACTCACCAAAATAGACTCCAGGTCAAAGTATACTTATGTTATAACCAAAGCGGGTCAGTTTCAGCTCAACGGAGGACTTCTGGTGGGCCTTCTTGAGGCAAAGGTTTAAGCTCACTGACACCGGATCTACATTAGGTAAGTTTTCATTTCGGTCGAGATTCTAGATCGCAAATGGCGGACCAGTTTCAGTTCAACAGTCAGCGAATCTCGATCGGAGATTTCGAGTACATGGATATGTGTATGAAATTTCTCCTGATCCGAGGGTGTAATTTGGTCTGATTCTGATGGTCTGGTTGCTTAAAACTGATCCGCAAGAGAGAGGTGCCAGATTACTATTTGAGATATTTATTTGTAAAGAAAATCAAGTGTTTTCACACTCCTCGCTCCGGACTCAAGCGAATTACACTGGGACACTATCTGGATTTGATTTCCGAGATGGTTGTCAAGCCCAGCAAGGCGGTCCTAATTCCTTAACTTCGTGTTATTCGGACTTCCGACATGCGGTCCAGATCTGATACGGAGTTTTGAGATGCTCCCGAGAGCAGCCGGGTAATGAGATTGATCCTAGATTTTAGGGTAACCTAGCGTCAATGATTCTACAAGTTTTGGGTCTTGCAGATCGTATTTAAAGTGATTGGTGATAATTTCACTGGGACTCTAGTTTAACACTGGCTAATTCTCGCTTAATTTCTAAAGGATTTAGTCCTGGGTGATTTCGGTCTGAGGTGGTACTTAGTCCTTTGTAGCAATGTTTAGTTTAAGTATTGTTCTTCATTACCTAAACTTTAAGATAGCGTCTAATGTGAAAGTACTTAGAAAATTTAAAGAACAAGGTGGTGAAAGGTGGGATTTGTGAAGGAAGTGGGTTAAGGAGCGATTTTAGACTGTGGGATTCAGTTTTGACAAGTTAATAAGGTGTTAGGATCGACCCATTGCCTAAAGACGTCTAATCCCAGGTTGGCAAAAATCCGGGATGTTACAGTCCATTTCATGGTGGGCCACGTGTGTGGACCCTACCATGATGCATGTATGGTATCCATACCCTCCAATCATTTTGAGAGATCATTTTTATGGCATGAGAAAAGAATGGGACAAATCTATATTCAAGTAGACCCCACCCTTGAAAATAGTGGAGACAGTGACCTTCACCGTTCAAAATTTCTAAGGGCCATAGTATTTTCTTACTAAGCTGATATGTGTTTCCACTTCATCTATCCCTATGTTAGTTTATGAATAGGTTGGATCTCTAATACATTAAGGTGGGCTACACCTTGATGTATTTATGGCCTGTTGCTTAGGCCCACCTTGATATATACATGGGGCCCATGTGAGTAGGCCATCTTGATTTATTTGTGGCGTCCATTGAGGCCCACCTTGATTTATATAAGGCCCATTGATGTGGCTCACTTGATTTATATAAGGCCCATATGATGCGGCCTATTTGATGTATCTAAGGCCCATGGCTTAGGGCCCATTGAGATGTATTAAGGCCCGTGGGTTGAGACCCACTGTGATGTGTATAGGACCCATGGGTTGAGGCCCATTGTGATATATTTGGAGCCCATGGGTTGAGGTCCATTGTAATGTGATTCCACCGTGGTTTATGTGTTGACCTTTATGGCGGGCCATGCCTTGGGAGCAATGTTGGTTTGACGTCCACATTGTAAGAATAATGTTAGTTAAATGTCCGCATTATAACTCTCCCTTGGGCCCATTGATAGGTCCATACTTGTTGAGTATTGGCCGTCTAGGCCCATCTGCATTTTAAGGATAGTTTATTACTTTATAACCTGCTTAGTATAATTCCATGACTCATGCCATACGCATCATATGTATGCTTGATATGAGTAGTGACTGATCATTGCATACGCCATTGGGCAGACTATTACGGGACTCCTTATGGAACGGAGTGCCCACATTATCGCGCCGTATACGCAGGATTGCTGTATGACTGGATAGTGTGACTCATGCATCTCGCATATATGTGACTTGATCATTGTACGCCCTAGCGACATCAGGGCCATGGCTCCACAGACACATCGTGGATGGCTAGATGGGACACCGAAAATATTTGGTTCTAGCACTGTGGGCACTTAGGATGTCCTTGGGTGAAAATCCCAGAACCTCCGAGGCCAGGAGGAGCCCCAATGTCTAGACCGAGTGGAACATGAGCGCCCGAGTGCCGAATACCAGTAGGCCGCGTCTCCCACTATGTCGTGGTCGGTTGGGAGGGGGTGTGGCCTTATCCGCCCAAGTGAGGGGGCTATAAGCTAGGCTGAGTATGACCAGCTTGTAAATGGGTCTGCTATTGACGAGCTGGGTAGGTATTGATAGACTACTGGTCAAGCAGATAGTGAGGTCTATTTCACTCGCTGGGCTGTGCAGCTAGGGAGGAGGCAGTCGGTGTTGAGTATAATAGACCCTAGTGATTTCTCCAGATAACAACCGTACCGATATGTGGACTTGTTGAGTAGGAATTGCATATCCATTCATTCATTCATTCACTATCCACTCGGGCTGGTGGTGCGTAACTATTTGTTACGTGTACCTTCGCATGGCTAGGATTTCGGTTGGGCGCACGACTAACCTGAGATCAGGAGTTTACCACATTGTGTCTGACTATCCAAGTTTAGGTATGAGACTGGTTTGGATAAAAGTCCCTTGTGATGGACCCCATAGTCTGTGATACTTCGTACTATCATCCCGACTTCACATTCCAGCATGGACATTTCATTCACACCACGTATTACATTGCATCCGCAGTACTTAGTATTTTGGATTACTATGTTTTTGCACTTATATGGCCTAGATGAGATTGATGGTATTCGTGGCTCGTCAGGATTTGCATATTGCATTGTATCCTCAACATCTGTTATTGTCTTATTATGTTTTGCATCGCATAGCCTTGGTACGGCTGATAGCACTCATGGACTTACCAGTATATATTTCCGCTTACTCTGATATCGTATGATTCATGATGTCAGTATTTTCGCTTATTTTGATGATGTGTGATCCATGTACTTTATGGTATACTTGACACTTATCTTGTGCACACACTTCCTCCACCCTTTAAACTTTTGTAAGCTTATGCACGATAGATGCGTGCAGGTGACGTTAGGTTGCAGTAGCGTTGAGCGGTCTTCTGGAGTTCTGATTTTCGACATATGTATTTCCCTTTCAGCATCGTACTTAAAGTTTTTGATATAGTGGATATGTGGTGATGTTATTTTATGACTTGGTTATGCTCCATTACACACAAAAAAAAATCATACTAAAAAAAAAATCCTCCTTGTAGGATCCCAGGATCGGAATCTGGCGTATGGGCACTGAGAGCCGAGAATGGGATACTACGGAGGCTGTCGGCACCGGATTCGGCGATCGGGAATTTTGTGACCCCGTTCTTCGAGTTTAGGGCGTGACACCTCTAGTGTGGTAGACTTGAGCCACATGTGTATCTTGTCGGCTCACATCACACCATCCCTCCCTAGAAACTTGGGAGACCAAAACTCTACAAGAAGGTGAACTTAAAAGGTCCCTTTTGGTTGAAATGGTAAATCTGAGGATTAAGCCTCATTTATAAAATATGCAATGAACCACATCTATATGAGCCATATAGGCCCCCCGGATGAATATATCCCCTTAATATTGATCTCGTAGAGACCTCTGTACAAGTGACTAAGAATGAACGGCGCCAACGTTATCCATTGCCCTTTGAACAAGACATTCAACTAGAGCAATGTATTCAGCCGTAATTTGCTGGGCATTAACACACAGAAGATGGCGACAAATCTAAAAAAGGAGGAAAGCAAGATGCTCAAGCTCCTCGACCGGTCCTGCAAGTTTGTTGTACGTAGTCATGAAATTGTTGTACCCTTTGGCGTTCTTATTGGGAAAATTCATGCGCTATCCATTTTTAGCCTTTGTGTGATAAATCATCCCAAAGGGAAAAAGTTTAGTCATATGGCAAATGTCTTTGATAGAGACGCTCATCGGACCACAACCGAACATAAAAGTATTGGTAGAAGTGCTCCAAAATGATGTCAAGGCAAGAAGGAGATGAATGTTAGGCAAGTACTCAGAAAGTGATATTTTAATGCATTCAAAAATACCGAGCTCTCTCCATAAATCCTCACATTGAGCCAATACTTTGTTGAACTAGTCCTCCCATCCAGGAAGTGGTTTCGGATAGAATCCCGGCATCTTTAATGCATTGGTCACATCAGGAATGACCCTGAAGCTGATAATGATGTTTTCTCCTGGGCAAAATGGGAAGAATGGATTTAAAGGCCACAGTGCTTTGGTTAAAACTTTTGGAGAAAATGAAGGACCTAGGCAGAAAGCATTCTCATGGATCGGAGATTTAAAGATCATCTCCTTTGTACATCTTCCTGCAAATAGATCCATCACCGACATTTTGTCTTTTTGGTCGAAAGTTGGTTTGGATGAAGAAGAAGCCATGACTGAAGAATGAGAGTAGAGTAATGGAAAATTCAGAAGATGGAATATAGAAAAAGAGGAATGTGATCCGTAATGGATGCGAATATGAAGCCACATATATATAGGCAATCAGAAAGCCACATTAATTAGGAAATCATGCTTATTGCGGCAAAACGACTCTTTTGAGACACGTGTTAATCCAAGATTTGTCCAATGCCTACAAGCAGTGCGACTGGCTATTCTTATTTTCGGCTATTCAGGGTCGAACACGCGTGTTCAAGGGTCATAGGATTTTCTGCAGATACGTATGATTACATTTCGAAAGGAAACCACAATGTATCAATCGCATTGAGAATGATCGACATGGGTGCGACCGAGTCTGGGTGGCTAAGCAACAAGTAGCCAATGATTAGGTTCATACGATTGTTGGATAGGTGTCTGAAGACCATAGAGAGCAAGAATGTGGGAAGTATTTGGAAGCAAAATGAGGAAAGAAGCGGCTACAATAATCGTTAGGACGTGGGAAGCATCTAGAGCAACGAAGCAGTGTTATAAATAGATGATCAAACAAGCATGAAAATTCGTCTCACACCAACCCAAACAAACCACCAAATCAATTATCTTTCAATTATCTCGTCAACTTTACATTCCATAGTGTAATCGTAGTTCTTTATCAAGTAAATTATTTTCCTTAGTACAAATATTTACTTTTCGCATTTGCTATTTACATTTCTTAGCTTAACTCATAGCATAAGTACAATAGCTAATAATCATAACTGTCATTAAAGTACTCTTTAGCGGTCGATATCGGTCGATTCTAAGTTTTCTTTCCTACTCTGTTTTATCTGCATTGAGAAAGTCCTTTCTTATGGAAGGCAAGAAGTAACCCATCATCAGAAGATGAACCCCACCCTCTAACTATCGCCTGATCCATTTACACTTTGAGCGAGTGGCTGAATAGGCGATCTATCTCCTCAGACCTCGGTCATACTTAATGTCTGCCTACTTTGGTGCTCGGGGTCATTGTTGTTTGTTTGAATTGGAACCACATTCCAATTCTGGCACGTCCGTGTGCCACCCGTGCTGGAGAAAGGATCACAAAAACTGTAGCAAACAAAATTGGGATTGTTTTTGCATTTCGTTGGCATCCACATTATATTCTCAAGTGATGTGTGTTTGCTGAGGTTTTTTGCGATTCTTTCTCCAGCACGGGTGGTGTGCCGGTGTTCTAGAATTGGGATTGCGGTTCCAATTCAAACCGAACAACAATGACCCCGAGCGCCAAAGTAGGCAAACACTAAGTATGACCGAGGTCTAAGGAGATCGGTCGCCTATTCAACCACTTGCTCAAAGTGTAAATGGATCAGGTAATAGTCAGAAGGTGGGGTTCGTCCTCTGATGATGGGCTACTTCTCGCCTTTCGTACGAAAGGACTTTCTCAATGTAGATAAAATGGAGTAGGAAAGAAAACTTAGAATCGACCGATATTGACTGCTAAAGAGTTGTAACATCCCGAATTTTTGCCAACCTGGAATTAGACGTCCTTAGGCAATGGGTCGATCCTAACACCTTATTAACTTGTCAGAACTCAATCCCAAAGTCTAAAACCGCGTTTGAACCCATTTCCTTCACAAATCCCACCCTTCACCACCTTGTTCTTTCAATTTTTCTAAGTACTTTCACCTTAGACACTGTCTTAAACTAGCTAAGTATTATGACTTGGATCACTTTATATACAAACTGCAAAGGCCCAGGTACCACCTCAGACGGAAATTACTCAGGACTAAATCCTTTAGAAATTAGGCGAGAATTAGCTAGTGTTAAACTAGAGTACTTGTGAAATTAGCACCAATCACTTTAAATACGATCTGCAAGACCCAAAACTTGTAGAATCATTGATGCTAGGTTACCCTAAAATCTAGGATCAATCTCATTACCCGGCTGCTCTCGGGAGCATCTCGAAAGTCCGTATCAGATCTGGACCGCACGTCCGAAGTCCGATTAACACGAAGTTAAGGAATTAGGACCGCCTTGCTGGGCTTGACAACCATCTAGGAAATCAAATTCAGATAGTGTCCTAGTGCAATTCGCTTGAGTCCGGAGCGAGGAGTGTGAGAAACATGAAAATAATTTCAAAATAAATATGAATTTAGGAAATCTGGCACATGTCGCTTGCGGTTCAGTATTGAGCAACCTAACCGTCAGAATCAGACCAAATTACACCCTCGGATCAGGGATATTTCCCCAAACATATCTATGTACTCGACATCTTCGATCGAGATCCACTGACCATTGAACTGAAACTTGTCTGCCATTTGCGGCCTGAAATTCTGACTGAAACAAAAACTTAGCCATACTTAGATTCAGTGTTAGTGAGCTTAAGTCCGACCGCACACAGAAAAGGGGCCACCAGAAGTCTTCCATTGAGCTGAAACTGACCCACTTTGGATATAACCTAAGTATACCTTGACCTGAAGTCTATTTCGGTGAGGTTTTAGGCTATATAAGGACCTTAAAACCCTCTCTCATTCAGCCATACGAGTTTGAGAAAACCCTAGGAGAGAAAGAGAGAAAAGAGAGAGAAAATGTGGGAGTTGTGGGAGCATCTCCCTGCCACCTGATCCTGCCACTCTGCAAGCTTCACCACTCCATTCTCATCACTTTCCCAGTGATTCTGGCGTCATTTCTAGGTAAGAAACCCTAACCTTAAACTGATTTGGGGTTTTGATAGTTGTAGGTTATGAAATAGCTAACCTATTTCATTCTATAGGTTACCAAACTGCCGAATACTAAAGCTTAGCGAATCTATCGACTCCGTTACGATTCTACGACAAAAGGTGCGGACTTTAGGTGTATAGGTTATGGTTTTCAACACTTTCAATGTCAGATAATGATAGATTCATGATCTGCATGCAATTGCACATGTACAAAGTACTGTCTGTTTTCCGTTTCGATTAAATACGAAGAATATGGAATTTTGTGTATTCTAGGTATTTGTAGAAAATACCATATACGTATAAATTTTAGAAATGTGTTGGCCATGATTATTTGCTGTATGAACATATTATATATGTGTATAATACTTACTTGGCGAAAGGGTTTGCCCTAATACATGTTTTTGCTGGTATACGTTATGTATGTAAAAAAGGTTTATTCTAAGTGTTTGTGAAAATGACCGAATGAATATAAAATTCGCATTCATGCTCTCCATGATTGATTGTCATGGATACATGATTGTTGTATAGGCGACACCCCTTTGACGAAGGGATTTGCCCTAAATCACGCCACGGCCAATATACACTATATATGCTAAAACGTGTAGCCCAAGTGTTTGTGGAAATGACTGAATGAACATGGAACTTGGATTCCTGCTTGCCATGACTATCCGTCGTGGGTGCACGCGTGTTATAGTTGGGGCAACTCCCCAGTGAAAGGATTTGACCTTATACCTATTTGATCAACATACGTCATGTATGTTGATGTATGTAGTTTAAAGTGTTTGTTGAAATGTCTGAATGAGTAGTAGTTAGTAAATTGTAATGTATAAGGGTGTTGAGATAGGATTCTCAGCTACCTTAGAGATGTATATGATTTTCCTCCATGTTGCTTGTTTAAATTAACCGCTTACTTATGAAATATAGGTGTTTGTATTTTCTGTTTATATTGTGCTTTATTACATGTTTTAGGACATGCTTGTCAACATGCTTGAATTACTTTGTTTATTCTGCTTTACTCTACATACTTCTGGTCATGGATTGATTGTGTTTGGGGCTATGATTATAGTCCAGGCAATCGGTAACTGGATTGAATTCATGGCTAAGATTCATTTGCCACGTGAGATGTGTTCGACGAACCCGAGTCGTACTTCGGTTGGTGATAGTGGTTGGCCACACGAAGTGCTTATGCGCTTCATATCGTTCAACTTGTTGTGCGGTCGAGCTAGCCGGGCTCGTCAAGTAACCCGATCTATCTTATGTATGTTCACCATGTTTGGATGCCTCTGCTTGAACCAGGGTACCAAACTTACCAGTGAAATCTCCTCTAACCATGGTACCTCGATCCGCTAAGACTCATGAGCTGGGCATGGTGGTATGGGACACCGTGGTCGAGCTGTCGGCCTACGCTGGGGCCACGTGCCTCCCCATAGTGTCCATTGAGCAACTAGACTCGTGAGCCGATTATGGTGGTATGGGACACTATATTCGAGCTGTCGGCCTACACTGATTGGTGACGAGCCCTTTGTAGTGACCTTGAGCATACTCTGAATTTGCGGTGAGGCGACGAGTTTTACCGTGGTGAATAGAGTAAGAACTAGGCCTGTATCAATTTAGTGATGAACCGTTAAAAAGGTGATGGGGGAGCTGTATAACGAATGCGTGTAACAACCCTGGCAGCCTTTGCAGCGCCCTAGAACCACACTATCGTATGAGATTATCTAGGTTTGACGACCCTAGAATGGATCATGTTTGGGAATGATACAAGGGAGGTACCTTAGTTTCCCAATCCTGCTGTTTGAAATGGACTAATAACAACTCGGTAATCATGCTCATCATCGCACTGCATGTGCCTGGAAGATGTGGAGCACTGAGGAATGCAAGCATGCCGCGAACGTAAGATGGTGTCGCATGAGGGAGTATGCGGTGAGGGCATGCATCATGACTGCATTTCATACTTGCATTAACAAAAGTATTTAGAATTGTTTGATTGTACTGCTTGACTGAATTGATAATATGTTAACCTATGCTTTATTGTTCCACTAAGTTGATCACTCACTCCCACGTTATGGGACGGTGTTGTACACACCAACCAGACTTGTTTGAGTTTCAGATGATGGCGATGCTGCGAAGCTGAGCTGGACTCTTATGAGGATGAGGAGGATTCCTCCTTTACGCAGTTTCAGGCGGGTTCCTGTGAGCCGTGTCCTGATCGACGGGGCTTTCTGGGATATTGACTAGATGACCTTACACAACTTAGTATAATTTGAAATTGCACTTGTAAATAGTTAACCTAGTAACATTATCACACTCTGGAGACTCACCACAGTTTTTATATTTTATATATCTATCACAGTCTTCCGCTTGCAATCTCACTTGTCTCTGGAGTATGATATGCTGTTTTGGCTTAATCTCACTCATGTTCAATGCACTAATACAGAAAACATTCAATCATCATTCATTTTGTTGCATAAGTGATGCGTTGGAACTCGGGAGTTGAGTTTATGCTCAACCCCCGATTTTTAGGGCGTTACAAGAGTACTTCAATGACAACTATGATTATCAACTATTGTACTTATGCTATGAGTTAAGCTTATAAATGTAAATAGCAAATGTGAAAAGTAAATGATTATACTAAGGAAAATAATTTACTTGATAAAGAACTACGATTACACTATGGAATGTAAAATTGACGAGATAATTTACTAAGGAAAATAATAAATAGCAAATGTGAAGAGTAAATAATTATACTAAGGAAAATAATTTACATGATAAAGAACTACGATTGCACTATGGAATGTAAAGTTGATGAGATAATTTACTAAGGAAAATAATAAATAACAAATGTGAAAAGTAAATAATTATACTAAGGAAAATAATTTACTTGATAAAGAACTACGATTACACTATGGAATGTAATGTTGACGAGATAATTGAAAGGTAATTGATTTGCTGGTTTGTTTGGGTTGGTGTGAGACAAATTTCAAGCTTGCTTGATCTTCTATTTATAACACGGCTTCATTGTTGTAGATGCTTCCCACGTCCTGACGGTTATTGTAACCATTTTCCCCTCATTCTGCTTCTAGATATTTCCCATGTTCTTGCTCTCTATGGTCTTTAGACACCTGTCTAGTGATCATGTGAACCTAATCATTGGCTACTTGCTGCTTAGCCACCCAGACTCGGTCGCGCCCATGTCCATCATTCTCAATGTGATTGATACATTGTGGTTTCCTTTCGAAATGTAATCATACGTATTTGTAGAAAATCATATGACTGTTGAACATGCGCACATGTAGCTCACATGTGTTCAATCCTGAATAGCTAGAAATAAGAATCGGCCAGATAGGTTACAAACAAGCGCTAAAGAAGTGACCGAGTTCAAACGACCATGTGACAAGTGGCTAGAAAAGAAGCAATCAAATTCGCACGATCGCCCGACACATGGCATAATGTTGATTTAAGAAATGCAGAACGTGGGAAACATCTGGAAGCAGAGTAGTGGAAAACGATTACCATAACCATCGGAACGTGGGAAGCATCTGGAGTCGTGAATTAACCTTATAAATGGAAGAAGATTGCAATGAAACAATTCATCTCATACCAAACCAATCAAACCAAATCTATCTTCAATTGTCTTTCAATTATCCTGTCAAGTTTATGTTCCTTAGTTTAACTTTTTATCATTCAAGTAATTTTGCATTCCTTAGAATAATCATTTACTTTCTACACTTGCCAATTACATTGCATAGTATAATCCGTAGAATAATCAATAGCAGTAACCCTGTAGTCGTTAGCCTTAACTGTAACTAGAATTGTTGCTAGCATATCAAATCTAGTTCGACTACTAAAGAGCATCCTTCAATAGCTGATCGTGGCCGATTGTAAGGATTTTCTGTCCCTCTCACTTTATCTACATTAAAAAGTCCTTTCGTACGGAAGGCAATGAGTAACCCATCATCAGAGGACGAACCCCACCCTCTGACCATTGCTTGATAAATTTACACATTGAGCGAGTGGTTGAATAGGCAACCAATCTTTTCAGAATCTAGTCTACTCTGTGTCTGCCTACTTCGGCGCTCGTGGTCATTGTTATTCGGTTCAAATTGGAACCTCGATCCTAATTCTGGTTCACCCCCACGCCACCCGTGCCAGAGAAGGATCGCAAATAGCAGTGAACACACATCACTCAAGAATATAATGTGGATGCTAATGAAATGGCACAGTTAGCTGCAGGTCTAGAAGCCTAAAAAGGATCGACTGGTCAGTCAATCATGGTCCAGAGAAGGTCGTTACCTTTTTTTTTCTAAAGAGAAGATATAGCAGAAATTTGTCAAATATAAGTGGAGGAGGACGATTGGAGAGCTCCCCCAATGGGTTACTTACAATGTCCTCGCACCAAGACTGACAGGGGCTAATGGAGTATTATGTAATCGTTGATGATGAACTTTATCGGAAAGGGGCAGATGGAGTATTACTTCGTTGCTCATCTAAAAAGGAGGCAATGTTGGTCATGGAAGGAGTTCATGAAGGCATATGTGGGGCCCACCAGGCAGGGAGAAAGATGAGGCTTATGCTTAGATGTTATGAGTATTTCTGGCCAAAGATGATGGCCGATTGCACCTAATATGCAAAAGGATGTGAAGCTTGTCAAAGGAATGGGCCAGCGCAATATGTGCCTGCAGCTGAATTGCATCCCATCATAAAGCCATGGCCATTTCGGGGATAGGCGATCGACCTAATTGGACAGATCCACATACCTTCAACTCAGTTGGTGACCGATTACTTCACTAAATGGGTTGAAGCAAAACCCATGAGAAAGGTCGGTCACAAAGAGATCATCAGCTTCATTGAGACCAATATCATCCACCGCTTTGGGGTGCCAGAATCCATTACTATGGACCGAGGGCTACCTTCTCAGCCAAGGAAATGTGTACCATGGCCGACCGATATGGTATAAAGATTTTGCATTCAACCCCATATTATGCTCAGGCCAATGGTCAAGTCGAGGCTAGCAACAAGGTTATCAAAAATATTTTGGTAAAGATGATACGAGGGAATCCGTGAGAATGACATCTCAAGCTATTTGAAGCTTTGTGGACCTACAGGGTATCACCTTGCACAAGCACAGGGCATAGTCTATTTGCTTTAACTTATGGGCATGAGGCATTATTGACTAAGAAAATTATGGTTCCGTCATTACGAGTTGTGCATCAATCCCAACTGACTCCCCCAGAATTCATAGAAGCAATGTTGGCCATGCTTGAAGAATTAGACGAGGCTCGCATCAAGGCTTTGAATTCAATCATGGTTAACAAAGCGGTTGTGGCACGAGCCTATAAAAAAAGGGTTAAAGGAAAGTTTTTTGGAGAAGGGGATATGGTCTGGAAGATGGTTTTGCCCATCGGGCAGAAAGATCGAGCATTTGGTAAGTAGTCACCTACTTGGGATGGGACATATATCATTGAGCAAGTTCTTAAGGGAGGAGCCTATGTTCTAAAGGACTTGAACGGTAATATCGCACAAGCCCTTATAAACGCCCGTTTTTTCGAAACAACGCTTTACTTCATTATGGGAAGTTTTTTTTTTTTTTTTGTTAGCTTGTTAGTACACCCACTGTTAGATCACACTTCACTGTTAGCCACCCCCACTAGGGAATCGATGCCAATATGGGAAGTTATCAAGAATAGGGCCGAACCAGTTCAGTAGAATAAACAGGGCTTGCATTTAAATAAAGCCCTGAATAAGGGTCCATTAGTTACAATATATATTGTTGGGGCACAAAAATATATGATTCAATAGGAGTTTGGTCTGTTGCGCATCAAGGATCCAAGATAGGCAGCCCTGCCATTACGCGGCCCTCTCTCTATCATCCCTCTCTGGAAAATTTGCCGCGATGAATAGTTGCGCATGATAAATAATGCCATAATGAATAGTGCCATGATGAATAGTGTTATGTGCGATTAATAGTGCTTGATGAATAGTGTTGTGCGGTGAATAGTGTTGCATGGATAAATAGTGTTGCGTGCGGTGAATAGTGTTGCGCAGATGAATAGTTACGCTGGTAATAATGTTGCGTAGAATGGTGCCCGTGGCACGAAAATCGATGCCTCGCACGTGTGAAAGCCTATAAATACCCCCTCCCACTCTCATTTACATCAACAGAAATTCCAAAGAGAAGGAACCACGTGAATAATGTTGTGCAGTGAATAGGGTTGCGTGATGAATAGTGTTGCATGATGAATAATGTTGCGCGGTGAATAGTGTTGCGTACGTGAATAGTGTTGCACGAATTTGATGGGTCTGTTGCGCGGTCGTGCAATAAAAGGCCTGCACAGTCCTGTAATTTGCAGTTTTGAGGGTTCCCTTTACAGTTTGATTTTCGATGCATACACCTCTCAAGTGTCGACTCGAAGCAAAGGATTTTGGACTCGCACAACTCCTCTATCACTCTGATGGACACCAAATACGCTGAAATGCTGCCGAAATCGCTATTGAATTGATTATCCTTTCTATTTTAACTGATGATCGATTATCCTCCCCTTCATCTCTAAAATAAAGTACAATTTTATTTAATTAAAATAACTGATACTCTGCTTTGAACAATAGGTATTCCATCCTTACACAACCGCAATAGCTTTTATCTCAACTAACACGATTGTTTACTTCATACCTAACAGATTTGCACAAAATTTCATCGACAATACACAACCATCATCACAGAGAATACAAGAGAAAGTTGAAGCATTTACGATCAAAGATAGACAAGACCAGAGAATTCAGTTTGACTGAATTGGTCTCTGCTCGCCAACGAGAAAGACAAATCAGATGACGAATTCATTAGTCTATGGAAAGACTTGGGGGCATCATGTCGATATCTTCCCGGAGAATCGGATCAGGTCAAGTTATGTTCAGGATGACGAAAGAAACAATGATGAAGAAGATAGAAATGTGCAATTATGATGACATATGAAAGAGAGCTTCAAAAAAAGAAAAAAGAAAAAAGGGGATACCGAGTCCAGAGCATTGATGAATAAGACAAGCAGTATTTCAGCCTTATGTCTTTATGAACCTTCGTTCTATAGTGAAGCAAGAATGAAGAATGCTCAATGAATAGAGAAATTAGAGAAAAAAATGATTTCTAAATATGCTTTTTAAACATATCCTTCCGAATAGTCATGTGAAACTCTTGATTCTTTGATCTCGGAAAAGGTAATTGTTGATTTTTTGAGATAATAATTGTCGGTATCATTTTTTTGTAGGTCAACATTGGAGCTAGTATCATTACTACAACTGAACTATTATATGATAATGCTCAAGCTTGGGAGTATTACGGTGATCGAATTATTGCTACGACTGAAAGATAAAATAGTTTTGATTGTAAAGATTCTAGAGAAAATCTTACCCAATCAAAAGGGGGCAAATCAGCAATAAAGCTCCAATACAAAGCTCCATGCTCTACCCCCAAAGTTTGAATGCAAAACTCTAAAAGCTAAGCAAAGATCGAAGAGTAAAGTTAAGCAACGATCGAAAGAACTACGACACAATACATATGTTCAAGCTGCAACCAATGGCAATTGTTACAAGCGTAACCAATCTCCAAGTCGTAAGAATTAACTTGTATTGACTGGAAGTGACAAGTCTAGAACTACCACCGGAGTCATAACCCGTGGAGAAATTCATTGATAGATGGAAAACTTTGGGAGCTTCATGCAGACAATTATCCAAAGAAAAGGAACATGTGAAGATGTGCCTTGAAGTTGCGGTAATGACCGCTTTAGTTGAAGTAGGAATATACCAATATGTCCTAGAGGGGGGTGAATAGGACTTTTTCAAATGTTTTATGATTATTTAAAATCCTATCAAACCTATCCTGAGAAAATATTCACAAATCAGAATTTCTTTAAAGTAACTCTAATGGCTTCCAAGCCAATTAGAGGATCCAATCATAAAACTGATTAAATGATAAAAAAGAGGTAATTCAGAGTTTATGATGGATATAATTGTGTGTGAGGTGTGATCAAATATGAAAGCATTTAATGAAATCACACAAGTAATCAAAGACAAACATCAATCACAAACACAGTCATTTTTATAGTGGTTCAACTACTTGTCTACTCCACTCTCGGCAAACGCACTCAACCTACTCTCGGCAAACGCACTCAACCCTTGAGTTTACTGGATTTCAAGAAGGAGGTTTCACAACTGGTTCACCTCAAACTGGAGGTTTTAAATCAGGTTCACCTCTAACCAGTACAACCTACACCTAGGCTGACGGTTTATGCTCCCACGAGCAAGGGTCAACACATAGCACCCGATTTTAGGCACACTGGCCAAGAATCCACTCAAAGAACCTCACTTGTTTATGCTCCCACGAGCAAGGGTCAACACAACACACCCAAATTTTAGACCACCTTGGTCAAGGACCTACACAAAGGACCTAACGTTTATGCTCTCCACAGAGTAAGGGTCAACACAAAGCACCCACCGCGTACACTCCCGTCGGAGGCCTCCTAGAGGACTTGCAAGGGGTGAGAAACACCTTAGACCCAATCCTATAGAAGGAATGATCACAAGGGTCCTATGGACTCTAATAACTTACAAATAAGCAGATGAGTCCCTTTCAGTGCATTGTTCAAGATCTCCTCATTTGATAAAGAACTTCAGCTTCCTTGATCCACAACTCAGAAGATGTACCAATACATGGCGACGGGTTGGGTCAAGGTTATAATGGAATCCTACTCTATTGATTATTTTTCTATAAGGGAGATAGAGCGATTCTTATCATCTATGCATTCAAGGCATCCCAACTTAATAATTTGCCATTAAGGTGGTAGCTGGAGGATCCTTGAATGCGGAAGTTCATTCCCCAACCACTCTATTGAATGTCAATGATGAGGGTGGATTGGGGGATGAACTTCCATGAGAGAGGGCTTTGGATAAATGATCTAAGGTTAAACACTCAAAAGCACTCTCATCTTTCTCTACCAGCAACTAAAGACAAGCTCTCATTAAATAGGCAAAAGGTTCCAACGGATATAAAATGGTCACATTTATGAAAGAGTTCGATATCATCGAGCAGGGTCGATATCATCGAGCGTATACTCTCGATTGCATCGACTAACCGTTCGATGACACAAACTCAAATGTCATACACTTTTGAAACATTTTGCCAGCTGGTCGAGGGCATCAAAACAGGTGTCGATATCATCGAATTTTAAACTCTGATTGCATTGATACGAGGTTCAATTCCTCGACATTTGAAAAATGAGAGAGACTTGCCTTTGAAATATTTCAGGTCAAAAGAATGATTGAGGCACACTCGATATCATCGAAATTTGAATGTCAATGATATCGATGACATCGATAAATCCAAGGATTTTACCAGTGAGCTTGCTGGACAGTTTATGTCCATTCTCAATGCAATTGACCCAGCCTCGATATCATCGATATTTGAATATCGATTCTATCGAGTGACCCTCGATCCAAGATGAATCAACCTGAAAAATATTGTTGGATAACTAAGTGTCCAAGACCGATATCATCGAAGGCCTTCCGATATCATCGAAATTTGAATTCTGAGGATATCAAGGAGAACTTCGATATATCGAAGATTTTATGATTTTCCTTAGAAAAACAGGAACACAACATATATGATGTCGATTATATCGAGTCAGCTTCGATAGACTCGAGATTCAAATTTCGATGTTATCGATACGACTATCGATACATCGATAATTCCGTCTAGAGAGTTATGTGGTTGTTGGACATCTTATGTCCTCATTTCAATATTATCGATTGAGTTTCGAGGACATCGATAGCACTGTTCGATAACATCGACCAATCTATCGATAAATCGACAGAGGTAGAAAACTTAGAGATTTTTCTATTGTTTGAAAAAGTTTTCTAACCAATAAACCCTATGATATTCTAACCAATTTAAAGGGTTTTAATTACCTAGTGTTTTGGGACATGGGATGTGAGGCTAAGATTTACCTGTGGCGAGTTCGGGCCCACATCTGGTTGAGGCAGACGGTTGATTGATTTTCCTATGGAGCTTCTCTGTCTAGCCAACTCAAAACTCACGCTAATTGACAAACTAGGACACTTTCAATCTCCCCCTTTGTCAATTACGTAACAAAATACCAAAACACTCTAGAACAACATCTAGACAAACACCCTAAATTGTGTGTACATGCACTTTACACAATTTTACAATATCTAGTGAACCCATACACACAATCAATAGCTACTCCTCCTAACAGCATTCTCCCCCTATCTTGGTGTAGTTGCTCCCCCTAACACCTGCATCACCATTCACAAACAAATATACATAATTTTTTCGTCGGGGTGTTTGATTTGTTCTCCCCCTTTTTGTCAGTCATTGGCAAAGGAAAATTCTATAGTTGATATTGACTGGAGTTGAAGCAAGTGGGGAAAACCAACATTCAGAGGGCACATGCATAAGATAGATAGATATAACTAGCAGTGCATTCCAGAGAATTTGTATGCATTGTAGAAGATCAAATAGGGCATAATAGTAAGCAAATAATATAAAGAGCACAACAACGCATGCATTCCACACCATTTGAGCTATAACCAGGTAAAACAGGGGATGACAATAAGGCAGATATGAATTATAACCAATCATAGCCCAAAATATCCAAAACATATATACTGCCCAAGATTGGCAGTAATATAATAGTTATCCCCCTAAAAAAAAAGCCCATTCATGGGCACCCAAAAAACCATAAGTATTTAACCCATTCATGGGCATATACAACACAAAAAAAAAAAAAAAAAAAAAAACTGTTAGACTCTACAGGTTAGGAAGCCATCACATACACTCATGTAAACGTAAGGCATACAAAAAGATACCCATACTCTAACGTTGAGATGAAAGTAGGGTGAATGTGATGGCACACAGACTGTCTTTTCATGACAGAGGTGTAGAGGAGGATGATGCAATATCGTCGGGTCGGCAGGTGACTAGATCCACCAGTTGTTGCACCGTTTGTTGTACTCCATTTACCAGGCATTCTAAGACAGTAAACCGTGTATTCACAGACTCCTTGAGCTGGGCGACATCTCGCTATATTGCTCCAATCCTGTCTTGATGGAGCTTAAACCTTTTTGCATGCCCAGCCTCTAATATGGATGAAGCTTGATGGGGCGCAGGAGGTTCATTTCCAGCCATTCCAGCCCCTTCAGCAGGAGCATCACCTTCACCTCCTTCTCCTTCTTCATGAATTCCTTGCTCCGGTGGATACTCGGGAAACTTGTGGAATTTTAAATCCATCCTTCGAATGTTGCTTTTATTGAAGACATGAAGGGGAAGTTTCGGATCGTTCGTAGTTGGAAAGCCGATGGCATAGCACACAGTGTGTATAATCCAGGGATAGGGCAAGTGAACACCCCAAGATGTATGAATGGCATAGACTAACTGATGTACAATAAGGGTAGGGTGGCAGACCTTATTCCATGTGGCTATGGAGTAGACTTTCATGGTCATAAACCCAGTGAGATCGGAATGGTTGGTACTTCTGGGATAGATGTTTGACGCGAAGATACCATGCAAAACGCGAAACCGTGGTTCTATGAATTTGGATTTTAAAGCATTGCCTTGGTACCAAGGAATGTCACGGCCATGGCAGAGAAACTTCATGACCATAGATTGAGTTTCAATATTTTCAAGATCCATATCCGGAAGACCAACAGGTGACAGGGTAAGACCAAAAATTTCAGCAATAGACTCAGGGGTGATCTCCACATTGTCACCATCAATAGACACAGTGATAGAAGGCAGATCAGACACTGGAGAATGACAAGAGGTGAAAAGGTTGTATGTCCGTTCAAGGTGACATGGCCCACCAAAGTCAAGAACAAGTAACTAGTCAATTGCAGCAAAAAGAGATTCCAGATTATACGATATTAGACAGTCCCTGTCAACCTTTCTCTCATGGATAAGCTTCCTACCAATATATTTGGCTAACGCTGGATTTACCTTAGGTGGAGGAGGTGTCTGTGCCTTAGATTGGGACCCGCCACGCGATCCGTGTCTAGTGCGTTGGCGTGTAGGGGTCCCGCGTTCAGGAGCCTTTGCTCTTTCTTTTGAAGCAAGAACTTTTTCTCGAGAGGCTCTAGAAGACTCTCCAAGACCGGACACTTTTCCTTTGTCCTTTACCATTTGATGTCACTCACAGACAGAGATTTGAGAGATTTGGGGATAATCGGACAAAATTCCTCTTGAAAATCTGAAAATACCCAATCCAAAAACAAGATAGAATCTTGAAAAGAAGGAATGGAAGGGGTAATACCGGTTTTAAGTTTCGTGCGAACCGACGAAAGGAGATGAGTAAGAAGAAAGTAAACTGACTTTTTGATGAAAAATGTGATCTTTCCCGCTCGGCCGCCTTATATCGGGCGGCAATCTTCGATATCATCGACCAGTGTTTCGATGATATCGAGAGACCCCACTCGATGTTATCAAAACTGTCTTCGATATCATTCTCGATCATATGACTCTTCCCATTCCAAAGAGGTGTCGATGATATCTACCTTTGATCGATTTATCGAGAATCCACATGACTTATCGACAGACATATCGAAGGTGAATAATTTTCATTTTTCTGTAGTTCCACAAACTTTCATGTATAGTATAGAATATCTTTGAATCAATAGTATACATAACAAAATTTTGTACAAGCATTGTACAAATCAAAGTTATAAACATTAGAATGTTTATATACAAAATAGGATTGAGGTGAGAGACCTCAGATGTATCATTAGGAGCTTAGCAAAAATTGCATCATTTCAGCAAATATCCAGATCTCGATGCATGACCTGGACCTATTTTTCTATGCTCAATATTTCTAGGCATAGGGATCATCCCTTCCTTTGCCTTTAATGATATAGCAGTGGTTATTTGTGCAACAACCCTTCATCATTGATTTACCTGATAGGTTAAGGATTTCGCATTCTTGATTGTTGAATGTAACCACACGCCCATTGTCACAAATTTGAGAAATGCTCAGAAGATTATGTGTTAATCCTTTTATGCAAAAGGCTATCTCATTTTTGAGTGATTTTATTCCTTTGATAATTCTCTGTCCAATTATTCTAGTGGTGCTTCTGTCTCCATAGGTGACTATCTCATCATTAAGATCTGAATAGTTTGACAGAAGGGGTTTGTCACCCGTGACATGTCTTGAGCAACCGCTATCATAACGTCTCAGAGAAATCAGTACAAAGACCCAAGTACCACCTCAGGCAGAAATCACTTAGGATCAAATCCTTTAGAAAATAAGACAAAATTAACTAAGTGCTAAACTAGATTAGCTGTGAAATTAGCTTGAACCACTTTAAATATGAACTACAAGACCCAAAACTAGCAGAATCATTAGTGCTACATTACCCTAAAATCTAGGATCAATCTCTAAACCCAGTTGCTCTTGGGAGCAAATTAAAACTTAGTATCGGACCTGGACCAACCGTCAAAAGTCCGATGACCACAAAACTATATACTTATGACCACCTTACTGGGCTTGACAACCATCTCGGAAGTCAAATCTAGATAGTATCCAAAAACGCGCAACTTGAGCCCGGAGCGAAGTATGTGAGAAACGCAAATATCCTTTGAACATGAACTTAGATTTAAGTAACTTGGGCTGTTCACCTGCGGGCCAAATCTAAGGTTTCAAACCATTAGAATCTGACCCAATTACACCCTCGGATCAGAGAAAATTCCCTACACAGGTCAGTGTACTCGTGGCCCTGATCGAGTGCTGACGACCGTTGAACTGAAACTGGTCCGTCACGGTCGATCCACAAATCCGATCGGGCTAAAAACTTAGCCTGGCATAGATCCAGTGTTAGGGAATTTCCCCCTGACCGTAGGCAGAAAAGGGGCCTTCAAATGTGCTCCGTTAGATCGAAACAACCACTATTTGGCTATAACCCAAGTATAACATGACTGTGGGGCCATTCCCATCAGTTCTGGGCCAATATAAGCCCCTTAAACCATCTCTCTCCCATGCCATACGAATTTTGCAAACCCTAAGAGAGAGAAGAGAGAAAAGAGGAGAAGAAAGAGAGAGAGAGAGAGAGAGAGAGAGAGAGAGAGAGAGAGAGAGAGAGAGAGAGAGTAGTTGTTGGGATCCTTCCCTGACGCTCTACGTGCTTAACCATCATTCCTGTATCGCCATACAGGCGATTCTGATTCCGTTCTTAGGTAAGAAAAAGTAACCCTAATCTATTTTAGGGTTTCAAATAGTGTAAGTGATGAAATAGCTAACCTCTTTCATGCTATAGGTGGCCGTCGTGCCGTAGATAAAGATTTGACATACAAACTGAGTTCGATACTTGTTTATTGGCGAAAGGTGTAGACTATAAATGTTTAGATTATGGTTTTCAAGGCCTTCAATGTCAGTTAATGATTTATGACTGACTTGATTGCTATCAAATATGCTTAGATTCGATGTTTCCCGTATATTACATATGTATATAAACAATGTTGATTATAATGCATTCCAAGTATTTGTTATAATGTTTGAATGAATATGGAATTATGATTTGTGCTTGCCATGATTATTAGTTGTTAATGTATGATCGTGGGGCACGTGGCAACTCCTTTGTGAAAGGATTCGCTACTATATGTGTTTTAACTAACTTATTGCATGTATGTAATATGTGTAGTCCAAGTGTTTGATAAAATGCTTGAGTGAGAAATTGCTTGATGTAATGTATTTGATGAAGGCGTTGAGATAGGATTCTCAATCCCCTTACCTAGGGTTACAGTTTCCTTCATGTAATCTATCTTACTACTATGTGATTTATGAGTAAAATGCTTATGTATGTTAATATGTACTCTATGTGCTCGTTAAAATGCTACTATGAGATTTATATTTAAATTGATTGTTACATGCTGTCTTAGCCATTACATGTGAATGATATTGTTCTGGAGTGTGCTTGGGGCTACGTTGTAGTCCAGGCAATCGGTAATGGTTTACGATCGGTGGCTGAACTGTTTTAGCCACGATGGATGCGTTCGACGAATTGGAGTCGTACGTCGTTTGATGACAGTGGTTAGGCCACGAGGAATGCTTATGCATTCCATGCCGATTAAGTCAATGTACGCTCGTACTAGTCGAGCTTGTCAAGTAACCCGATTGGCCCAATGTATGTTCACCATGTATGGACGCTATTGCTTGAATCTAAGGTACCAAACTTACCAGTGGAATGCTCGTTTAACCTTGGTACCTTGATCCGCTAAGACTCATGAGCCAGGCATGGTGGTATGGGACACCGTGTTTGAGCTGTCGGCCTACGCTGGGGCGACGAGCCTCCCATAGTGTCCAGTGAGAAAACAAACTCGTGAGCCAAATACGGTGGTATGAGACACTGTATTCGAGTTGTCGGCCTACGATCAGGTGTCGAGCCCGTAGTGACCTCGAGTATACACTAGGACTACGCTAAGGCGACGAGCCTTTCCGTAGTTGCTTCGAGTATAAGCTAGGCCTGCGGTGATGGTGACGAGCCTCTCCGTAGTGACCTAGAACTGCTATCATATGAGATTAGCTAGGATTGACGACCCTAGATGGATCATTGTTTGGGAAATGATATAAGGGAGGTACCTTAGCTTCCCAACCTGCTGTATACATATGCTAAATTAAGAACTTGGCTAATCACGCACATGCACCGCATTGCATGTGCCTTTAGTGTTGGAGTTAAGCAGGGCGGGAGTGTTGCATGCCACGATCGTAAGATGTTGTCGCAAGAGGGAATGCAGGCGAGGGCATACATCCTTGTATTAACAAGAGTATTTAGGACATGAGTGTTGTACTGCGTTGCAGATGATGGCAATGCTTACGTAGCGGAGCCAGACTTTTATGATGATGAGGAGGAGTTCTCCTATTTGCAGCTATCAGGCGGGTCTATGTAGGCCATGTTCTAATCGATGGGGATTACTGGGATGATGACTAGATGACATTACACATTTTATATATTTTGAAAACTTTGCATGTAATTAATTAACCTGGTAACATGATCATACTCAGGAGACTTACAATCACTTAGCTTTATATACTTATCACAGTCTTCCGCTTGCGTAAGTTAATTGTCTCTGGAGTATGATTTGCTGTTTTGGCATAATCCCACTCATGTTTAATGTACTAATATGGACAACATTTAATCATCATTATCTATGTTGCATAAGTGATGTGTTGGAACTCGGGAGTTGGGCTCCTGCTCGACCCCCGATTTTCAGGGCGTTACAAGTTGGTATCAAAGCATGATTTGGATTAAACTGAACCTGGGTTTTGGTCACACGACGCGCGCTGACATACTTGACTTAGGAGGGGACGATAAAACGTAGAAACAGTCTTAGGATTCCAAGTTTCGCTCGTCGACGAAATAGACCGAAATTGGCCGTATAAATAGGACACGTAGGACTCTATGATCATATGAAATGATCCCAACACCTTCCTAGACCATCAATCGACGAGTTTAGACCAAAATTCAACCCATTTCACATCCAAACAACCCTAAAGGCGTGAATATTCGTGTAATGGGAACCGAATCCACTTCAAACGGCCGAGGGGGCCCAAATCCCGCAAAATGGGGGGACCTAGGGGGTCCCCCGTACATCATCGGCACCCCGGGAGGGGGGTGGCCACCGCCGCACTGCGGCGGCGCCGCGCCGGGTTCAGAGGACCGCTGCGGCGCACCGTGGTCGGGCTCGGCCGGGCCTATTGGGCCGGCCCTTGTAAACAACTATGGGGCCCACCAAATCACATGGGGACCCCCTTTTCTTTCCCATTTTCTCCCCTCTCCCCTCACACACCCCTCCAAGCTTCCCTTTTTCTTTAAAAGTCCCTTTTCCCTCTCAAATCCTCCCTCCATTCACACATCTCCTTCATCTTCTTCATCACATACCCATTCTCCACCTTATCCCTCAAACCCATCTCCCCTCTCCCACATTTCCTTTCCATTTGAGCACATAAACCCTATTTTGTGTCTCAAAAACTTCAAAGTTCAACAACCCATTCTATCCTTCCATTTTATTTCACTTCATGACTCTTTTTGAGCTTGTGACGGGCATCTTTTTGCTTTTCACGCTTCTTTCCCTCATGGGGAAGAAGAGGGATCCTACCGATGAAGCTGGGCCTATCCGCCCTACCCATATAAGGAAGAAGGCGAGCGCCGAAGCTAGCACAAGCGCCGCCCAAGAGCGTAGGTCGAAGCGGGACTTAGATCCCCAAATTCCAATCGAAAGAGTGCTACCGGCGAGCATCGAACACGGTCAGTTTGGTGGCCATAGGGTTGTACTTGAAGCTCATATAGATGAGAGGCTGTTTGGGCTACATCCAATAATGGACCTCCTGGTGAACGCAGGATGGGCTCCCATGTTCGAGGGCAATCTCACACATGTGAGAATACTGTTTGGGCCTTCTACACCCATATACGAGACCATCGCTAGAGCCTCTACAGTTCACTGTTTCCATTGGAAGGCGGGAATACACAATCAATGTAGACTTGGTGTCCCGGATTATGGGAATTCTACGTGGTGAGGTACATGCCAGTGAGAATTATTTCAAGAGTGTGCGAGAAAGAGATTGTCGTACGCGATATCTTTATGGCCGACTGGTTCCCTGGACGTGAGGCAATTGCTTCCCATCGACAAAATTGACAGATGATTTCGGCTTGTTTCACTACATTTTCACATATAATGTGTATCCACGGTGAGGCAACCGTACTGAATGTACTCGGTTGATGGTAGACTTCCTGTACAAAGTTGGGCAAGGGGACAAGCTGTGTCTGCCCACGTTCGTCCTACTACAGATAATTCAGACCGTACGCACTGTTAGGAATGATGTCTCATTTCCATTTGGCCGACTGGTATGTAAGATCGCTCGAGATTTCGGCTATACACTTAACATGGATGATGTTGCGCCGATCCGCTTCATAAATGATACTACGCTTAACAACATGGGGATCGGCCCTCGATAACATCAATCCCGACTTGACGAGTATGGGAGGAGTCAGAAAGTGAGGAGGAGGAAAGTATTGATATAGAGGAAGAGAGTGAGGATGAAGGCAGTGATGAGTCAGAGGAAGAAGGCGAAGAAGAGGAATGGCAGGAAGAGGATGAAGAGGAGGCCCAAGGCACTGAGGAAGGTTATTCTCTAGCCGCACGGGGGCGTAACAGTGATTGGGCTACTTCAGAAGTTTGCTGGGCTCAAATCGAGGAGGGTCAAGCCACCCTGCGACAGGAGGTCGGACAAGTCCTGGCCAAACTTGGAGAGACCCGAGCCAAGTTAGAAGAGCATCAGGCCTTCACAAAGTGAAAATTTAGCAAAGTGTCTCGCGCCTTGAGGGCTATACTGTGTTGTCTGCAGGACAAGGGTGCACCTCCACCATCGCCAGACTCGGACGACTAGACATACATATAGTCATCTTTTAGTTTGCTTTGTTGTTATTTTCTTGTTTCTATGTATAGCCTTGATAGGCTTGGTAATGTGGTAGGATGATTTGTAGTTTTTAGTGTATGGAATCCTGCTTAGAATGACTCACATACGTTTCCTGTCATGATTCATGTAAAACTATATCTCATGTATTGTGACAAATTTTGGTAAAAGAAATGCATGAAGCTTCTTCTGGTTTGGAATGTGAATGACGTGTGGATGAGTGTATGTTCTTATGCTAAATCTCACATGGGTTGCCCCGCTATTTCATTACGATGTGATCCTCGGTATGGATTGGCTCACTGAGATGAAGGCAGAGATCAATTGTGATACTAAGGTGGTGACAGCCCATGAACCTGAGGGCGTGCCCTTTACATTCCCAGTGCAGGTCAGTTGGTACTACCGCATCAGTTGCTACGCTACCTTATTAGAGCATGTTGATCGTCCGACATTGGGGAACACGCTAGTAGTTTAGGATTTTGTAGACGTGTTCATGACCATACCCAGGTTACCTCTTCAGCGCGAGATCGATTTTACCATTGATCTTGTACCTAGTGCGACACCCATTTCATTACCCACGTATCGCATGCCTCCATATGAGGTGGAGGAACTGAGGAAACAGATCGATGTTCTGTTAGATACAGGTTTTATACGACTAAGTGTATCTCCTTGGGGAGCGCCTGTGTTTTTTGTGAAGAAGAAGGATGGATCACTGCGATTGTGTATTGATTATCGCAGGTTGAACCAAGTGACGGTGAAGAACAAGTATCCTTTGCCTAGGATAGATGATCTGTTCGATCAGTTGAAGGGGGCACAATAGTTCACGAAGATTGACTTACAGTCAGGGTATCACCAGTTGCACGTTAGGGATGAGGACGTACAAAAGACAACTTTCAGGACCAGTTTTGGGCACTACGAGTTCCTTATGATGTCGTTTGGACTCACAAATGCACCGGCAGTGTTCATGGACTTGATAAACTGGGTGTTTTGGCCGTATCTATTCTGATTCGTCATCGTGTTTATAGATGACATCCTGATATACTCCAAGAGTCAGGAAGATCACGAGGAGCACCTGTGAGCAGTCTTTGATACTCTCAGGAAGAACCAGCTGTTTGCACAGTACAAGAAGTGCGACTTCTGAAAGGAAGGAGTTAAGTTCCTGGGACGTGTGGTGTCTAAGGAAGGGATAGCTATGGACCTTGCTAAGGTAGTCGTAGTTCAAGTCTGGGAGCAGCCCGGTTCGGTTACTAAAGTGAGGAGCTTTCTTGGCCTGGCGGGTTACTATCGACGCTTCATTAGGGATTTTTCCAACATAGCCAGATCGTCGTCTCAGCTAACTCGGAAGGATCTTAAGTTCGCCTGGAATGAGAAGGTAGAAGCAGCTTTTAAGGAGCTGAAGGACATCTTGACGTCCGCCCCTGTGCTAGTATTGCCAGAGCAAGGGGTCAAGTATACGATATATACCGACGCATTTCGTGTTGGTTTGGGTTGTGTCCTTATGCAGAAGGATAGGGTGATTGCCTATGCATCGCGGTAGTTGAGGAAACACAAGAAAAATTACCCTACGCACGACCTAGAGTTAGCGACCATCATTTTTGCATTGAAGCTCTGGAGACATTACTTCTACGGAGAGGAGTTCGAGCTCTTCTGCGACCACAAGAGCCTTAGGTACATATTCACGCAGAGGGACTTGAATATGAGGCAGCGGCGATGGATGGAAACCTTGAAGGACTTCAAATTCGTGGTCTCCTACCATCCTAGCAAGGCCAACCTTATGACAGACGTATTGAGCCGCAAGAAGGCTATAACATTTGCGGCTCCATTGATGATAGCCGAGTGGGATATGCTTGAGTTCATGCGAGATTTTGAGCAGTAGCTCACGGTGGAGGAGCCATTTGAGAATGTCGCACACATTCGGGTGCGGCAACTTATTGATGATAGGATCGTAGCGGCTCAGAAAGATGTGCTTGGCTGAGATGAGAGAGCAGGTGAGCGACAATGAAGACTCCGAATGGAGGGTTGGCTTAGATGGAGGTTTGCGGTATCGTGGCCGCCGGTGCGTCCCTAATCTCCATGACTTGAGGAGAGAAGTACTCGAGGCTGCTCACAATTCGAAGATGGCAATGCATCCTGGTAGTACGAAGATGTATCGAGACATAAAGCGTTCGTACTGGTGGGACAACATGAAGGCCCACATAGTCGACTTTGTGTCTCGTTGTCTCACATGCCAGCAGGTCAAGGCAGAGCATCGTCGACCCCCTGGACTGCTTCAGTCCATGCCTATAGCAGAATGGAAATGGGATTTTATTTCTATGAATTTCATCTCAGGGCTACCAAAGACGAGGAAGGGACATGATTCCATAGGGTGATCGTGGACCGGTTGACGAAATCGGCCCCATTTCCTCCCTATAAGAGTTTCGAACTCGGTAGATGACTTGACAGATTGTACATCAAGGAGATAGCGCGTCTGCATGGAGTTCCTATGGAGATCGTGTCGGACCGAGACACACGATTCACATCTATCTTCTGGACTCGTATCTATAAAGCAATGGGTGAGAAGTTGAAATTCAGTACCACGTTCCACCCACAGACTGACGGGCAGACGAAATGGGTGAATCAGGTGTTGAAAGATATGCGGCAAGCTTGTGTGCTTGGTTTTAAGGATAGTTGGGATGACTGTTTTCCTTATGCCGAGTTCGCCTATAACAACAGCTTCCAGGCGAGTATTGGCATGGCTCCTTACGAGTCCTTATATGGGTGCCCCTGTCGAGCACCGCATTGCTGGGCAAAGGTTAGCGAGAGAAGTTTGATTGGCCCCGAGTTGGTACATGTGACCTCAGAGAAGATCGACATTATCAGGCGTCGACTTCTTGCAGCATAGAGCAGACAGAAGAGCTACGTCGATACGAGATGGTGACAACTAGAGTTTGAGGTTGGGGACCACGTGTTTTTGAAAGTTTCCCCATGAAGGGAGTCCTTCGGTTTGGAAAGAAGGGAAAGCTCACGCCGAGATTTATTGGCCCATTACAGATACTGGACCGAGTGGGTGTGGTGTAACATCCCAAAAAATCGAGGGTCGAGTAGTAACTCAACTCTTGAGTTTCCAGAACATCACTTATGTAACATAGATAATGATGATTAAATGTTGTCTGCATTTGTGTATTGAACATGAGTGAGATTAAGCCAAAACAACATATCATACTCTAGAGACAGTTAAATTGCAAGCGGAAGACTGTGATAGATATATAAAATATATAAAAACTGTGGTGAGTCTCTAGAGTGTGATAACATTACCAGGTTAAGAAATTTCAAGTACATTTTTAAAATATACCAAATGTGTAAGTGTAATGTCTTCTATCCCAATTACCATAGCCCCGTCAATACAATAACAGGTCTTCATAAACCTGTCAGAGAGCTACAAGTAGGAGAACTCCTCCTCCACATCATAGTAGTCCGGCTCTGCTTTATAAGCATCGCCATCACCTGAAACTCAACAAACCTGGTTGGTGTGTACAACACCGTCCCGTAACATGGGAGTGAGTGATCAACTCAGTGGAACATTAAAGCATAAGTTAACATGTTATCAACTCAGTCAAGCAGTAATGATAAAGCAGTACAATCAAACAATTCTAACTACTCTTATTTAATGCAAGTATGAATGCAGTCATGATGTATGCCCTTGCCAAACCACCCTCATGCGACACCATCTTACGTTCGCGAATGCATTCATCCCTCAGTGCTCCACATCTACCAGGCACATGCAATGCATGATAAGCATGATTACCGAGTTGTTATTAGTCCATTTCAAATAGCAATATTGGGAAACTAAGGTACCTCCCTTGTATCATTCCCAAACATGATCCATTTTAGGGTCGTCACTCCTAGTTAGTCTCATACGATATTATGGATTGAGAGGCATAGCGAAGGCATCACAAAGGGCTCGTCACCCGTCAGCTCGGATACAGATCTCACCGTATGCGTCTCAATTGCTGGCCGTCAGCTCGAATACAGGTCTCACCGTACTCGGCTCAATCGCTGACCGTCAGCTCGAATACAGATCTCACTGTACTCGGCTCAACTCATGCTCTAGTTGCTGTGAAGGGCTCGTCGCCAATCACAGACCTTAAAGTATACTCGAAGACACTACGGAGGACTCATCGCCCGTCAGCACGAATACAGGTCTCACCGTATTCGGCTCTCGCCGTAGGTGTCGACAGCTCGAATATAGTGTCCCATACCACCATAATCGGCTCATGAGTCTGGTTGCTCACTGGTCACTACGGGGAGACACGTGGCCCCAGCGTAGGCCGACAGCTCGACCACGGTGTCCCATACCACCATGCCCGGCTCATGAGTCTTAGCGGATCGAGGTACCATGGTTAAAAGGGATTTCGCTGGTAAGTTTGGTACCCTAAGTTCAAGCAGTGGCGTCCAAACATGGTGAACATACATTAGACAGATCGGGTTACTTGACGAGCTCGGCTAGCTCGAGCGTATAACAAGTTGAACGATATGAAGCGCATAAGCACTTCGTGTGGCCAACCACTATCGTCAACCGAAGTACGACTCGGGTTCGTCGAACACATCCCACGTGGCAAATGGAACTCAGCCACGCATTCATTTTCGTTACCGATTGTCTGGACTATAATCATAGCCTTAATCACATTCAATTTGCAGATAGCTAAAGCAGTAATGAATCAAGATTCAAATCATACAACCAAAGTCTGATATTATCCGTTTAGGGCTGCCAGGGCTGTTGCACGCACTCGTTGCTCCACTCCCCCATCACCCATGACGGATCATACAACGTAAACATGAATTTAAGCATATGCATTACATATATAAAATCATAAAAGCAGTTGAGCATGTTATGAAGCACAACACAAGCATGAGTGTGTACATATTCAATTTCTAACCACACAGCTATCTAAGGAAATCATACACATAGTTAAAGGAGTTGAGAATCATATCTCAACACCCCTAAACGTTACAATTTACTAACTACTACTCATTCAGACATTTCAACAAACACTTTAAAATACATGTATCAACATACATGACATATGTTAATCACATAGGTAAAAGGCCAAATCCGTTCACTAAGGAGTTACCCCAATCATAACACGCATACACCCACGACAGATGGTCATGGCAAGCAGGAATCCAAGTTTCATATTCATTCAGTCATTTCCACAAACACTTGGGCCACACATTTTAGCATATATAGCGTGTATTGGCCGTGGCGTGATTTAGGGCAAATCCTTTCACCAAAGGGGTATCGCCAATACAACAATCATAAATCTATGACAATTAGTCATGGCGAGCACGAATGAGAATTCTATACTCATTCGGTCATTTTCACAAACACTTAGAATACACTATTTTAACATACATAGTGTATGTTAGCAATCATGTATTAAGGCGAATCCTTTCGCCAAACAAGTATTTTATCCATATATAATATATTCATACAGCAAATAATCATGGCAAACACATCTCTAAAATGTATACGTATACGGTATTTTATAGAATACACTATTTCTACATACATAGTGTATATTAGCAAAACATGTATTAGGGCGAGTCCTTTCGCCAAACAAGTATTTTATCTATGTATAATATATTCATACAACAAATAATCATGTCAAACATATTTCCAAAATTTATACGTATACGGTACTTTCTACAAATACCTAGAGTACGTAGAATTCCATATTTTTCATCTTTAATCGAAACGGAAAACAGACAACACTTTATACATTTGCAATTGCATGCAGATCATGAATCTATCATTATCTGACATTGAAAGCGTTGAAAACCATAACCTATACACCTAAAGTCCGCACATTTTATCGTAGAATCGTAACGGAGTCGATGGAATTGCTAAGCTTCTGTATACGGTAGTTTGGCCACCTATAGATCGACATAGGTTAGCTATTTCATAACCTATAACCTATATAACCCCAAAACAGATTAGGTTAGGGTTTCTTACCTCAAAACGAAGTCGGTATCGCCGGGAAAGCGATGAAAATCAGGTGGTACAACTTGTGTAGCGACAAGGGACAGTAGCAGGAAGGATCTCCCACAACTCTCCCACTTTCTCTCTCTTTTCTCTCCTCTCTCTCTAAAGTTTCTCTCAAATTCGTATGGCTGCAATGAGAGAGGATTTAAGGTCCTTATATAGTCTAAAAACTCACCTAAATAGACTTCAGGTCAAAGTATACTTAGGTTATAACTAAAGCGGATCAGTTTCAGCTCAACAGAGGACTTCTGGCGGGCCTCCTTGAGCCAAAGGTCGGACTTAAGCTCACAAACTATGGATCTAAGTTCTATTAAGTTTTCGTTTCGGTCGGGATTCCAGATCACGCGTGGCGGACCAGTTTCAGTTCAACGGTCAGCGGATCTCGATCGGAGATTCCGAGTACATGTAGATGTGTATGAAATTTCTCCTGATCCGAGGGTGTAATTTGGTCTGATTCTGACGGTCTGGTTGCTTAAAACTGATCTGCAAGCAACACGTGCCAGATTACTATTCAAGATATTTTATTTTGAATTAATTTCACATTTCTCACACTCTTCACTCTGAGCTCAAGCGAATAGCGCTGGGACACTATCTGGATTTGATTTCCGAGATGGTTGTCAAGCCCAGCAAGGCGGTCTTAATTCCTTAACTTCGTGTTAATCGGACTTCCGACGTGCGGTCCAGATCCGATACGGAGTTTCAAGATGCTCCCGAGAGCAGCCGGGTAATGAGATTGACCCTAGATTTTAGGGTAACCTAGCGTCAATGATTCTATAACTTTTGGGTCTTGCAGATCGTATTTAAAGTGATTGGTGCTAATTTCACAGGCACTCTAGTTTAACACTAGCTAAATCTCGCCTAATTTCTAAAGGATTTAGTCCTGTAAGATTTCTGTCTAAGGTGATACCTGGGCCTTTGTAGTTTGTATATAAAGTGATCCGAGTTATACTACTTAGCTAGTTTAAGTTAGTGTCTAGGATGAAAGTACTTAGAAAGATTGAAGAGCAAGGTGGTGAAGGATGGGATTTGTGAAAGAAATGGGTTCACAAGCGATTTTAGCCTTTGGGACTGAGTTTTGACAAGTTGATAAGGTGTTAGGATCGACCCATTGCCTAAGGACGTCTAATCCCAGGTTGGCAAAAATCCGGGATGTTACATGTGGTGGCCTACCGTCTTGCTTTGCCCACACCACTCATAAGCGTACACAACGTATTTCATGTATCTATGCTGAAGAAATACGTTCCTGACCCTTCCCACATTATCAAATGGGAGCAGGTACACTTGAGTGAGGACGCTACTTATATACTGCGACCGACGCGTATCCTAGATAGGAGGGAGCAGGTGTTGCGCAGTAAGGTGATTCCACTTGTGAAGGTTCTATGGACACACCACACTAAGGAAGATGTTACTTGGGAAACAGAAGCCGAGGTTCGCAAGAACTACCCTCAGATTCTCGAGGAGAATGAAAAGGGGGGTAGATTGTAACGTCTCGGAGAAATCCGTACAAAGACCCGAGTACCACCTCAGGAAGAAATCACTTAAGACCAAATTCTTTAGAAAATTAGATGAAATTAACTAAGTGTTAAACTAGATTAGCTGTGAAATTAGCTTGAACCACTTTAAATACTAACTGCAAGACCCAAAACTAGCAGAATCATTAGCGCTACATTATCCTGAAATCTAAGATCAATCTCTAAACCCAGTTGCTCTCAGGAGCACATTGAAACTTCGTATCGGACCTGGACCGCCCGTCGAAAGTCCGATGAGCACGAAACTATATCCCCTTACTGGGCTTGAGAACCATCTTGGAAGTCAAATCCAGATAGTATCCAAAAACGTGCAACTTGAGCCTGGAGCGAAGTGTGTGAGAAATGCGAATATCCTTTGAACATGAACTCAGATTTAAGTAACTTGGGCTGTTCGCTTGTGGGCCAAATCTAAGGTTTTAGACCGTTAGAATCTGACCCAATTACACCCTCGAATCAGGGAAAATTCCCTACACAGGTCAGTGTACTCGTGGCCTTGATCGAGCCCGTTGAACTGAAACTGGTCCGCCACGGTCGATCCACAAATCCGATCGGGCTGAAAACTTATCCTGACATAGATCAAATGTCAGGGAACTTTCCCTGACCGTAAGCAGAGAAGGGGCCTTCAGATGTGCTCCGTTGGATCGAAATAGCCACTATTTGGCTATAACCCAAGTATACCATGGCTGTGGGGCCATTCCCATCAGTTCTGGGCCTATATAAGCCCGTTAAACCCTCTCTCTCCCATGCCATACGAATTTTGCAAACCCTAAGAGAGAGAAGAGAGAGAGAGAGAGAGAGAGAGAGAGAGAGAGAGAGAGAGAGAGAGAGAGAGAGAGAGGTAGTTGTTGGGATAAGTTTTAACTAACTTATTACATGTATGTAATATGTGTAGTCCAAGTGTTTGATAAAATGCTTGAGTGAGAAAATGCTTGATGTAATGTATTTGATGAGGACGTTGGGATAGGATTCTCAATCCCCTTATCTAGGGTTATAGTTTCCTTCATGTAATCTATTTTACTACTATGTGATTTATGAGTAAAATGCTTATGTATTTTAATATGTACTCTATGTGCTCGTTAAAATGCTGCTATGAGATTTATATTTAAATTGATTGTTACATGCTGTCTTAGCCATTACATGTGAATGTTATTGTTCTGGAGTGTGCTTGGGGCTACGTTGTAGTCCAGGTAATCGGAAATGGTTTACGATTGGTGGCTTAACTGTTTTAGCCATGATGGATGCGTTCGACGAATTGAAGTTGTACGTCGTTTGACGATAGTGGTTAGGCCACGCGGAATGCTTATGCATTCCATGTCGATTAAGTCAACGTACGCTCATACTAGTCGAGCTGTCAAGTTACCCGATTGGTCCAATGTATGTTGACCATGTATGGACGCTACTGCTTGAATCTAAGGTACCAAACTTACCAGTGGAATGCCCGTTTGACCTTGGTACCTCAATCCGCTAAGATTCATGAGCCGGGCATGGTAGTATGGGACACCGTGTTCTAGCTGTCGGCCTATGCTGGGGCGACGAGCCTCCCCATAGTGTCCAGTGAGCAAACAAACTCGTGAGCCGAATACGGTGGTATGAGACACTGTATTCTAGTTGTCGGCCTACGATCAGGTGTTGAGCCCGTAGTGACCTTGAGTATACACTAGAATTACACTAAGTTGACGAGCCTTTCCGTTGTTGCTTCGAGTATAAGCTAGGCCTGCGCTGATGGTGACGAGCCTCTCCGTAGTGACCTATAACTACTATCGTATGAGATTAACTAGGATTGTGTAACGCCCTGAAAATCGGGGGTCGAGCATAAACTCAACTCCCGAGTTCCAGAACATCACTTATGCAACAAAATGAATGATGATTGAATGTTGACTGTATTCGTGCATTGAACATGAGTGAGATTAAGCCAAAACAGCATATCATACTCCAGAGACAGTTAAGTTTGCAAGCGGAAGACTGTGATAGATAGATAAAATATATAACTTATGATGAGTCTCCAGAGTGTGATAACATTACCAGGTTAAATAAATACAATTGCAGTTCTAAAATTTACCAAATGTGAGGAAGTGTAATGCCTTCTATCCCATGTGTCATAGCCCCGTCAATACCTTATCAGGTCTTCATTGACCTGCCAGAGAGATACAGATAGGAGAACTCCTCCTATCATCACAGAAGTAGTCCGGCTCTGCTTCACAAGCATCGCCATCACCTGAAATTCAACAAATCTGGTGGGTGTTCGGAACACCGTCCCGTAACGTGGGAGTGAGTGATCAACTCAGTGGAACAGTAAAGCATAAGTTAACATGTTATCAAATCAATCAAGCAGTAATGATAAAGCAGTACAAATCAAGCATTTCTAACTACTCTTATTAAATGCAAGAATGCAATGACATGATGCTGTATGCCCTTGCCAAACCACCCTCAAGCGACATCATCTTACGTTCGCGAATGCTTACTCCCTCAGTGCGCCACATCTACAAAGCACATGCGGTGCGATGATGCTCATGATTACCAAGTTTTTATTAGTCCATTTCAAACAGCAGTATTGGGAAACTAAGGTACCTCCCTTGTATCATTCCCAAACATGATCCATTCTAGGGTCGTCAATCCTAGTTATTCTCATACGATGTTATGGTTTGAGAAACGTAGTGAAGGCATCGCAAAGGGCTCATCACCCGTCAGCGCGGATACAGATCTCACCGTATGCGGCTCAATTGCTGGCCGTCAGCTCGAGTACAGGTCTCACCGTACTCGGCTCAATCACTAGCCGTCAGCTCGAGTACAGGTCTCACCGTACTCGGCTCAACTCACACTCTAGTTGCTGTGAAAGACTCGTGGCCAATCACAGACCCTTGGAGTGTACTCGATGATACTACGGAGGACTCGTCGCCCGTCAGCACGAGCACAGATCTCACCGTACTCGGCTCTCGCCGAGGTATCGACAGCTCGAATACAGTGTCCCATACCACCATATTCGGCTCACGAGTTGATTGCGCAATGGTCACTACGGGGAGGCACATGGCCCCAGCGTAGGCCGACAGCTCGACCACGGTGTCCCATACCACCATGCCCGGCTCATGCGACTTAGCGGATCTAGGTACCATGGTTAAACGGGGATCGCCACTGGTAAGTTTGGTACCCTAGGTTCAAGCAGTAGCGACCAAACAGGGTGAACATGCATAAGGCAGATCGGGTTACTTGATGAGCTCGACTAGCACGATCGCCCGTTGAGCTGCACGACATGAAGTGCATAAACAACTTCGTGTGGCCTAGCCACTGCCGACAGGCAACGCACGACTCGAGTTCGTCGAACACATCCCACGTGGCAAATGAATCTCAGCCACGAGTTCAATCTCGTTACCGAGTGCCTGGACTATAATCATAGCCCCAAACACAATCAATTACAGAGATATAAAGCAGTAATAGATCAGGATTCAAATCATACAATCAGTCGGGTATTATCCGTTTAGGGCTGCCAGGGCTGTTGCACGCACTCGTTGCTCCGCTCCCCCATCACCCATGACGGATCATACAACATAAATATAAATTTAAACATATGCATTACATAGTTAAAATCATAAAACAGTTGAGCATGTTATGAATCACAACACAAGCATGAGTTTGTACATGTTCAAATCCTAATCACACAACTATCAAAGGAGATCATACACATAGTGAAAAGAGGTTGAGAGTCATATCTCAACACCCTTATATATTACAATTTGCTAACTACTACACATTCAGACATTTCAAGAAACACTTAAACAACCATACATCAACATACATGACATATGTCGATCACATAGGCATTAGGCCAAATCCTTTCACTAGGGAGTTGCCCCAATCATAACACGCGTACACCCACGACGGATAGTCATAGCAAGCAGGAATCCAAGTTCCATATCCATTCAGTCATTTCCACAAACACTTGGGCCACACATTTTAGCATATATAGGGTATAATGGCCGTGGCGTGATTTAGGGCAAATCCTTTCGTCAAAGGGATATCGCCATTACAACAATCATATATCCATGACAATTAGTCATGGCGAGCACGAATGAGAATTCTATACTCATTCAGCCATTTCCACAAACACTTGGAATACACTATTCCAACATACATAGTTTATGTTAGCAAACATGTGTTAGGGCGAACTCTTTCGCCAAGCGGTTATTTTATCCGCGTATACCGTATTCATACAACAATTAATCATGACAATTACATTTCCAAAATCCGCACGTATGCGGAATTTCTAGAATGCGCAATTTCTACATACATGACATTTACACATGAACATGTATTTTTGCGATCCCTTTCGCCAAACTAGCATTTTATCCACACATGATATAATCAAACATTAAATAAACATGTCAAACATTTTCCCAAGAAAAATACGTATACGGTATTTCTACGTATATCTAGAGTATGTGAAAATCCATATTCTTTATCGCTAATCGAAACAGGAAACGGAAAGCACTTTGTACATGTGCATTTGCATACAGATCATGAATCTATCATTATCTGACATTGAAAGCGTTGAAAAACGTAACTTATACGCTTAAAGTCCTCACCTTTGGTCGTAGAATCGTAACGGAGACGATAGGTTTGCTAAGCTTCCGTATTTGGCAGTTTGGCAACCTAGAGAACGAAATAGGTTAGCTATTTCACAACCTACAACAGTCTAAACCCCAAAACAGATTAGGGTTAGGGTTTCTTACCTAGAAACGACGCCGGGAACGCCGGAAAAGCGTCAAGAAAAGGATGGTGCAGCCCGTGTGGTGGCAGGGAACGACGGCAGGGAGATCCTCCCACTTCTCCCTCACTTTCTCTCTCTTTTCCCTCTCTCAAATCCAAATTCGTATGGCTGGAATGGGAGAGGGTTTAAGGTCCTTATATAGCCTCAAAACTCACCGAAATAGACTCCTGTTCAAAGGTTACTGCTAATATAGGATATTCGCCACTTTTCCAGCTCAAAAGAGGTGTTCTGGTGGCCCTCTTTGAGCCAAACGTCAGACTTAAGCTCACCCTCTGCGGATCTACGTGGGATTACGTTTTCGGCTCGATCGGATTCCCAGATCGCACGTGGCGGACCACTTTCAGTTCAACGGTCAGTGGGCCACGATCCAAAATTCCAAGTACATGTAAATGTTCCTGAAATTTTTCCTGATCCGAGGGTGTAAATTGGTCTGATTCTGACGGTCTGGTTGCTTAATACTGATGCGCAAGCGAAAGGTGCCAGATCACTATTCCAGATATTTTATTTTCAAAAGGAATAGTGTTTTTCACACACCCTCGCTCCGGATCGAAATAAATGGCCGTGGGACATCGGAATCGCCTGATTTTTGAGATGATTGTCAAGCCCAGTGGGGCGGTGCTGGTTCCTTAGCTTCGTGTTAATCGGACTCCCGATGTGCGATCTAGACCTAATACGAAGTTTCGTTTCATTCCCGAGAGCAGACGGGAAATGAGTTCGGTTCTAAACTTTAGGGTAACCTAGAGTCACATGTTTTACAAGTTTTGGGTCTTGCAGATCGTATTTAAAGCGATCCCAACGGATTTCATGGCTAGTCGAGTTTGCACTTAGTTAACTTTGTTAAATTTCTAAAGGATTTAATCCTAATTGTTTTCTGGTTGAGATGGTACTTAGGCCTTTATAGTTTGTATATAAAGTGATCCAAGTTTTACTACTTAGCTAGTTTAAGTTAGTGTCTAGGGCGAAAGTGCTTTGAAAAATTGAAAGCACAAGGTAGTAAAGGGGTGGGATTTGTGAAGGAAATGGGTTCAGGAGTGATTTTAGACTGTGGGATTTAGTTCTGACGAAATAATAAGGTATTAAGAGCAACCCATCGCCTAAGGATATCTAATCCCAAATTGGCAAAAATCCGGGATGTTACAATCTACCCCCCTTAAAACAAAATTTCGCCCCCGAAATTGGCTAAGGGTAATAAGGGAAAATTTCTATTATTTCATTTGCCTAAGACTTATTGATTTCAAGTTTCTACGCGTGGTAGGGTAAATACCAGCAGGTTCATTTTAGTCTACCCCCCTTAAAACTTAATTCTTTATCCATTTCTCTTACCCTGATGGTTTGCTACCATTTATTTATTTACCTATTAGGAGTCTTGACGACAAATCCCAATTATCTCGAGTAAGACAGCTGTTTTCATTGTTTGACCAACACGGAGAGACGGTAATAGTGGGCTTGATCCCGATACATCGATCATCTACCGGGCCAGGGTAGAAAGCTCATCGTATCCCTTCTGAATCCTGGTGGATCCTGGTCTTCTGCTCGGCCAAGCAGTGAGTCCGCTGGTAGTCACCCAGGATTGAGAATTGGGTCAAGCCGCGAATTTTTCGCAGTTGTATATTTCAGTAACTCCGTAGTCCGATCACTCTCTAAGAGTAGGGAATGTCCATCATTGAAAGGCTCAAATTGTTTATTCTAAGGTTGCCCTTTAGGTCTGAGTCTAAGAGAGTCCTCGATATTATCTATGTCCAAGGAAAGGGTGAATTATATCGTACTAGATCATCCTAAAACGGTTCCTTATAGTAGAACTTGCTAGGGCTTCTATAATGTTCGCACTCAACGAGCACCGTTTCGATCCTGGGCCAGTGGGGTAGGGTCCACCGCGTTTCCGCTGCGCCACCCAGATCAAAGAGGTGTATTAGGTGACCTAACTAGATTGGGCTCATCATGTTCTACCCCCCTTAAAATTTTATTTTCGCCCTTAAGGCTCAAGATTTATGCCCTGCTCCGTATGTCGGAACAAGGTGTAATTTAAGTCTTATCCTTGACATGAAATGAAATGCGGTCTCCCCCTACATCAGTCTTGGTACCTAGGATTATAGAAAGGGGCTATCACGGATGGGTGTGAGTTTGAGGCAAGATGCCTAATTCTACCAAGGAGTGTTGTCGCGGTCCAGACTTATCCTATTTAATTATGTCTAGCTTAATAGGCAGGCTATCTTTTTACGTTCAAAAACACAATATGTATGCCAACATGGCATGCGATTTGGGACCTAATCCCTAACTGTCTGTTGCCCATTTGGGCAATTCCTTAGGCCTAAAAGACAAAGTCTCTATCAGCAATATACTCCTAACACTTTTCAAGGACAAAATCATAAACTCTTAATTGTAAATGGTCGGGCCAACACGGAAAGAAAATTGTGTAGTGGGTCTGAGTCGGTTAAGCCGAATAGCTGAGTCTATTATTCAATTGGCTTAGCATAATTAATTAGTCTTGTACTCTCCTTAGCCTAACTAGTAGCCTAGTCTTAATTGAGGAGTAGCGGGAATCCATAGGTGAGTCCAAAGTCGATGCTTCTACACTAGATGATTTCATACCATTTTAAATAAAGGAAAATTGTTTGTTTGTTTGTTTGGAATTTGAGTTGCCTGAACATGAATGTAGCTACGCTCGAGCACTTCACATATGCTCAAACCAACTAAGGGGGTTCTAGAGTTCACGTTCTTAATTGGTTGGATTGCCTATACCGTCAGGTCTGTCAAAACACTGCTCTAGGTCCAAACTCTATGGGTCATATTTGTCAAACAACCATTTACTCTAAAGCTTAAGCTATCAGAGTGTGGTGGGTTAATGTATATCAAGGGACTTTATCACTTCAACACCCTTTGGCCAGCGGTCTTCAGTTGTATTAAATGGGACTGGATTACTAATCCTACCTCAGGATTGGGAGTAACATGGTTGGTAGGAGGGTGGGTGGGGATCAAAATTATTGGTAGAGGCTTTGGAAAATGAGCCTCAAATGGGGGGTGTAGGAGCTCAATTGAGAGAGAATGAAGAGGGAGGAGGTAGGTATTACTGTAAACATTGTGGAATGATGGATGATGGTCGAAAAAGGTGGAATGTAGGATTGAGAGGGAGATTGGAGAGAGAAACAACAAGTTGGGGGGCTTGGAAGAGTGATGTGAGAGAGAGGGGAGCTCCAGACCTAAAAATCCCAAACCCCAGCCAAAACCGCATGTGCCAGGGGGTAGGGGAGGTCGGGCCGACCAAGACCAGACCCGGCCCGACCCGTACGGCCAAGTTTGGCGGAGGTCCACCTCCAGAGTGGAGGTTCCACCCCCGCCCAAAGTGGCCGGTGGGCTGCCGCCGCAGGTGGGGTGTGTTCCCCTTGGTCCCAAGGTGCCAAATGCACCCGGGTTCGACCTTGGATCTTAGTACATTTAAGTGGGGAGGCCCCCGACTCCAGTTGAGGCATTTTCGGGGCCAATTACAAACTAGAATGATTTTATATATCGTGTGACATATGATTTTGGGGTAGGAGGAGCTAATCTATCCAACTAACCCATTTACTTGGTTAGATTCCAAAGTTTGAATGGTCAAAAGTCCAATTTATACATATATTTACTACTTATAGTAAATTTTTGTTTAGGTGTTATTCTTCGTCATTTATACGTTAGAATTTATATCTGGTATGATAGGATTTAGAAAAAATTAAAGAATGAAGTGGTGCAAGGAGAGATTTTGAAGAAATTGGGTAAAAAGGGGTTTTAGGCTTTGGTGTTGTGGTTGACCCACAATCTAAGGACATTCGTCTCTAAGGAATGACTCACACCCGTCGACTGATGGCCTAGAAGTGATTCGGGATTGTTTCGCTTGATCATGGGTGTGTACGACCCAATCTCAACGGTCGATTTCGGTTGGTTTCGCCGTTCGGCGAATTTGGAAAATCCTAAGTCAGTTTCTATGTTTCGTCGCTCCCTCCTAAGTCAGAGTGCGTCAGAGTGCGTAGTGTGACCATAACCCAGGTCCAGTTTAATCCAAATCATGCTCTGATACCATCTTGTAACGCCCTGAAAATCGGGGGTCGAGCATAAACTCAACTCCCGAGTTCCAGAACATCACTTATGCAACAAAATGAATGATGATTGAATGTTGACTGTATTCGTGCATTGAACATGAGTGAGATTAAGCCAAAACAGCATATCATACTCCAGAGACAGTTAAGTTTGCAAGCGGAAGACTGTGATAGATAGATAAAATATATAACTTATGATGAGTCTCCAGAGTGTGATAACATTACCAGGTTAAATAAATACAATTGCAGTTCTAAAATTTACCAAATGTGAGGAAGTGTAATGCCTTCTATCCCATGTGTCATAGCCCCGTCAATACCTTATCAGGTCTTCATTGACCTGCCAGAGAGATACAGATAGGAGAACTCCTCCTATCATCACAGAAGTAGTCCGGCTCTGCTTCACAAGCATCGCCATCACCTGAAATTCAACAAATCTGGTGGGTGTTCGGAACACCGTCCCGTAACGTGGGAGTGAGTGATCAACTCAGTGGAACAGTAAAGCATAAGTTAACATGTTATCAAATCAATCAAGCAGTAATGATAAAGCAGTACAAATCAAGCATTTCTAACTACTCTTATTAAATGCAAGAATGCAATGACATGATGCTGTATGCCCTTGCCAAACCACCCTCAAGCGACATCATCTTACGTTCGCGAATGCTTACTCCCTCAGTGCGCCACATCTACAAAGCACATGCGGTGCGATGATGCTCATGATTACCAAGTTTTTATTAGTCCATTTCAAACAGCAGTATTGGGAAACTAAGGTACCTCCCTTGTATCATTCCCAAACATGATCCATTCTAGGGTCGTCAATCCTAGTTATTCTCATACGATGTTATGGTTTGAGAAACGTAGTGAAGGCATCGCAAAGGGCTCATCACCCGTCAGCGCGGATACAGATCTCACCGTATGCGGCTCAATTGCTGGCCGTCAGCTCGAGTACAGGTCTCACCGTACTCGGCTCAATCACTAGCCGTCAGCTCGAGTACAGGTCTCACCGTACTCGGCTCAACTCACACTCTAGTTGCTGTGAAAGACTCGTGGCCAATCACAGACCCTTGGAGTGTACTCGATGATACTACGGAGGACTCGTCGCCCGTCAGCACGAGCACAGATCTCACCGTACTCGGCTCTCGCCGAGGTATCGACAGCTCGAATACAGTGTCCCATACCACCATATTCGGCTCACGAGTTGATTGCGCAATGGTCACTACGGGGAGGCACATGGCCCCAGCGTAGGCCGACAGCTCGACCACGGTGTCCCATACCACCATGCCCGGCTCATGCGACTTAGCGGATCTAGGTACCATGGTTAAACGGGGATCGCCACTGGTAAGTTTGGTACCCTAGGTTCAAGCAGTAGCGACCAAACAGGGTGAACATGCATAAGGCAGATCGGGTTACTTGATGAGCTCGACTAGCACGATCGCCCGTTGAGCTGCACGACATGAAGTGCATAAACAACTTCGTGTGGCCTAGCCACTGCCGACAGGCAACGCACGACTCGAGTTCGTCGAACACATCCCACGTGGCAAATGAATCTCAGCCACGAGTTCAATCTCGTTACCGAGTGCCTGGACTATAATCATAGCCCCAAACACAATCAATTACAGAGATATAAAGCAGTAATAGATCAGGATTCAAATCATACAATCAGTCGGGTATTATCCGTTTAGGGCTGCCAGGGCTGTTGCACGCACTCGTTGCTCCGCTCCCCCATCACCCATGACGGATCATACAACATAAATATAAATTTAAACATATGCATTACATAGTTAAAATCATAAAACAGTTGAGCATGTTATGAATCACAACACAAGCATGAGTTTGTACATGTTCAAATCCTAATCACACAACTATCAAAGGAGATCATACACATAGTGAAAAGAGGTTGAGAGTCATATCTCAACACCCTTATATATTACAATTTGCTAACTACTACACATTCAGACATTTCAAGAAACACTTAAACAACCATACATCAACATACATGACATATGTCGATCACATAGGCATTAGGCCAAATCCTTTCACTAGGGAGTTGCCCCAATCATAACACGCGTACACCCACGACGGATAGTCATAGCAAGCAGGAATCCAAGTTCCATATCCATTCAGTCATTTCCACAAACACTTGGGCCACACATTTTAGCATATATAGGGTATAATGGCCGTGGCGTGATTTAGGGCAAATCCTTTCGTCAAAGGGATATCGCCATTACAACAATCATATATCCATGACAATTAGTCATGGCGAGCACGAATGAGAATTCTATACTCATTCAGCCATTTCCACAAACACTTGGAATACACTATTCCAACATACATAGTTTATGTTAGCAAACATGTGTTAGGGCGAACTCTTTCGCCAAGCGGTTATTTTATCCGCGTATACCGTATTCATACAACAATTAATCATGACAATTACATTTCCAAAATCCGCACGTATGCGGAATTTCTAGAATGCGCAATTTCTACATACATGACATTTACACATGAACATGTATTTTTGCGATCCCTTTCGCCAAACTAGCATTTTATCCACACATGATATAATCAAACATTAAATAAACATGTCAAACATTTTCCCAAGAAAAATACGTATACGGTATTTCTACGTATATCTAGAGTATGTGAAAATCCATATTCTTTATCGCTAATCGAAACAGGAAACGGAAAGCACTTTGTACATGTGCATTTGCATACAGATCATGAATCTATCATTATCTGACATTGAAAGCGTTGAAAAACGTAACTTATACGCTTAAAGTCCTCACCTTTGGTCGTAGAATCGTAACGGAGACGATAGGTTTGCTAAGCTTCCGTATTTGGCAGTTTGGCAACCTAGAGAACGAAATAGGTTAGCTATTTCACAACCTACAACAGTCTAAACCCCAAAACAGATTAGGGTTAGGGTTTCTTACCTAGAAACGACGCCGGGAACGCCGGAAAAGCGTCAAGAAAAGGATGGTGCAGCCCGTGTGGTGGCAGGGAACGACGGCAGGGAGATCCTCCCACTTCTCCCTCACTTTCTCTCTCTTTTCCCTCTCTCAAATCCAAATTCGTATGGCTGGAATGGGAGAGGGTTTAAGGTCCTTATATAGCCTCAAAACTCACCGAAATAGACTCCTGTTCAAAGGTTACTGCTAATATAGGATATTCGCCACTTTTCCAGCTCAAAAGAGGTGTTCTGGTGGCCCTCTTTGAGCCAAACGTCAGACTTAAGCTCACCCTCTGCGGATCTACGTGGGATTACGTTTTCGGCTCGATCGGATTCCCAGATCGCACGTGGCGGACCACTTTCAGTTCAACGGTCAGTGGGCCACGATCCAAAATTCCAAGTACATGTAAATGTTCCTGAAATTTTTCCTGATCCGAGGGTGTAAATTGGTCTGATTCTGACGGTCTGGTTGCTTAATACTGATGCGCAAGCGAAAGGTGCCAGATCACTATTCCAGATATTTTATTTTCAAAAGGAATAGTGTTTTTCACACACCCTCGCTCCGGATCGAAATAAATGGCCGTGGGACATCGGAATCGCCTGATTTTTGAGATGATTGTCAAGCCCAGTGGGGCGGTGCTGGTTCCTTAGCTTCGTGTTAATCGGACTCCCGATGTGCGATCTAGACCTAATACGAAGTTTCGTTTCATTCCCGAGAGCAGACGGGAAATGAGTTCGGTTCTAAACTTTAGGGTAACCTAGAGTCACATGTTTTACAAGTTTTGGGTCTTGCAGATCGTATTTAAAGCGATCCCAACGGATTTCATGGCTAGTCGAGTTTGCACTTAGTTAACTTTGTTAAATTTCTAAAGGATTTAATCCTAATTGTTTTCTGGTTGAGATGGTACTTAGGCCTTTGTAGTTTGTATATAAAGTGATCCAAGTTTTACTACTTAGCTAGTTTAAGTTAGTGTCTAGGGCGAAAGTGCTTTGAAAAATTGAAAGCACAAGGTAGTAAAGGGGTGGGATTTGTGAAGGAAATGGGTTCAGGAGTGATTTTAGACTGTGGGATTTAGTTCTGACGAAATAATAAGGTATTAAGAGCAACCCATCGCCTAAGGATATCTAATCCCAAATTGGCAAAAATCCGGGATGTTACAGATTGACGACCCTAGATGGATCATTGTTTGGGAAATGATATAAGGGAGGTACCTTGGCTTCCCAACCTGCTGTATAAATATGCTAAATTAAGAACTTGGCTAATCACGCACATGCACCGCATTGCATGTGCCTTTGGCGTTGGAGTTGAGCATAGCGGGAGTGTTGCATGCCGCGATCGTGAGATGTTGTCGTAAGAGGGAGTGCAGGCGAGGGCATACATCCTTGCATTAACAGGAGTATTTAGGACATGAGTGTTGTACTGCCTTATCATTACTATTTGACTGAATTGATAACATGTTAACCTTTGCTTTATAGCTCCACTGAGTTGATCACTCACTCCCACATTCTGGGATGGTGCTTTAAACACCAACCAGACCCTATTGTAGTTGCAGATGATGGCGATGCTTATGTAGCGGAGCCAAACTTTTATGATGATGATGATGAGGAGTTCTCTTATTTGCTGTTATCAGGCAGGTATATGTAGGCCATGTTCTAATCGATGGGGATTACTAGGATGATGACTAGATGACATTACACATTCTGTATATTTTGAAAACTTTACATGTAATTAATTGACCTGGTAACATGATCATACTCAGGAGACTTACAATCACTTATATGCTTTATATACTTATCACAGTCTTTCGCTTGCGTCATTCATGTCTCTGGAGTATGATATGTTGTTTTGGTATAATCCCACTCATGTTAATGCACTAATATGGACAACATTTAATCATCATTATCTATGTTGCATAAGTGATGTGTTGGAACTCGGGAGTTGGGCTCCTGTTCGACCCCCGATTTTCAGGGCGTTACAGCTATCTAGGTACCACTTAGTATCATTGCCTATTATATGATTTGAATGAGTAATAAGGCAATTTTTCTTTTCTCTCACTACCCATTTTGTGACAGGATTATTAACTGTGGTAGGTTTAGTTTTCTTGTTTAATTCAGCCACTTGATTTAATAACTCCTTCATTTTGTCATTCATTCTAGGTGGTGATGGATGTGTCTTTCCTTTAACCATATTCCTAGGTGAACTCCTGACATCTTGTATTTTTCTGGTTGGTTTAAATTTACCAAAATGATTTTGACCAGAATTCTGTTGTGTCCTCCTAGGTGTCAAGCATTCAAACTTATAATGACCCGAACCACCACATAAATGACAGACTGGAGTAGTTCTTGTGTTACTTCCTGAAGCAGCAGGTTTTTCAGCCATTGGTGCTGGATTTTCAGTTTTTGTTTTAAATTTAACATATCCTAAGCTACTCTTGTCCTTTCCTTGTCTTCCCATCCCTAAGAGTTTTTCTAATTTGTCACCACTTTGGGAAAACTTATAATTTATCTTAGCAAGTTTTCTGGATTCTTCAAAATCAAACAAGAGTGTATGATTTTCATATTGGAGGAGCATGTTTTTGTCTTTTAAAAGCTCAACCTGTTTGTTTAGTTTTTCAGACTCAGTTTTAAGGAAGGTGTTGATTTTTTTAAGTTTATCATTATCTGAATGATATTGCTGTAAATCATTGATTAGATGTGTATTAATTTCCAAAGTTTTATCTAGATCTTTTTGCAGCAATTCCTTTTTGTTTTCAGATATTTCTAGTCTTCTAACTATGTTGATGATATGGATGTAGAGTTGATTGTAAGCATATTGTAGTTTATTTTGTTGTTGTTCTTCTTCCTTTTCAGTTTTCTCATTATCTGATGGAAATGATTCAGTGGCTTGCGGTTCTTCCTCGTTCTCAGTTTCAATGAGAATGATTGGAGTAGTGGAGGCCATAAGAATTTTCAAGGATTTCTGGTCTTCGTCGCTCTCTGAGTCGCTAGATTTTGAATTTGACTCTTTCGTATCATCCCATGTGGTAGCCATTGCCTTACCCTTAGTTTTTCTATTTGGGCATTCAGTAGACAGGTGTCCAAACTTCTGACAGGCATAACATTGTGGTTCTTTGGTCTTTTTACCAAATTTATCTGCAGAATGTCTGTTGTCCACCTTTCTTCCTTTAAATGGACGACAGCGATTTTTCTAAAAGAATTTTCTGAACCGTTGAGCCAACAAAGCCACTTCTTCATCTTCATTTTCTCTATCACTTTCAATGTCCTCATTTCTTGTATTCTTTGAAGTTTTGGATTTAGGGGTTTGTTTAAAGTGTAGTTCAAATGTTTATAGGGAACCTACTAGTTCTTCTACTTTCATTTCATCAATATTTCTACATTCTTCAATGGTTGTTACCTTAGGATTGAACCATTCTGGTAATGATCTTAGTATTTTTCTACAGATTTTTTGAACCGGAACTTTCTCACCTAATCCACCCATGGAGTTGCATATGATGTTTAGCTTTGTGAAAAACTCCATGAAGGTCTCATGCTCTTCCATTCTGAGACTTTCAAACTGTGATGTTAAGAGTTGTAATTTGGATATCTTCACAGCACTTGTTCCTTCATGGGTTGTTTCCAACAAATCCCATGCTTCTTTGGCTGTCCCACACATACTGATTTGATTGAAAATATCTTGGGACACAACACAGTAGATAGCATTCATAACTTTAGCCTCAGCAGTTTGGTTTTCTTTATCGAATGTTGTCCACTTTTCTTTGGATTTTGATTTGGTGATTGTTGTGCCATTTTCAAGTACTATTTATTCAGATGGTGGCACATATCCTCTTTCAACTATATCCCAAACATCATGATCCAAAGATCTCATAAAGTAGTGCATTCTAGCCTTCCAGTATGCATAGTTTGATCCATCAAATACTGGAGGTCTAGAGACCGATGAGCCCTCTCCTTTGGCCATATTACCAACTTCAGTTAAGATCACTCTCTAGGTGATGAAGCCCTTAAGAGAGACCCGCTTTGATACCAATTGAAATTGCGGTAATGATCGCTTTAGTTGAAGTAGGATATGCCAATATGTCCTAGAGGGGGTGAATAAGACTTTTTCAACTGTTTTATGATTATTTAAAATCCTATCAAACATATCCTGAGAAAATATTCATAAATCAGGATTTCTTCAAAGTAACTCTAATGGCTTCCAAGCCAATTAGAGGATCCAATCCTAAAACTAATTTAATGATAAACATGAGGCAATTCAGAGTTTATGATGGATGTAACTGTGTGTGAGGTGTGATCAAATATGAAAGCATTTAATGAAATCACACAAGTAATCAAAGACAAGCATCAATCACAAACACAGTCATTTTTATAGTGGTTCAACTACTTGTCTACTCCTCTCCCAACAAATGCACTCAACCCTTGAGTGTACTGGATTTCACTAAGGAGGTTTCACAATAGGTTCACCTCAAACAGGAGGTTTTAAATCAGGTTCACCTCTAACCAGTACAACCTATACCTAGGCTGACAGTTTATGCTCCCACGAGCAAGGGTCAATACATAACACTCGATTTTAGGCACACTGGCCAAAGATCCACTCAAGGAACCTCACTTGTTTATGCTCCCACAAGCAAGGGTCAACACAACACACCCAACTTTTAGACCATCTTGGTCAAGGACCTACATAAAGGACCTAACGTTATGCTCTCCGCAGAGCAAGGGTCAATACAAAGCACCCATCACGTACATGCCTAAACTCTATGGAAACAGGAATTGTGTTCGGACTCACAAGCGCCAACATAAAGACCTTCAAAGATCTCGCTATAAAAGCACATGCATTGGAGTTAATGGCTAGTAAAATGTCATCATTTCAAAACAGAATAAAAAGAATAAGATCAAATAGATCAATTGTAAATATTGTTGATTGGGAAAAGAAAAGAGACACCTTTCACAACAGACGAGAAACAAGGAGAAGAGAAGACTTGGATCGTTACAAGGGTCGTGTAAATGATAAACAACCTCTATTATATGACTCTTAGAAAGGATACACTTTCGAAAAAGAAGATGTTTTGTCGATGAAGGAGAAACTATTAACTATTGGAGCTATTAAGTTACCTCAGCCCAAATATCCAGAGGAAGTTAAGATGACAAAAGAAAAGAATTATTGCCGTTATCATCATTTCCTAGGACATTCCACAGAAGAGTGCTTTCCACTGAAGGATATGTTATAGAAATTGATCAAACAAGGAGAGATAGTAATAAAGAAATGCGAAGAACTAGATAGAAAATTAACTATAAATATGACGTTTGCGAGAGATCCGTCAAAGATATGGAAAAGTACAGAGAAAACTACTACGATCAGGGAGTTGTCACTTGCAATACTTCCTGTAATGGGTTTCGTCAAGAATATTCATCATTATTCATGGCTTCCTCGGCCATCCGCTGAAGAAATTAGTCTAAACTATCTAGCCTTTATATGCCAACGAGAAGACGAACTGATCAAAGAATTCATCGATTGATGGAGAATCCTGGGGACATCATGCCCACAATTTGCAGAGAAGAACAAATCAAGTTATATATAAAATACATAAGACCATATATTGCATTGGGTCTTATTGGTCCGAATATACAAACCTTACAAGATCTAATCGAGAAGGCTTGCAATCTAGAAAAGGTTAGTACAAAAGTGTTCGATTCTCATATAAGCCGGCTGTTTCAAAATCTTAAAAGAACTTCGACTGATACTACCGAAGAAGAAAGAAAAATGAAGAATTGTCAGGATGAACAAAGAAAATTTGGTGAAAGAAATATGAGTGATTCCACAACTAAGAAAGTAAAGAAATGATATAGGCGATTCAAGAACTATGGGAAGTATACATTTAAAGAAGACAATAGATTTCCTATGATGAACCAATTGCTGGCCGTAGAGAAAATCAAATTGCCATGGCCAAAGTGTCCAAAGGAAATGGAGAAGATAAGAGAAAACGATTACTGGTATTATCATCGTTTTCTTGAACATCAAACTGAGAATTGTTTCGTCTTAAAGAATATTTTACAACAAATGATAAACAATGGTGAAATAGTCATAAGGAAAATGTATGATATAAGAGAGAAAGTAATGGCATGCAATCCCGATTGAAGATAGTCATGATCATTTGAAAGAAGAACAGTATTCTAATATGGACACGACTCTTCATATATCTGTGATTGGAATGTGGGGCTACAAGCATGCATGACAATGCTCGCTTCGTCAATATCATCCCTAAAGATCGCTGTAATTTTGATTATGAAGATTATCAGTGTAATACTTCCTAATCAAAAGGGGGGCAAGACAAGCAGAATGATGAAATTCTTCTCCTTATATAAAAGGCAAATTCTCAAGCATATCAAGTATATCAAATTTATCACTGATTATCGCCAAACGCTGATGAATATCGCCAAACGCTGATGATTATCGCCGAACGCTAATATTATCTTCAAATTAATATTATTGCCATCATTATTCGTTGCTGACTACTATTGCAAAATCCATTATTGTCGAATTGATATTATTGCCAAGTTGATACACTATTTTAAAACATAAATATGATCAAGGATACTATTATTAATAATGACAATATATCGTTTATCGACTTATCATCTACAGCAGTGGCGATGGCAATTTAACATCTACGACAGTAGAATGCTACGCATAATACCTACCACAATCGGCGATATATCAAATATTATGTGGGCAACGGTGAGAAGCCAGTGGCCCTAAAAAGCCCGCATAGGCCATCATATGCTTAGACCCATGCGAGCAGCGGATGAAGCCAACAACTAAAAGCCCTAAGCGGCCAAAAGTCCACAACGGCCAATCACGCATGAGACTAATGCCGTCTTTACAGCTTCTGACAATGCCATGGGGGAAGGTGAGAGAAAATGCCCTCCCGTGAATGGGTCCAACTTGGCAGACGAAGAAAAAATGGGTTGCAGTGTGCGTTCTTTGGCTCTTCTATATATAGGCCAACCATGCATAAGATGTCAGGCCCATGTCCTAGTGTCCATTCCATTCCGTAGGATCCCGTGGTCCTCCCGGTCAAATTTTGGTGACCCGCGACCCGTAGATTGCATTTGCGCTCGACCCTAAGTCGCATCCTGTAAACCCGAGTCGACTTAGCCCGAGACCTATGCCATTGCGACCGCGCCATCGTCGCGGTTCCAACACTGCATCTCGTGGGCCAATCCGACGTCTAGATCATGAGATATAGGTTGCGCATGATCATGGCCGTGGACCGCACGCTGCGGGACCCACCTAACCCATGATACATTTTCCTAGGTCATTATAAGGTTGACATCACCCCTACACCTAGCCACCCTACTATCCTACTCCATAGCCTCATGCCTCTTACAAGGTAATGATGAGTTTAGCCATGCCTCTCTTACAAGTAATGATAACCCTACCCTACCTATGAGAGAGAGAAACTACTACCCTACCCCTCTCTCTCCTTCATTTCTCTCTTTCCCTCTCATTTCTCCATTTTCTCCATTGCTAGCAATCCCAAGCTCCCCAAAAAAATTCCAGCCACTTCCTCTTCTAAACCCTCCCAATCCTACCATCAAGACTTCATCTCAACCATTGAACCTTGCTCCCTTGAAGCATTGGAGGCCATTGGTGGTAGTAGAAGTCCAAGATTTGAAGGTGGGTGCCATGTTTAGGATAGATCTTCCATTGTTTCCTTGATTTTCTTGCTTAGGATCATGTAGGACCCACTAATCAATGGTGGAGATCCTACTTGAAACTTTGAATGTGGCCAATGGCCCATCTTGATGTATGCATGCACATGAAGGAGCTTATAGTGGCGGAGATCCTCCCATCACCGTTTCTCTCTCTCTCTCTCTCTCTCTCTCTTTCTCTCTCTCTTTTTTATGGTGTTGATGATATGTATGGCCCACCTAATGGTGTATGTACCTTATCCAAACAGTCCAACAATGGGACGTCCATTGTCCAGTAAATCAGCCCATGTTGCTGCCCATTTCTGGGCCTGTGTGGTCAGTCAGTTGCACAGGCTTGGATGGGGAAGAAAGCACATCTATTAGCATGATTTTCTTGCTCAGTGGGCTATCATATGAACCCCACTTTGATGTATGTACTTCATCATTTCCAGTCCAGCAAATGGACTGTGTTGCTGGACATTGAAGGCATGCATGGCTGGCTAGCCTTGTAGAACCGTCTGAATGAGGAGTTGACCCCTATCTCTATTTGATAGGAGAGGGATGGCCCACACGTGTGGACCCACCTGATGCGTGCGTTGTGTCCACGCCATCCATCCCTGGCTAGAAGTGGGCCCACCTTGATGACGCCTTCCATCCAGACCGTCCGTTCGTTGGATGTCCAAGACGTCTGGATAAAGTGAAAATACAAGTATCAACTTCCTCCAAAGCTAGTGGGTCCCACATGTGTGGACCCACCTTAATGTATGTGTTTGTATCTGGGCCGTGCATCTACTGGATGGATAGTAGCTACAGCTGCTGCTTTGACGTCAGCAAGTTCTACGGCCCCATCATGAGGTATATGTTATATCCCAACTGTCCATCCAGGACGTGGGACCCACTCCACACGTGTTGCAAGTGTGGAGGTGGGGCCCACCTTGATGTATGCATTTTATATTTACACCGTCCGTCTGGACGGTGCTGTACAGGGCCTACCGTGATGTATCTGTTAGCCACGCCGTCCATTCATTTGTCAGTTATGTGGGGCCCACCCCACACGTGCTGCACGTGTGGGATGGGACCCACCTTGATGTACGTGTTCTATATCAGCACCGTCCATTTGGACAGTGCCATGTGAGGCCAACTATGATGTATGGGTCTTATTTGCACCGTCCAGATTACTGGACGGTGGGACCCACCTCTGATGAATGTGTTTTTAGCCACGCCGTCCATCTGATTTCTGGACGGGTGGGGCCCACCTTGTGATGTGTTGTATATTCACACCATCCATCCACGTGGCCCCCACGTGAAGTACATGTTTGATCCAAGTTGTTTATCTGGTGGGGCCTATTTAGAACGTGCAGGGCCCACCTTAATGTGATGAATATGTGGCCCATGTATGAGGCCTGATATGATGTTTATGAGGCCCATATGTGAGGTCCAATAGGATGTGTATGAGGCCCTTATGTGAGGCCCAGTATGATGTATTTGTGGCCCTTATGTGAGGCCCAATATGATGTACTTGCAGCCCATTTGGCAAGGCCCGATGTGATGTATGAGGCCCATTTGGTAAGGCCCAAAGTGATGTATGTGAGGCCCATGTGATGCATATGTAGCCCATGAGTGAGGCCCATCGTGGTGTACATTAGGCCTTTGTGTGAGGCCCATTTTGTTGTGTATGAGGCCCTTGTGTGAGGCCATGGGCCCACTATATGTTAGGCTCTATGGGGGCCACTCCTTGGGATCAATGTTGGTTAAATGTCCACATCGATGGGCAATGATGGTTAAATGTCCACATTGTGATCTTCCCTTAAGCCTTGTTAGGCCCATTCTCATCATTCTCTAAGTGGGTTAACCCAAATCATTGGGCCCCATTGATGTTTGCATGGTCCATATATTCATATTGGGATAACCCAAGATGTTGGGCCCCCATTGGTTGCTTATAGGATTATTTATTGGAGTCCATCTAAGACTAATTTGGGCCCCCTAGGGCATTTAGCAGGCCATATGATAGTATGGTGAAGGAAGCCTGTTCCGGATCCTTAAGATTATAGGAAGGTCACCTAGGCCTAACCTTGACATGAGGAAAGTTCTCCACTGCCATAGACGGATGGATCTGTGCTATCGGATTTGGTATATCCACAGTTGAGGGCCGATTCTTATGTTATGGTTTAGATCGGTTGTTCATCTATGGACCTCGTGTAACATCCCGGATTTTTGCCAACCTGGGATTAGACATCCTTAGGCATTGGGTAAATCTTAACACCTGATTAACTTTTCAAACGCTCAATTCAAAGCCTCAAATCCCGTCTTAAACCATTTTCTTCACAAATCCCACCCTTCACTACCTTGTGCTTTCAATTTTTCAAAGCACTTTCGCCCTAGACACTATCTTAAACTAGCTAAGTAGTAAAACTTGGATCACTTTATATACAAACTGCAAAGGCCTAAGTACCATCTCAACCAGAAAACAATTAGGATTAAATCCTTTAGAAATTTAACAAAGTTAACTAAGTGCAAAACTCGATTAGCCATGAAATCCGTTGGGATCGCTTTAAATACGATCTGCAAGACCCAAAACTTGCAAAATCAGTGACTCTAGGTTTCCCTAAAGTTTAGAACCAAACTCATTTCCCGTCTGCTCTCGGGAATGAAACGAAACTTCGTATTAGGTCTAGACCGCACATCGGGAGTCCGATAAACACGAAGCTAAGGAACTAGGACCGCCTCACTGGGCTTGACAATCATCTCAAAAATCAGATCCAGCCGATGTCCCACGGCCATTCGTTTCGATCCGGAGCGAGGGAGTGTGAAAAACACTATTCCCATCCTAATAAAAATATCTGGAATAGTGATCTGGCATCATTCGGTTGCGCGTCAGTATTAAGCAACCTGACCGTCAGAATCAGACCAAATTACACCCTTGGATTAAGAAAAATTTCAGGAACATTTACATGTACTTGGAATTTCGGATCGTGGCCCACTGACCGTTGAACTGAAAGTGGTCCGCCACGTGCGATCTGGGAATCCGATCGAGTCGAAAACGTAATCCCACGTAGATCCATGTGTGGTGAGCTTAAGTCTGATGTTTGGCTCAAGGAGGGCCACCAGAACCTCTCTTTTGAGCTGGAAAAGTGATGAATTACCTATATTAGCAGTAACCCTTGAACAGGAGTCTATTTCGGTGAGTTTTGAGACTATATAAGGACCTTAAACCCTCTCTCATGGTAGCCATACGAATTTGGAATTGAGAGAGGGAAAAGAGAGAGAAAGTGAGGGAGAAGTGGGAGAATCTCCCTGCCGTCGTTCCCTGCCACCACACGGGCTGCACCGCCCCTTTCCAGAAATTTTCCCGGCGTTTCCGGCGTCGTTTCTAGGTAAGAAACCCTAACCCTAATCTGTTTTGGGGTTTAGACTGTTGTAGGTTGTGAAATAGCTAACCTATTTCGTTCTCTAGGTTGCCAAACTGCCGAATACGGAAGCTTAGCGAACCTATCAACTCCGTTACGATTCTACGACAAAAGGTGCGGACTTTAGGTGTATAGGTTAGGGTTTTCAACGCTTTCAATGTCAGATAATGATAGATTCATGATCTGCATGCAATTGCACATGTACAAAGTGCTTTCCGTTTCCTGTTTCGATTAACGTTGTAGAATATGAAATTTCACATACTCTAGGTATACGTAGAAATACCGTATACGTATTTTTTTTGGAGAAATGTTTGACATGTTTATTTAATGTATGATTATACTATATATGGATAAAATACTAGTTTGGCGAAAGGAATCGCCGTAATACATGTTCACTTGTAAATGCTATGTATGTTGAAATTGCGTATTCTAGAAAATACTGTATACGTATAAATTTTGGATATGTATTTATCATGATTATTTGCTGTAGTAATATATTATACATAGATAAAATACTTGCTTGGCTAAAGGATAGCCCTAATACATGTTTTGTTAACATGCACCATGTATGTTGTAATAGTGTATTCTAAGTGTTTGTGAAAGTGGCTGAATGAGTATAGAATTCTCATTCGTGCTCGCCATGACTAATTGTCATGGATTCATGATTGATGTATTGGCGATACCCCCCCTTTGACGAAAGGATTTGCCCTAAGTCACGCCACGGCCAATATACACTATATATGCTAAAAGGTGTGGCCCAAGTGTTTGTGGAAATGACTGAATGAATATGGAACTTGGATTCCTGCTTGCCATGACTATCCGTCGTGGATGTACGCGTGTTATGATTGGGGCAACTCCCTAGTGAAAGGATTTGGCCGAATGCCTATGTGATCGACATATGTCATGTATGTTGATGTATGTTTGTTTAAGTGTTTCTTGAAATGTCTGAATGAGTAGTAGTGAGCAAATCATAATGTATAAGGGTATTGAGATATGATTCTCAACCTCTTTTAACTATGTGTATGATCTCCTTGGATAGTTGTGTGATTAGGAATTGAACATGTGTAAACTCATGCTTGTGTTGTGATTCATAACATGCTCAACTGCTTTATGATTTTAACTATGTAATGCATATGTTTAAATTTATATTTACGTTGTATGATCCGTCATGGGTGATGGGGGAGCGGAGCAACGAGTGCGTGCAACAGCCCTGGCAGCCCTAAACGGATAATACCAGACTTTGATTATATGATTTAAATCCTGATCCATTACTACTTTATCTATCTGCAATTGATTGTGTTTGGGGCTATGATTATGGCCCAGGCAATCGGTAACGGGATTGAACTCGTGGCTGAGATTCATTTACCACGTGGGATGTGTTCGACGAACTCGAGTCGTGCGTTGCCTGTCGGCAGTGGCTAGGCCACACGAAGTTGTTTATGCACTTCATGTCGTGCAGCTCAACGGGCGATCGTGCTAGTCGAGCTCGTCAAGTAACCTGATCTGCCTTATGCATGTTCACCCTGTTTGGACGCTACTGCTTGAACCTAGGGTACCAAACTTACCAGTGAAACCCCTTTTAACCATGGTACCTCGATCCGCTAAGACGCATGAGCCGGGCATGGTGGTATGGGACACCGTGGTTGAGCTGTTGGCCTACGCTGGGGCCATGTGCCTCCCCGTAGTGACCATTGCGCAACCAAACTCGTGAGTCGAATATGGTGGTATGGGACACTATATTCGAGCTGTCGATACTTACGGCGAGAGCCGAGTATGGTGAGACCTGTGCTCGTGCTGACGGGCGACAAGTCCTCCGTAGTATCTTCGAGTATACTCCAAGGGTCTATGATTGGCGACGAGTCTTTCACAGCAACTAGAGTATGAGTGGAGCCGAGTACGGTGAGACCTGTACTCGAGCTGACGGCTAGTGATTGATCCGAGTACGGTGAGACCTGTACTCGAGCTGACGGCCAGCAATTGAGCCGCATACGGTGAGATCTGTATCCGCGCTGACGGGTGACGAGCCCTTTGCGATGCCTTCACTATGCTTCTCAAACCATAATATCGTATGAGATTAACTAGGATTGACGACCCTAGAATGGATCATGTTTGGGAATGATACAAGGGAGGTACCTTAGTTTCCCAATACTGCTGTTTGAAATGGACTAATAAAAACTTGGTAATCATGAGCATCATCGCACCGCATGTGCTTTGTAGATGTGGCGCACTGAGGGAGTAAGCATTCGCGAACGTAAGATGATGTCGCTTGAGGGTGGTTTGGCAAGTGCATACAGCATCATGTCATTTCATTTTCGCACTTAACAAGAGTAGTTAGAAATGTTTGATTTGTACTGCTTTATCATTATTACTTGATTGAATTGATAACATGTTAACCTATGCTTTACTGTTCCACTGAGTTGATCACTCACTCCCACGTTACGGGACGGTGTTCCGAACACCCACCAGATTTGTTGAGTTTCAGGTGATGGCGATGCTTATGAAGCAGAGCCGGACTTCTATGATGTGGAGGAGGAGTTCTCTTACATGTAACTTTCTGACAGGCCAATGAAGACCTGGTATTGTATTGACGGGGTTATGGTTCTTGGGATAGAAGGCATTACACTTCCTCACATTTGGTAAATTTTAGAACTGCACTTGTATTTATTTAACCTGGTAATGTTATCACACTCTGGAGACTCATCATAAGTTATATATTTTATCTATCTATCACAGTCTTCCGCTTGCAAACTTAACTGTCTCTGGAGTATGATATGTTGTTTTGGCTTAATCTCACTCATGTTCAATGCACGAATACAGTCAACATTCAATCATCATTTATTTTGTTGCATAAGTGATGTTCTGGAACTCGGGAGTTGAGTTTATGCTCGACCCCCGATTTTCAGGGCGTTACACCTCGCCTTGTATATAGCCGGTTATCGATACCGATTATGAGTATGTGACAGCGTAGCATCATGATACATGCTCATACGCATCATATACATGTTTGTTATGAGATGTGATTGGCCATTGCATATGCCATAGGGCAAGTTGTTTATGGGACTCCCTGATAGGCAGAGTCATACCACATGAGCGCACGATATGCGTAGGATTGATATATGATTGGACTGTGTGACTCATGCATCTTGCATTGTGTGCTGTGATTGTCGTACGCCCTAGCGACATCAGGGCCATAGCCTCCACAGGCATATCGTGGATGGCAAGATTGGACACCGGAAATCTTCGCTTTACATGGGGCACGAAAGATGTCCCTAGGTGAATGTCCCTAAATCTGACGGTACCGAAAGATGCTCCACTACCTAGACCGAGTGGATGCATGAGCGCACGAGGGCCGAATTCCTGGAGGCCGCGTCTCCCACTGTGTCATGGTTGGTTGGAAGGGAGTGTGTGAAAAGGTGGAGCTAAGAGTCCTAGAGGGGGGGGGGGGGTGAATAGGACTATGCCAAAGTAAAAAAAATTAAGTGCGTAATAATAAAGAAATAATCAAATATAACACTTATCAATTCAAATAGCAGAAATGAATAGCAACCTCAAATGTATAAGTATTGAGAGGTTGATACAGATGTTGTTCTAAGGATAACCTTACACAAAAAACCAATGACTTATGGTAGGACAACCTGATTACTAGAACGGTCTGTGTATCAAAAACTCAAACAAATACAGAGGAATAAAGAATAAAATAGAAATAAATTTCTATTACTATTACAACATTCACCACATGTGCTGAAAGTAAATTACAATCATTCACCATAAATGCTGAAAAATAAATTACAACATTCAACCACTTAAGCACATACAACCATTCACCACAACTCCAGCAATTATAGTGGTTCGCTTGTGTGTACACCAACTGTTAAAGAACAACCACACAACTACTCCACTCTCAATATCCTCACACAGTGGATATTGACTTTCACTATGAACTAGGTTTTCCAAGGTTCACCTAAAACCTTCACAATTATATTTTCAAAGGGCTACCACAATTAAAAACCCCACTTACTGATATTTTCTAGCTATCTTAGTCAAAACCAAAAATGAAAGATTTTCTGGCAATCTTACAAACCAAATAACGAAAATAGAAATGTACTTATCTGAAGATTCTTCTTTTGATGAAGCCCAGTAGAACCGATTTGATGTAGATGTTCAATGTAGACGTTAAATGTACAATCTCACATATGAAAGGGTTCTTAGATTTAAATGATTTTTAGATTAAATTGTCTAGGGCTAGCTTGATTTGATTTTGATATCAAAAAGGGTAAAATTAATATTCCCTTTACAAAAGAATTAGAATAGAATAGAAATCACAAAATCAAATACAAAAAAGCTATTAAAATAATCTTAAATACTAACTAATTAGCTTCTTAAATGTGGGGACAAGTTCTCTTTGAGTTGTGACTTGAATATCTTGGAATTGAATGAACAACTCTGAAAATCGTCCTCAATTTATAGGCAAAAATATTGCTCACTCGACTGGCCCAGTGGTCGGTTCGACTGGTCGAAGGACCACCAATATTTTAAAATTTCGGGCGCGATAAGATAAGATCGCTACTTGACTGGTTGAGTGGGACCCAGTTTGGTTGCTGGACTTTGAGTCGAGCCTACTCGACTGGTTGAGCACTGTTCACTCGACTGGTCGAGCAGTCTTCAGGACTGGTCGAGAGTCCAACAAAAAATCTCAAAAATTCACAACAAACCTAAGACTGGTCGAGAAAATTCTTAGACTGGTCAAGCCAGTGCTTGGACTGGTCAAACATAGGCTAAGACTAGTCGAGATAAAGCCTATAAAATTATATAATGACCCAATTTAAATATGCAATCAATATGACCTAACCTATGATCAATCTAGGGTCATTCATACCTTATCGGTGAAGATTGAACATTGAAACATTGTTCGCTTTGGTTAATAGATTATCATGAAGTACTTGAAGCTTGTCATCTTAAAGTACTTTGAAGCTTGAGCTTGAGAGCTTGTAACTTGAGTTTCAACTTGAGTATATGAGCTTGAATCTTTAAGTAATGCACACTGTCTTGATATAGTTGAAACTTGAAAACTTGATCTAGTACTTGAACTTCTTGTTCTTGACCTTCTAGATCTTGTACTTGAGTTGCTTGAACTTGAATTTGAACTTCTTGAACTTGTACTTGATTGTAGGTAAGGATGATATAGAGTTGAGCTACACAAGATACAGATTCCAAGAGGTTTTAGCACTATAAAATTTAACAAATCTAAGATAGCATTTACAATCTCCCCTTTATCAAATTTGTGACAAAACCAAATAAGTAATATGATGTATAATGCACATAGTAAAGAATCATATATGCACAACAAAGAATCATGCACCAGTTACAGCCTGGTCAAAGAATCATGCACCAGTTACAACCTGGTCAAACCAATACTCAAAGAATCATAATCATGCACCAATACCCCCCCTCAATACATTACTCCACAAAATCCAAGAGGAGAGGAGAAATTAGCTACCTAACCACTTCTTTTCTCCATGTTTTTAACAAACATCCACTCTATAGAATCCAATAGAATCTAATATCATAATGAAATAGGCATATCAACACAAATTCTCCCCCTTTTGTCATAATATGACAAAGGAAAGAATGTAAAAATGATGATGGAAAAAAGAGAGCAATGTGTAACAATTAAGAGAAGTTAGGTCAAGATAACATAAATATTACAAGATAATTATTCAAACAAGTCCACAATAAGAACAAAACATGTCCAAGCATACAAAGTTAAGAGAAATCCACTTATAAAAGTTATTACAGATTAGAAATTAAAACTAATCTGAACCAAAAGAAGGAGCAGGTATGGAAGGATCGATTTGATGTAGTCCCTTGTTAATGCGCCTTAGATATTCACGCATGTATTTAAATTGATTGTCTTGGGACACATGCATACCTTCTACTATTTACTTAGGAGAACGCAAACATTCATCAAAATTAGACGGTTGAAAATCAGGATCCGCTGTAGAGTTAGATTCAATCTCATCAAAGATGTCATCCATCGATTTGATGTAGTCCCTTGTTAATGCGCCTCAGATATTTGTGCATGTATTTAAATTGATTCTCTTGGGACACATGCATACCTTCTATCTTTTCCTCAAGAGAAAGCAAACGTTCATCAAAATCAGATGGTTAAAAATCAGGATCCACTGCAGAGTCGAATTCAATCTCATCAAAGATGTCAGCCATATTGACATCATCTGGAGGCAAAGCACCCTCCTCTTCATTTGCTTCAGCTGCTCCACTAGCACCCTCATCAACTTGGCCTGGGGCCAACTTCAAATTCATCTTATTAATATTAGAGTTGTTGAAGGCTAGATGGTGAATTGGAGCTTCTCCAATAGGCTTAACCACTAAACTATGTGTGGCTAATACAATCATAAGATAAGCAAAATGTATATCACTGTGAACTGGATGGAGGTGGAACTGAATCATGATATAACAAATAAGTGAAGGGAGACATACAGAGACTAGTAATAATAGAATGAAGAATACGAACCATGAATGTAGTAAGCTCGGTTTTGTTACCAGATCTAGGGTAGACATTTGAAATGAAAAACCTATGAAGAGCCCTTTATCTAGGTAACATAAACTTGAAAGCGAGCGCATTCCTAGTACTCCATTTCACATCCATATTACATAAAACTCTAGTGAGCATTCGCTTCCCAGATTCAGAAGGTTTTGCTACAAGAGAACTAATGGGAACACCGTCATCATTAATTGGAAGGTCCATTAATCCAGAAATGAGGTGACGGTTCACATCAATTGGACCTTCTCTAGTAGAAATTGTAAATGTAAGATTCTCAGTAAAGAAGTCAGTTATACAAGCATACATGGCTTGCGCAATAGAGCGGAATGTCGGACCGCCCCAATGTAAAATGTTATCCCATCCTACAGATTGAAGGAGTGGAAGGATACCAAAAGGAGCCAAATGATCAATGTTAACTGTCCGTTCTACTATCACGTTGCGTAAGTGAATATCCCGCACATACTCGAGATTTTCCTCAAGTGACCGAAGATGGCGTACTGTGATAAGAGCGGAACGAGAAGAAGAGGGACCATGAGATCCTTTTTTCTTGTTTCTACCTTCCATTGCAACAAAGAAATCAAGGAATACAAAGATTGCAAAAGAGGCAAGAAGGGTTTCAAGCAAAACATATTTATAGCTAGAAAACGCACCAAACAACCATAAACCTTGAAATAAACAATACAAACAAAGAAATGGAAGATCAAAGAACTCAAATCTACGAGAAAATTAAAAATAATGCACTAACCATGGAGGAATCGAAGATGGGTTCGACCGGTTGTGGTAGGGCTTGTTGGAGAGGAAGAACAAAGTGAAGAAAAATGTGTTTTTTTCCAAATAAAAAGCAAAACCCGAGTTTCACAACTGGTCGTGTACATACTCGACCGGTCGAGCTACGGCTGGTCGAGTGTGTACTCAATGGTCGTGCACCACTGAAAATTTTCAATTATTCATTAATTTGAATTTTAAAAGTTCAAAATAATAAATATATATATTATGATACAAAAAAGCACAAATCATCAGTTCATTTTGCACATACTAAGATCAAATTTCAATTTTGCAAACCTATTTTTGTCGAGCAATTTTGTGAATATGTCTGCAAGTTGATTCTCGGTCGGAATATATTCCCATGAAATTATCTTATCTTCCACCGGTTCACGAATATAATGATATCTAATTCAATATGCTTGGTTTGTGAATGCTGAATTGGATTTTTAGAGATATTAATTGCGCTTGAATTATCACAATATAAGACCATGGATTCTTGCACAATTCTGTAATCGCTTAGCATTCTCTTCATCCACACAAGCTGAGTGCATGCATTACCAGCAGCAATATATTCAGCCTTAGCTATGGAGAGCGATACGGAACTTTATTTCTTACTTAGTTAAGAAACTAAACAATTTCTGACATAGAAACAACCACCGGTGGTCGATTTACGATCATCAATGTTACCAGCCCAATTAGCATCCGTGTAACCAGTTAATTGCAACTAGTATCATGTGGATACCAGAGACCAAGATTAGCTGAATTAGCGACATATCGTAAAATACGCTTAACAACAATCAGGTGTGACTCTTTAGGGTCCGACTGATATCTAGCACAAATTCCTACACTAAAAGCAATATCAAGTCGGCTTGCAGTTAAATAAAGTAAACTACCTATCAAACTGTAATACAACTTAGGATCCACACTCTTACCTATTGAATCCATAAAGAGTTTTAGAGTAGTACTCATTAGAGTATCAAAATTTTTTCCACTCTCAAATATGAACTTTTTAACTAAGTTTAGAGCATATTTGGTTTAAGAGATAAAGAAACCATCAGGGAGTTATTTGACTTGCAACCCTAGAAAATAGTTTAGTTCTCCAACCATGCTCATTTCAAATTGAGATTTCATAAGATCTACAAACTCAATAGTCATGTTAGCACAGGTAGATCCATAGATAATGTCATCAACATAGATTTGCACTATTAGTATGTGATCATTATGTTTCTTTACAAACAATGTCCTATCAACACTTCCCATTACAAAGTTATGACTTAGTAGAAACTTAGTCAACTTTTTGTACCATGCCCTGGGAGCTTGTTTCAAACCATAGAGTGCCATTTTCAGGCGATAGACATGATTAGCATGCTTAGGGTCTTCAAAACCCGTTGGCTGTTCAACATACACTTCTTTATACAAATCGCCGTTTAAGAACGCACTCTTTACAGTCATTTGGTATATTTTGAATTTTCAAAAGCACGCAATGGATATAAATAGTCTGATTGATTCAAGACGAGCTACAGGGCAAAGGTTTCATCATAATCAATGCCTTCTATTTGAGTGTACCCTTGTACAACCAGCCTAGCCTTGTTTCTAATAATATTACCAAGTTCATCAGACTTATTTTTGAAAATCCATTTTGTTCCGATAGTGTGTTTATCTTTTGGTCTTGGAACTAAGTACCAAACAACATTTCTAACAAACTGATTGAGCTCTTCTTGCATTGCTACAATCCAGTTTTCGTCAGTAAGAGCTTCTTTTACGTTAACCGGTTATATCTGAGATGTAAAACACACGTAGTTACACATATCTTCAAGTTGTTTACGAGTGCGCACACTAGTGAGAGGGTTTTCAAGGATTTGATTAGATGGATGGTCTTTAACTGTCCTCAGTTCAGTGTTATTTTGACTAGATGGAGAGTCTGGTTTTTTAAATAATAGGATTTCATCATTTTCTGAACTTGAGACAGGTGTATTAAAGTGATCATCTATAACGACATTAATGGACTCTTGAATTACACTAGTCCTCTTGTTAAGAACCCGATACGCTCGACTATTCAGAGTATACCCTAAAAATATCCCTTCATCACTTTTGGTGTCAAATTTACTCAGATTTTCTCTATTACGTAAGATGTAGCACTTGCTGCCAAAAACTTGAAAGTATTTGACAGTAGGCTTCTTATCGAACCACATTTCATAAGCCGTTTTACTATTTGATTTTCTAGTATAAGCGCGGTTAATTATATAACAAACAGTATTTACGGCTTCAGCCCAAAGATTTTTAGGAAGCTTTATATTATTTAGCATTACATTTGCCATTTCTTGAAGTATTCTATTTTTCCTTTCCACTACACCATTTTGTTGTGGTGTTTTGGGCGCAAAATATTCATGTGATATTCCCTGATCACTGCAAAATTTCTCAAAACTGATATTTTCAAACTCAGAATCATGATCACTATGGATCTTAGTGACTTGTGATTCTTTTTCAGTTTGGATACGTTTAAGTACCCGTTTTACTTCATCGAGAGTTTCTGACTTCTCTCTTAAGAAGACTACCCAAGTATACGTGGTAAAGTCATCTACAATCACTAGAATATACTTCTTGTCACCTCGACTCTCCATTCTAGTTGGTCCAATAAGATCCAAGTGGAGAAGATCGAGTGATTTAGATGTGGCTTTGGAGTTCACCTTTTTGTGAGCACTCCTAGTTTGTTTACCAATCTGGCACTCGCCACATATTTTATCCACTTTCTTTACTTTGGGTAGACCTCTTACCAATTCTCTTTTGCTCAATCTATACAAGTTGCGGTAGTGTACATGTCCTAGGCGCTTATGCCATAGTTCGGTCTCATCGGTTTGGACCATGTAACATGATAGATTAGATGAGCTTGAATCACTAATGATGTAGCAGTTCTCAGAAGTTCCGCGACTAGTTAATATTACAGAACCATTCTTATTTAAAATTTCACACCCTTGGTAAATTTTTCACTATGATTATTATCGCATATTTGAGAGATGCTTAATAAATTATGTTTTAAACCTTCTACATATAAAACATTCTCAAATAGAGGGAGGTTTAAGAGTTGAACCGTACCTTGGCCAACAATTCTGCAGTTACTACCATCACCGAATGTGACTGAACCATCAGTCATGTCTTTAAGATTGGTGAACATACCTTTGTCACCTGTCATATGTCTGGAGCAACCATTGTCTAGGTACCACTTTGAATGGCTCGAAGCTTTGAAGGTAGTGTGGGTAACCAAGCAAGTAACCTTAGGAACCATTTCATTACAGTTTTGGGTTTAGGAGCATAGTTGGTCTTCTTATGTTTATAGTTGCTATAAGTCCTACCCACTGAGTTAGATTTTAAGAGCTCCTTAAGTAAGTCAACTATTTTCTCAGCTAAAGGATAAAGATTCTGATTTTTATAGTTGATATGGTTTCTTCTAGGTTTTGAAGTTTGAAAAGTTTTAGTATTTTTAGAATTATTTTGATCAGACTTTTCCCTTTTGAGTTAGAAGACTCCCCTTTAACAAATTTAGGAGGAGTATTCTTTTGTTTGGGCGGAATACTTTTATCATAGCCCAATTCAGATCGATCGCCACATTTTCTAGATCCGGATAAAAGTTTTTCTAATTTAGGATCACCTTGGGCATACCTCCATGTGTCCTTTAAACTCAAAAGTGAAGAGACTTCTAGTTTTAGCTTTTCATTTTCAGATTTTAAGTTTTCAACTTGGGATGTTTTGAAATCTAAGTCGCACTTAGTTTTTTCAAAGTAATCTAAAAAGTGTGATTTTTCTAACACTAGATTATCAAAAATCTCTTTTAGTTTTGAAAACTTTTCTTTTTGAAGTTTTAACTTCACAACTATTTTGTAACTTTCCTTGTATAGGGCATCATAAGCATCTTGAAGGTTTTCTTCATTTTCATGGTCACTATTCAGATTTTCTTCACTGGTTGAATCATCATTATCTGAAAAAGTGAACTTGGCTAGAGTCATTAGGACTTTAACATGATTAGCAGACTCAGTTTCAGAATCTTCTGACTTAGAAGAGACTTCAGAGCAGGAAGATTCGTCCCATGTAACTAACATACTTTTCTTTTTAGACTTATCCTTCTTAGGACATTTGTTTGCTAGATGCCCATATTCATGGCAGTTGTAGCATTAGTTGTCTTTTAAAGATTTCCAAGTTTTAGATCTAGGTCTTTTCTTTTCAATAGGTTTTTGCAAATCAACCCTCTTTTTACTTTTGAAAATCTTGTAAAACTTTTTGGTTAAAAGAGCCATATCATCTTTAGAAGTTTCTAAATCAGAATTACTATTTTCATGAGAAAAACTTTTAGAAGACTTAAGGGCGATGGACGTACCTTTAGGAGCTTTAAAGTTTAACTTGTAGGTTTGTAAAGAACCAACCAGTTTTTCTCCCCTCATATTATCCGTATCACGAAGTTCATGGATCGCGGTCACATTTGAATTGAACCAATCAGGCAATGAGTGCAGTATCTTTGCACAGACTTTACTTTCTGGGATCCTATCACCAAGACCCCACATAGAGTTGACAATATCATTCAATCTTGTATAGAAGTCCATGAAAGTTTTACTTTCTTCCATACGTATTTCTTCAAATTTAGTTGTGAGGATTTGAACTTTAGATTTCTTGACAATCGTTGTACCCTCGTGTGTCATTTCCAAAATATCCCAGGCTTGCTTTGCAGTATCATAGGATATAATTCTCTTGAATTCATCCGGTGATAGTGCGTAAGTAATTGCATTTAAAGCCTTTGCATTGGCACTACTCTCACTTTTCTGAAGAGCGGTCCAAGAAAAGTAAGGTGAGACTTTTACAGTTTTAAATCCATCAGTACCAGTCACTTCAGTGGTAAGAGGGGTCCAATTGGTCACTGTGGCTTGCCACACGCTTTCATCCATGGATTTTTTAAAAATCCTCATTCTGGCTTTCCAATAGGCATAATTAGAGCCATCAAAAGGTGGAGGTCTAGTGACTGAAAGGCTATCAAAATTTGACATCTTAAAAAGCTCAGATCAATTAGCTCAGGTTTTTAATTCAAAATTAAAACGAGCTATTAGGCTCTGATACCACTTGAAAAGGTCGAGCTAAGAGTCTGAGAGGGGGAGGGGGGGGGGGGGGGGGAGGGGGTGAATAGGACTATGTCAAATTAAAAAAATTAAGTGCGGAATAATAAAGAAATAATCAAATATAGCACTTATCAATTCAAATAGCAGAAATGAATAGCAACCTCAAATGTATAAGTATTGAGAGGTTGATACAGATGTTTTACGGACAACCTTACACCAAAAACCAATGGCTTATGTTAGGACAACCTGATTACTAGAACGATCTGTGTATCAAAAACTCAAACAAATACAAAGGAATAAAGAATAAAGTAGAAATAAATTTCTACTGCTATTACAACATTCACCACATGTGCCGAAAGTAAATTACAATCATTCACCACATGTGCAGAAAGCCAACAGCCACACAACTACTCCACTCCCAATATCCTCACACAGTGGATATTAGCTTTCACTATGAAATAGGTTTTCCAAGGTTCACCTAAAACCTTCACAATTATGTTTTCAAAGGGCTACCACAATTAAAAACCCCACTTACTGAGATTTTCTGGCTATCTCAGTCAAAAGCAAAAATGAAAGATTTTCTGGCAATCTTACAAACCAAATAACGAAAATAGAAATGTACTTATCTGAATATTCTTCTTTTGATGAAGTCCGGTAGAACTGATTCGATGTAGATGTTTAATGTAGACGTTCGATGTACAATCTCACATATGAAAGGGTTCTTAGATCTAAATGATTTTTAGATTAAATTGTCTAGGGTTAGCTTGATTTGATTTTGATATCAAAAAGGGTAAAATCAATATTCCTTTTACAAAAGAATTAGAATAGAATAGAGATCACAAAATCAAATACAAAAAAGCTATTAAAAGAATCTTAAATGCTAACCAATTAGCTTCTCAAATGTGGGGACAAGTTCTCTTAGAGTTGCGACTTGAATATCTTGGAATTAAATGAAAAACTTTGAAAATCATCCTCAATTTATAGGCAAAAATATTATTCACTCGACTAGCTCAGTGGTCGGTTCAACTGGTCGAAGGACAAACAATATTTTAAAATTTCTAGTGCGATAAGATAAGATTGCTACTCGATTGGTCGAGTGGCTTGCTTAACTGGTCGAGTGGGACCTAGTTTGGTTGCTGGACTTTGAGTCGAGCCTGCTCGACTGGTTGAGCAGTCTCCAGGATTGGCCAAGAGTCCAACAGAAAATCCTGAAAATTCATAACAAACCTAACACTGGTTGAGAAAATTCTTAGACTAGTCGAGCTAGTGCTTGGACTGGTCGAACATATGCTAAGACTAGTCGAGATAAAGCCTATAAAATTATATAATGACCCAATTTAAGTATGCAATCAATATGACCTAACCTATGGTCAATCTAGGGTCATTCATACCTTATCGGTGAAGATTGAACATTGAAACATTGTTTTCTTCGGTTGATAGATTATCATGAAGTACTTGAAGCTTGTCATCTTGAAGTACTTTAAAGCTTGAGCTTGAGAGCTTGTAACTTGAGTTTCAACTTGAGTATATGAGCTTGAATTCTTTAAGTAATGCACACTGTCTTGATATAGTTGAAACTTGAAAACTTGATCTAGTACTTGAACTTCTAGATCTTGTACTTGAGCTGCTTGAACTTGAATTTGAACTTCTTGAACTTGTACTTGATTGTATGCAAGGATGACATAGAGTTGAGCTACACAAGATATAGATTCTAAGAGGTTTTGGCACTACAAAATTTGACAAATCTAAGATAGCATTTACAGTGTGGCCTTACCTGCCCGAGGGGAGGGGGCAATTACTAGGCTGAGTTTGACCAGCTCGTAAATGGGTCTGCTATCGACGTGCCGGATAGATATTGGCTGACTATTGGCCAAGCAGATAGTGAGGTCTCTTCCGCTTACACGGTTGTACGTCCAGTGTAGGGCGGCAATGTGGTGTATAGTGTATTAAACCCCGGTGATTATTCAGACAGAACTGTCACCCCCCAAACTCGGAAAACGGGCTCACAAAATTTTCGATCGTCAAATCCGGTGCCGACAGCCTCCGTAGTGCCCCATTTTTAGCTCCCGATATTCACTTGTTAGATTCCGATCCTGGGATCTTATAAAGAGGATTTTCAGTATGAATTTTTTTTTGTAATGGAGCATAACCACAAGCATAACCAATTCACAAAACAACATCACCACATATCCACTATATCAAAAACTTTAAGTACAATGCAGAAGGGGAAATACAAGGTGATAAAAAAATTCCAAAATAATCTGATACATGCTCCTGCCTCAATGCCGCTGCGATCCAACGTCACCTGTACGCAACGGTCATGCATAAGCTTACAAAAGGTTAGAGGGTGGTGTAAGTGTATGCGCAAAGTAAGTGCCAAGTATACAATATCAGAGTAATATGAAAATATGCGGGTAAGTCCATGAATACTATCAGCCGTACTAAGGCTATGCAATGCAAGACATGAATGCTATCGGTCATACCAAGGCCATGCGATGCGAGGCCTACGTAGCCAAATGTCATATGCGAGATGCAAAGCAAGCATGCCAGTCCTCATCAAGTACACATATCAGTACAGTTTCCTTCTAGGATATCATCAGGGTTTAATACACTCCACACTGACTGCCGCCTCCCTAGCTGTATAGCCTAGTAAGCAGAATAGACCACACTATCTTCCTGACCAGTAGTCTGCCAATACCTACCTGCCTCGTCGATAGCGGACTCATTTCTGAGCTGGTCAAACTCAGCTTAGCTTACAACCCCCTCACTCGGGTGGATAAGGCCACACCCCCTTCCAACCGACCACGACACAGTGGGAGACGCTGTAACGCCCCTTGTTTCCAGGACCTGAGTGTATGACCCGTTTCCCAAGAACCCGAGTGTTAACTTAAAAAGAGTCAAATTTCATATATAATCTTTTTCTTTTATCAGAGTTAGCAGATAAGCCTAGAATAGACAAGTCAGCATAAAGGAAAATTTTCATTTACATTTAGAATATACAAGAGTTTGCCCATAATGACTTATACAAACCAATGTCTCCATGTTAACATTACAAGATTTACATACATGAGAAATATATAAAAGCACATAAACAAAAGCTGTAAGATTACGTAACTTCCTTGGTAGGTACAACTACGCATCCTTGACCGTCATAATGACTCCTCATCACTCTAAACATGCATATCACTTAAGCCACCTGTGCTACCTGTACGGTTATATATTTGATGGATGAGTGACCAAATCAGTGTGAATTCTCCTCAAGATTACACAGCACCACCTTAACTAAGCATAGTTAAAATGACAAGGCAATCAAAATAATACATGATGCAGTCTTTTTATATGCATGGATGCGTGAATGCACATCGACCTAGGGATGCACATCCAGTCGGACTTGGGCTCGTCACCCATGCAATCATCGACCTGGGAATGATCATCTAGTCGGAACAAAGGGTCGATAGTCGGTGGTCGGGGAGCTAGCGAAATGATACCCCAAAAACTCTAAGGCACGTGCTATAGCATCCAGAATTAGCCACCCGTCATCGCCAATATGTTATGAATGCATGATTAGCCAAACCATTATTATTCTAATTACAATAAGTAAATTTAAGTAAACAAAATAGTCACTACGGGGGGCTCATCACCCAGCGTAGGCCGACAGCTCGGGCATAGTGTCCCATGTCCACCATCCCCAGCTCATGAGATTTTTCCCACCTTAGGTTGCTTAATGAAGCCCATTGATCAGTGGCTAATCAAATTTAATAAGTAGGGATTTCCATCGCATGGTATAGGCCATTAAAGGTACACAAGGAAATCATCAAAACATGGGACAGGTGTTAAATCGCAGCGGTAAACGAATGCTCGGAATACTAATCGAGACAGTAAGGTCAGGTAAGATTAAATCAGAGCGGTTAAAGAGGTCATTTCAAGTCATTCAAGTCGTATGCCCTATGGATGGTAAATCCCACATTAATGTTTCATGTCCCATATAACATCTAAATCGAGGGCCCATTCTTCACCAACCCATCTTGTTACATCCTAAGTATGGGTTCATGTACACAAGGGAGATCACCCACCATTAAGTGTAGTGAATAGATATCCATAAGCGACTCACAACAATCCACGATAAAGCATATGATTATGGCATGCCAGACATAAGTTAATTCATGATAATCGCAATAAGCCATGATGAGCACTATCAATTTAAATTTAAATGGAAACCATCATGTAAGCAGTTATTGTACAGAATCATGTTCACAACTATCAAATATAATTCAATTATAGGCCATTCCTTAAGAATTTATAAAAGATCGCATGTTATGTGATAACATCAATGATTCTAGTAAGGTGGGTATTTTTCCTGATTTGTAATGTTCCTATGATGTGAATGTGATGGTCCTAAAATCAAATCAAATATGAGTTCAGATTTCCAATTCCAACTCACATTTAGCTTAATAGTTAAATAAACCTTTTCTTCAACTTACCCGTTTGGACTGATTGAAGGCAATGGTGTCCTTCAAGGTAGACGATTTCAGGTAGTATTTGAATAGAATGTCACTAGGCACCATTGAGTTATAATTAAGTCAACTCAGTTGGAAAACTGGACGAGTCAACTCACAACCGAGTTGAGAAAGGTCTTAAAACCGGATGGTGGGTGTTGATTTCTCTTCTTTATACATAAATGGTGATTGTCCCCGGCGTCGAAGAGTAGATGAGGTCGGATTAGTTTTTCAGTGTAACCCGTCAAGCATATATCTGGACGCACCATTTTAACGAGTTATCACTAAGTTAACTCAGTCCAATCTCTTAGTTTGTAAGATGGTGGGAATGAGAGGTAATACCGGTTGTGGTTCTTGGATCAATCCGACCATGAGTTTGATAGTATCACCACCCAACTTCTTCGATAACAAGGCTCTGATTTGGAAATAAGATGGACCTAACTCAGTTGAGTCTTTACCGAGTTGACCCACTAACGAGTTGAGCTATCTCTAACTGTGAATAGAGAGTTTTGATTCTCTTTACCTGGATGGGGGTTCTCTTCTTTTGACAGTAAGGTGGGAATTCCAAATACATCTTCTAATAATGGATTAAATCCCGGCTTCCCTGTGACTCGCCAATCAACTGGGTCAGCTATTAAGACTCGAATCGAGTTGAACCTGATAGGAAGCTGTTAGTTGAATGATGTTGGGTCCGACGGGAGTGAGGACGCAGAGTGGTTGTGTTGGCCTGGTTCAAGCACAACACACTGCTTTGTTGTTGAGAATGAAACGTCCAGCAAACCTCTCGATGATCGACAGCTCGTCAGCAAGCCGAGCTAACACAGCGAGTGGGTGCGACACCATTATGAGCAACAGCTTTCTCCCCTGTTTTTCTTTTCTTTTCTCTTTCTCCTATTTCTTCCTTCTCTATTTCCTCTCTTTTATCTCCTTTTCCTGAATTGAACCAACAGGCTTTCTAGACCAACCCAGGCCCAACTCGCACGCCAGGCTTGGCAGCGAGTCAGGCCAGCTCGGTTCGAGGAAGATGAGACGGCCATTAATGGCGGATCTCGAGCGGAGGCTTCTTCCTCTGATCCAGCTTCTGTGGATGATTCAAATGAGCTCCATGGAGCTTTTGGATAGCTGAAATTGAAGCTCTATGGAAGTTGGGAGGAGTTAGCTCGGTGGGTTCGGTCGGAGGAGAAAACGACTGGTCTCTCTCATTTCTTTCCTTTAAACAAAGAAAACCTAGTTTGTAGGGCTAGGATTGCTCTAAGATGGATGGTAAGGATGGAGAATCCCTCCTCACATGCGGATTGCCAACGTGGAGTGGAAACCGTTTCCATTTTTGGAAACATTATGTTTCTAGGCCTCTTTTGCGCCAGTGTTTGTGTACATACCTTATCACGACTACATGTGGGGCCTACAAGGTTTTGGTAGGGCCCAAGCCATGAACACGATGGATGGTTTAGATTGACCAGACGGATGATGATGATGACATATAAATCAATGCAAAAGGACGTCCGTCCGGTGGTGGAAGCGAAGAGAGAACGTCTCTCTCCCATTTTTGGGCAAACACGGGTTAGACCCAAGTTAACCGGGCTACCATGTCTAGTGCACAACGGTCGTATGCTAGTTGTGTACACGCACCCTATTAAGTGGGATCCACCATGGTGTTTGTGCTAAATCTACATTATCCATTCTATTTATGGGTTCCCAAGAAGGGTCCCTGATCAAAGATCAGGCAGATGGGATGCTTGGGTGGGGCCCACAACTTGATTCGGGCCCCATTTATGGATTTCCCGTTGATCTAATGATCAGATTGTTTTGAAATTGAACGTCATCCTTGGAATTTATCAGACGACTGGGTCCACATGTTGTAGGGACATGGGGGTGGAAACCACCGTCACTTTCGGTTTCATCGTCCGCTCTTACAACAACTGACTTTCGTTTATAGGCTGATTTTCGTGATTTGATGGGGTTTGCTATTATGGTTTCCAGAAAATCCATTCGTTCCATCAGTTTTGTAAGGTGACGTTAGGCTAGGGGCCAAAATATGGAACACATTCATGTCCTAGGTGGGCCACACTTTAATCAACGTGGGACTGTATTCACGTTGAACCAGGGAAGTCATTTACGTGCATTGATTTCACGTAAATTCTTGACTTTCATGAACGGCTGGGGAAAAAGCAGGTGGGTCCCACCCCGATGTTATTGTGAAAATCCATCCCGTTCATTAGTTGAGTTGGGTCGTGTTGACGCACGAGACCAAATTTGAAGGCGATCTGAGCTTTTGGTGGGCTGTATGTTACAAAAGCTTGCGGGTGAAACCCATCGTTAAAAAAACCTCCGATAAAACCATGTTGTTGTGTATATAAGCTCTAATCTTATAATTACAATCTTGCCTTTTTCCTTTGTTACAACTTCTGTTGTCCGTATTTCCTAACTGCACTGCACAAATGGGGCAAATTCTCACCAATATTTGTTATTTTTCATGCTCTTTCTAACGCCTAATTTTGAGTCTTGATCGTTTACAAATAGCCAAGATACCACTTTAATGGACTATACTAATCTGAGGTTTAATGCGATGTTTATATACATCTAATCGAAACATTGTTCGATAGTTTGGACACATGCCTTAAGATCTTTGAATTGAATAGTTTATTTTGATGTTTGGATGGCCCGTTTGGCGGATCCAAACGTGATGGATGGTCAAATGACTTGCTAAAAATAAGAGAACTTGATGGATAACACTTTGACCATGTATGTAGGTGGATGTACTCCAGTTTCATAGATTGATGGGCATAAGGCAGGTTTCTGGAGTACTTAGGGGTAGAACATGTACACCGTTAGATTTGAGTGACTTGTTCACATGTGTAAATTCCTCACATTGCAGTTCTACTAGTGGATTAAGCATAATCATATGGGGTGAACAAGATGAACGGATTAGAATCTTGATCTGATAAGTGTACAAATGGATGTAGAAATAAAGTAGCTACTTTACTATGATCTAAGGGTTGAAATTTGACCGTACGGTTAATTTTTAATAATTAGGCATAATATAAAATTTCACATAAAACGGATTGTGGGAACCATGTGTTCTAGTGTTCAGAGGTCTAGGTTAATGGCATTTTCATAATTATTGCTGATCTGTGAGTTTTAGAAAATCTAATGGCTCCCCATGGTTATAGGCACATTTCTAAACAATTCTTACAAAAGAAAGTATATCTAGATCATTTTGGATAGGGAGTTATTCGTCATGTCATTCAATGGAAAGTACTTATGTCGAATCACGTGATGGATGATCTTGTCTTGAAATTAACAGTTACATGGCTTGATTTACTGAATGGAGATCATTTTCAATGATTAGATTCGCATCAGGGTATAGAGGTAAGGTTATGATAGCTAGGTTTGTATTGCACACATGTACATATTACGTTAAATTCTTAGTAACGCTCGAAACTTTCAATACTCGGGTATTGAAAAGTTCAGGGTGTTACAGATGCGGCCTACTGGTATTCGGCACTCCTGCGCTCGTGTATCCACTCGGTCTAGACGTTGGAGCATCTCTTGGTACCAAAAAGGTTCTGGGATTTTCACCCAAGGACATCCTATGTGCCCACAATGCTAGAGCCAATATTTCTGGTATCCGATACGGCCATCCACGATGTGCCTGTGGAGGCCACGACCCTGATGTCACTAGGGCATACAATGATCATGATACACAAATGCGAGATGCATGAATCACACTGTCCAGTCATGCAACAGTCCTACGTATACCATGCGCTCATGTAGGAAACTCCTATTAGTGAGTCCCGTAAACAATCTGTCCAATGACATATGCTATGATCAGTCACTCCTCATATCAAGCATACATATGATGCGAATGGGTATGAATCATGGAATTGTACTAAGCATGTTATATGGTGATGAACTATCCTCACAACGAAGATGGGCCTAGACGGCCTACACACAACTAGTATGGGCCTATTAATGGGCCCTAGGGAGAGTTACAATGCGGACATTTAACCAACATTATTCTTACAATGTGGACATCAAACCATTATTGCTCCCAAGGCATGGCCCGCCACAAACATCATTATATACACCACGGTGGAATCACACATTGCAATGGACCTTATATACATCTCATTGGGCCTCAGATACATCAAATGGGCCGCATCACATGGGCCTCATATATATCATGGTGGGCTTCAACGGACGGGCCATAAATACATCAAGATGGGCCTCATCATATGGGCCTTATATATATATCAAGGTGGGCCTCATACATCCCCAAAAAGAATCATATTGAAGGATCATTTGGACCATACCACAAATAGCAGTGGAGATAATAATTTTCACTATTAAATAAATCACAGGGCCCACCATAAAGTTTATTTTCCACCCAATCTAATCATAAGGTTTTAAAGACCTGGATTAAGAGGGAAAACAAATTCTCTATTGATCCAAAAATTTTGTTCAATCCTCCACTATTTTCTGCAGTGTGGTCCACTTGATTAATGGCTGGACACATCATGGAGTGGCCCGCCGTGATGTATTTGAGATCTAACCTATTCATAAGTTAACATAGTGATAGATGAAGTGAAGACAAAATATCAGCTTAATTGGAAACTATTGTGGCCCTTAGAAGTTTGAACGGTGGATGTTACTGTCCACTATTTCAATGGTGGGGGGTCCACTTGAACTTTAGATCTGACTCATTCTTTACCTCATACCATAAAATGGTATCTCAAAATGGTTGGACAGTATGCATCATGATGGGCCCCACCGTCCAAACAGTGGACAGTGTAGATAAAACATATACATCATTGGAGGCCCACACCATAGGGATGAAACATATACATCTGAAGTGGGTCCCACCATCTAGTGGTGTGGACAGTGTGGATAAAACACATACACTATGGTGGGGCCAGTGTCTGGGACCCATGGTCCCTGCCTCTTCCGTCCACAGCGCAGCAGGATGCTGCTGCGTGTCCTCTGGAAGTTAGCAGCAGCAGCGCCTGCTGCATTTTATTATATATATATATATATATATATATATATTTGTTTTGTTAAGGTTTTTCCTAGGTGGGGCCTGCATCAGGAAGATCCACCCCACTGGTTAGATTCTATAGCTCATGACAGACCAAATGATCCCAATATTCGATGTGTTTTGGTGTATAGAAACATTAGAGTGGGCCCTAAAAGATTTTAACGGTAAAAACCACGGCTTTCTATGATATGGCCCACCAGATAATCGGATTAGCTTCATTTTTCGGCTCAATGCCTAAAATGAGCTGGGGAATGGGATGGACGGCGTGGATTAGATCCATATATCAAGGTGGGGCCTACATGAGCGGCCCACCCAAAAGCCTTAAATCAAGCTGATATTTTTGTTTGTTGTTATCTGATATTCGTGTTTTCCCATCACCATTAAGGTAGGGCCCACATGGCCTGGACGGTGTAGATCCTACACGTCCATCAAGTGGGTCCCACGAAGGTGGATGACATGGATAAGTTACATACATTATGGGGCCATCAACAAGGGAAAAGGAGAGAGAGAGAGAGAGAGAGAAAGAGAGGAAGATAGAGTGATTGTAAAACCCGTATCCTAGTTCGTACTGTTCCGATAAATCCTGCGATCCTTTCCGTCGAAGTCCGGCAGTCCATGACTGATAATTGACGTTGCGCACGACCGTAAGTCGTATCCTTTAAATTTGAGTTGGTTTAATCCGAGACCCATACCGTTGTGACCGCGCCGTCACCGCGATTCCAATGCCGCGTCTCATGCGCCAATCTGATGCTTAGATCATAAGATGCGGACCATACATTATAATAACCGTGGACCGCACATTGCGGGACCCACCCATCCCATGTGGCACAAATCCCTAGGTAATTATAAGAGTGATGGATGACATCACCCTAGCCTAGCTATAGCCACCCTAACCAAGCTATAGCCACCCTGCCCCCTAGCCTTCTTACAAGTACTTATGACTAGCCACCCTACCCTTAGCCTCTTACAACCATTTATTACAAGCCACCCTCTCTTACAAACAATCATGGCCTACCTAAGCTACTCTCTTCCTCTCTTTACTACACACTCTCTCTCCCTCATTTCTCATCACCATTCCAAGCAAGAACACTCCCACGACCAAGCTCCCAAGTGAGAGAAGAGAGAGTTTGTGTGGCCCACCTTTCCCATTCCAAAAACCCATCATCTCCATCCCCCATCTTCCACCATCAAAGTGAAGCACAAGGAGATAGGCTTTCCAACGGACCAAAGAGATCAACCGGTGGGTGTTTTGATAGGGTAGTTTTCATGCTTTCTTAGATGGGCCAAGTGAGGCCTACCGATCAATGGTATGGATCTCACTTGGGACCCTATGATGTGGCTAATGGCCCACTTTGATTACCTTTTTATGTATGATGGAATGCAAGGGAGGGCCCATAGTGTCGGGGTCCCTCCATCACACGTGTGTCCCACTCTCTCTCTTCCTCTCTCTCTCTCTCTTTTTCTTTTCTTGTGATGTTATGTTTGTATGAACCACTTCGATGGACCCCACAATGGAGCATGCATTGGTATCCAAACCATCTAAAGGTGGGGGCCACTTTACATACGTATGGTGACCACACCACCTCACCATGTGGTGGCCCATCTACAAAGGGCCCACCCTAAAGGCATTGGATGCCCAAACCAAAAAAAAAAAGAAAAAAAGTCTAGGGACTCTCTGGACGTAAAAAGGAAAACACAAATATGGCTTGATTTTACAAGCCATTGGGTGACCCACTTGTATAGGACCCACCTTGATGTTTGTATCCAATCCAAGCCGCCCATCCTTTTCCCAAACTCGTTTTAGGCGTTGAGCCGAAATGGGAAGTCAATCCAACTTTTGGGTGGGCCATACCCTTGAAAACAGTGATGTTCACCATTTAAAATCATCTAAATCTTCCTACACGCCGAAAAATACCCTAAATTGGTCTTGATGGACTGGTACCAGGCTGTGGAAGCCAGTGGTTGGGATGGATTTGGCCGAAGCGGGCCTCACACGTGAAAAACCCCAAAAACATGGGTTTAAAAAAAAAAAAAAAGGAAGGAGGCAGCGTCTGCTGCCGCTGACACAGCAGCAGCTCGCTGCCTGCGCCAGCGTGAAACGAGCAGGATCCCACGGCTCCAGCCGTGGGCCCCACCTTGATGTTTATTGTCATCCAATCCGTCCATATGGTGGGACCTCAGGGCGGTGGGCCACCCCCCAAAAATCAGATAAATCCAACGCTCAGGTGGCCCACATAAGGGAAAACAGTGTGGATTGAATTCTACCATTGAAACTCTTTTGGGCCCCACTGAAGTTTGGAATCAATCTGATATTTGTTTTTTTCCCTTCATCCAGGTATTTGTGACCTTATCAACAGGTTGGATGGAAAGTAAACATTACAGTGGGCCTCACATGGGACCCACACTGATGTATGTGCTTTACATCCACCGTCCAGGCGGACGGTGGAACTCACCATAATGTATGCGTTTTATTCATGCCGTCCAGCAGCTGCTGGACGGCCAGTTGGCCCCCCACCGTGACGTGTGTTGGTCCACATCGTCCAGGAGGCTGGATGGTGGCCCCCCCCCTTGATGTATGTGTTTCATCCATGTCGTCCATACTATTTGGGGCCCACACCCTCTGGTTGGGCTGGATTTACAACCACATCTCTGTGGGCCCTCAAAAAGGATTTTGAATGTTTTAAATGGTGCAAGGCACCCATCGACGATTGTATCATGGTGTGGCCCATACAAGTCACGGATTGACTTAATTTTTGAGACCCGGGCCCTTGAGGGAATGGTGCATCTGACTGACGGGTTAGATGTTCGACAAACATCAACGGTGGAGGCCCACACAGCTCAACCTCATGAGCTTCTCCTTGCTGGAACTCATTGTACCTTTTTCATATATATATATATATATATGTATATATATATATATGTATATGTGTATATCTGTATATGTATATGTATATATTATTATATTGTATATATCATGTATATTTTATGTATATATATCATTTATATATATATTATGATATATATACATTATGATGGGCTTTAGGAGTTTTTTTTATAGTGGTTTGGCCCATGTAAGGCCCATGTGATTAGGCCCATCTGGATGTATTTGTGGCCCGTTGTTGAGGCCCACCTTGATGTATACATGGCCCATGGGATATGGCCCATTGTAATGTACCTAAGGCCCATTAATGTGGCCCACTTGATTTATATAAGGCCCATATGATGCGGCCCACTTGATGTATCCAAGGCCCATAGGTCGAGGACCAACGGGAGGTCCTTAGGGTCCATTGCAATGTATGATTTCCCCATGGTTTGTGTAATGATGTCTTATAGCGGGCTATGCCTTGGGAGCAATGTTGGTTTGACGTCCACATTGTAGAATAATGTTGGTTTAATGTCTGCATTATAACTCTCCCTAGGGCCCATTAGTAGGCCCATATTTGTTGATAGTTCACCACTTTATAACATGCTTAGTATAGCTCCATGATTCATACCCATACACATCATATGTATGCTTGATATGAGTAGTGACTGAGCATAGCATATGCCATTGGGCAGACCACTTAGGGGACTCCTTATGAGGCGGAGTGCCCCACATTATCGCATTGTACGCGCATGGATTGCTGCATGATTTGACGATGTGATTCATGCATCTCGCATATGTGTGACTTGATCACTGCACGCCCTAGCGACATCAGGGCCGTGGCTCCACAGGCACATCGTGGATGGCCGTATCGGATACCGGAAATACTTTGTTCTAGCACTGTGGGCACTTAGGATGCCCTTGGGTGAAAGTCCCAGAACCTTTTTGGTACCAGGAGGTGCTCCAACGTCTAGACTGAGTGGATACACGAGCGCCCGAGTGCTGAATACCAGTAGGCCGCGTCTCCCATTGTGTCGTGGTCGGTTGGAAGGGGGTGTGGCCTTATCCGCCTGAGTGAGGGGGCTATAAGCTAGGCTGAGTTTGACCAGCTCGCAAATATGTCCGCTATCGACGAGCCGGGTAGGTATTGGCAGACTACTGGTCAGGCGGATAGTGTGGTCTCTTCCACTTGCTTGACTGTGCAGCTAGGGAGGAGGCAGTCAGTGTGAGGTATATTAGACCCCGGTGATATCCAGAGAGGAACTGTACTGATATGTGTACATGACGAGGAATGACATGCTTGTATTGCATCTCACATATGGCATTTGGCTACATAGACCTTGCATTGCGTCGGTATGGCCGATAACATTCATGTTTCGCATCGCATGGCCTTGGTATGGCCGATATCATTCATGCCTTACATTACATAGCTCTGGTTGTATTCATGGACTTACCGCATATTTCCGCATTACTCTGATATTGTACACTTGGCGTTTGCCTTGTACACACACTTACACCACCCTCTAAGCTTTTGTAAGCTTATGCACGACCGTTGCGTGCAGGTAGCGTTGGACAGCAGCCGCGCTGAGGCAGGAGCGCGTACCAGATCTTTTTGGAGCTTTTTGATCACCTTGTATTTCCCTTTCTGCATTGTACTTAAAAGTTTTTGATATAGTGGATATGTGGTGATGTTGTTTTGTGACTTGGTTATGCTTTTGGTTATGCTCCATTACATTACAAAAAAAAATTCATACTGAAAATCCTCCTTATAGGATCACAGGATCGGAATCTGGCGTATGGGCGCTGGAAGCCGAGAATGGGATACTACGGAGGCTGTCGGCGCCGGATTCGGCGATCGGGAATTTTGTGAGCCTGGTTTCCGAGTTTGGGGCGTGACAGTGATGGAGGGACCCCGGCACTATGGGCCCTCCCTTCCATACATCACAACATATGGGTCCCATTACATGTGGGCCCATCGATCAAAATCAACAGTGGAGATCCTTTCTCCACAAAAATGCAAGGTCTAAATGACCCTATTCATGCAAGGAAAATAAACATCATGATGGGGTCCATGGAGAATGGCCCCATCATGAAATGATCACGAAAATCAAGGTGGGCCATCGGCCACATTTAGGGTCCAAAGTGAGATCCATACCATCAATCGGTAGGCCCCACTTGGCTCATCATCAAAGCATTAAATCTAGGCCTATAAAATACCCATCGTTTGATCTTCTTGGTCCGATGGAACGCTAAACTCCTTATGCCTCACTTTGATGGAAGGTGATGAGAATTGAAGGGTTAGGATGATGGATCTTGGGATAGGAAGTGGGCCACACACAACACACTATTCTCTCCTTGAAAGTGCTTGGACGTCCACTTTTTTCTTTGCTTGGAAATTGTGTAGAGAAAGAGAGAGAAAAAGGGTGGTTGTAAGAGAGAGGTGATGGGTGTGAGTGATGGATGTGAGTGATAGATGTACTTGACTTGAGAGTTAACTTAGGGTAGGTTGCTTGTCTTGGGGAGAAAGAAAGCATGGATTGTATACTTTGATTGATTGATTGATGGGATGGGTTGTAGAGATTCTCTTGGGTTCACAAATGCACAACGTTTCTTCGAAATAAACGCGGGCCGACATCTCCTGGCTAGAGTATCGAATCGGTGTGCAAGATGCGGCGTTGGAACCGCGGTGATGGTGCGGTCGCAATAATACAAGTCTCGGATTGAGCCGACTCAGATCTACAGAATGCGACTTAAGGTTGTACGCAAACATCGATTATAGGTCGCAGGTTGCCAGAATTCGTCGGGAATGATCGCAGGGGTCTACGGAATGGTACGAACTAGGATACGGGCCTTACAGAACTATATTGATATATGATGCTCCAGCGATGAGCTGGATTTATATGCGGATTGGTATGCTTGAGCTGCATCTTGCACATGACATTGGCTATGTAGGCCTTGTATGGTATGGCCTTGGTGCAGCTGATAGCATCAATGCCTTGCATCGCATGGCCTTGGTGTGTCCGATAGCATTCATGCCTTGCATCACATAGCCTTGGTACGATTGATCGGATTCATGGACTTATCAACATATTCTGCATCACTCTGATATTGCATTCTGATCACGCTTATATTGCGCACACACTTTCACCACCCTTTAAGCTTTCTATAACCTTATGCACTATTGATGCGTGCAGGTGACATTAGGCCGTAGCTGAGAAGGAACAGGAGTGTGCCGCAGAGCTTCTGGAATTGTGTTATTATTATCATTGTATTTTCCTTTATGTGCATTGTATCTCAAAGTTTTTATCTCAATGGATTTTGTGATGGTGTTCGGGTTATTGTTCGTGGGTTATGCTTGAGGTTATGCTTATTGTTACAGAATAAATTCATGTTGAAAAAATCCTCCTTGTAGGATCCCAAGATCGGAACCTGGTATATAGGTGTCGGGAGCCAAGAATGGGGTACTACGGAGGCTGTCGACGCCGGATTCGGCAATTGGGAATTTTGTTAGCCCGATTTCTGAGTTTGGAGTGTGACAAAAGACCCCCCAGATTCCTGGTTTGATTCCAGTAGAAACTCATGAGGACGGGGATGGACTAACAGCCTTAGATTTGGTACCCCTAAGGTAGCCTTGGTAGCCCCGTGAACTCTAAAGAGTTACTACAGCTAACCCTGTGCATAAAACCCACCGAGTTCACTGCTTTGGTAGCTTCACTGGGCCCCTCCGATGGATTGCGGTTTATGAACTCCCCGACCGCGATAAGTCCAGCGAACTCATAAGAGTTATAAAGACCATTCACGTAAGACCCGACTCCAACTATTTATGCGTCTGAAAAATGTGCCTGCTCCACTACTCATGAGCTTAAATTGTGAGTGAAAGTGTCCAGTCAAGTTCAGTTAAGTCAAGTCATGTCATGTCCAGTCAAGTATGTTCAGTCAAAAGTATACTAGCTCTACTACTCAAGAGCTTAAACTATGTGTAGCATCAAGATGCTACAAATACATATATGATCATCTATTTTACTTAATATATGCTCAAATATTAAATTGCCTGATATGATAAAATAAATCATGAAAATCTCAAACACTGATTAAACAACATATAAAAATGTGTTTCTCTTGAATCAGGTTCAAATTACAATAATAGCAAGTTTGTTCAAAATGCTGATTACTTTCTATTCAAAAGTTAAATTGTTCAAGATCGACTGCAAGTTTTCAATTATAATATGTTTATCCTTATGAAGATAATAACGATGCCTTCCTGTCTCTTGCTCTCCTGACAATGAAGGAAGGTTATCTCGTAAAATTTGAAGAGGTGGAGGAGGATGAAAATATGAAGAATTATCACTCTTCTGGACGATCTAAAAATTCAGATGTATTCTTTGGATTATTCAAAGGAGCACCAAATGCTATCTATCCTTCAAGGATATCAGCAGGCTTCATTTCATAAATATTATCTTCTGAAGAAATTTTTATGCAAAGTTGCCTGTAAAGGGGGCATGATATATTTCTTTAAAGTAGTCTATGCCTTGGTCTTTCTGATAATTTCTTATGTGCGGTGAAGGAATCGATATGACATAATCAATTAGGCAGTAATCACGTACTAAGTAATATTGATGAGCCCACCAATGCATCCAACTATAAGAAGTATGAACTAGATAATTATAGTCGGGAATTATGAAGCGTGATCTAGTGTGAACATTCAAAAGTTGCTTCCATATCAAGGCCCAGTTATATGGTCCGTGCCATAACTTCTCATTATTCTAGTAATGATATCGCAAGTCTCTGAGTACTGGACCTGATGGAGACAAGAAATGAATGTTCGCCAAAAGAGATAGAACCATCAACGGTCACTTCTATGACCTCTGGAAAGCTAGTAAATGGAAATCGAAAGAAGTCTTCTCTATTTTTCTAAATCAGTAAAGGTCCAAGGAAAATACACTCTTAGTCAGCCTATGAAGAAATGATAAGGAGCACAAACTAGAAAAGACTCAGTAGTTAAGCCTTTAGAGCCGGAAATGACATATCCGAAAGCACGATATAATGAGTAAAGAATGCAACAAATGCAATGCAAAGCACACTGACAAGCACAAAGATGGAATGACCAAATCATTATCATATTGCAAATATTATAATCATTCTAAAAGCTTTCAATATATTTCAAAATTATTAATACTTCATAAAACTAAATTGGAAAATTATGATATCTTGAGATACTAATTCCGATTAATTTAGCAGAAAAGATTACCATTCAAAATCCTAGATTGTGCAGACTATGAATAAAGGATACAATTGAAGAAATTGTTGCAGTAGAAGCAGCATTAAAGAATAATTCCCTAGCCATAGAATTCAAAGAAAGAGTCGCCGGAGTTGATCGAAGAGATTGTTACAGCAGTAGCAGCATTGAAAGACAGTTCTCTGATCAAGTTACTTAAATATGGAGTCACCACAGTTGTTGTCACACCCCAAACTCGGAAAACGGGATCATAAAATTTTTGATTGCCGAATCCGATGCCGACAGCCTCCGTAGTACCCCATTCTCGGCTCCCAGCACCCATACGCCAGATTCCGTTCCTGGGATCCTACAAGGAGGATTTTCAGAATGAATTTTTTTTTTTTTGTAATGGAGCATAACCACAAGCATAACCAAGTCACAAAGCAACATCATCATCACATATCCACTAATATAATCATTTGAATACAATGCTGAAAGAGAAAATACATATGAAGATATCGAAGAAAACTCCAAAAGCTCCACTACACGCTCCTCCCTCAGATCGGCTGCATCCTAACATCACCTGCACGCATCTATCATGCATAATCTTACAAAAGCTTAGAGGGTGGTGAAAGTGTGTGCACAAGATAAGTGCCAAGTATACCATAAAGTCCATAAATCATACATCATCGGAATAAGTGGAAATACTGACAAGATTATGAATCATACGATATCCGAGTAAGCGGAAATATACTGGTAAGTCCATGAGTGCTATCAGTTGTACTAAGGCTATGCGATGCAAAACATAATAAGACAATGACAGATGCTGAGGATGCAATGCAATATGCAAATCCTGACGAGCCACGAATACCATCAACCTCATCTAGGCCATATAAGTGAAAAAACATAGTGACCCAAAATGCTAAGTACTGCGGATGCAATGTAATATGCAGTGCGAATGAAATGACCATGCATGAACGTGAAGTCGGGATGATAGTTCGTAGTATCGTAGGCTACGGGGTCCACCACAAGGAACTTCTATCCAAACCAGTCCCATACCTAAATTTGGATAGTTCGACACAATGTGGTAAACTCCTGATCTCAGGTTAGTCGCGCGCCCAACCGAAATCCTGGCCATGCGATGGTACACGTAACAAATAGTTACGCACCACTAGGCCGAGTGGATAGTGAATGAATGAATGAATGGATATGCAATTCCTGCTCAATAAGTCAACATATCAGTACGATTGCTCTCTGGGGAAAATCACCGGGGTCTATTACACTTCACACCAACTGCCTCCTCCCTAGCTGCACAGCCCCGCGAGTGGAAGAGACCTCACTATCCGCTTAGCCAGCAGTCTGTCAATACCTACTTGGCTCGTTGATAGTGGACCCATTTATGAGTTGGTCATACTCAGCCTAGCTTATAGCCCCCTCACTCGAGTGGATAAGGCCACACACCCTCCCAACCGACCACGACACAGTGGGAGACGCAGGTTACTGGTATTCAGCACTCGGGCGCTCATGTTTCACTCGGTCTAGACGTTAGGGCGACTCCTGGCCTCGGAGGTTCTGGAATTTTCACCCAAGGACATCCTAAGTGCCCACAGTGCTAGAACCAAGTATTTTCGGTGTCCCATTTAGCCATCCACGATGTGCCTGTGGAGGCCACGACCTTGATGTCACTAGGGAGTACAATGATCAAGTCACATATATGCGAGATGCATGAGTCACACTATCCAATCATGCAGCAATCCCGCGCGTATGGCACGATAATGTGGGCACTCCGTCTCAAAAGGAGTCCGGTAAATAGTCTGCCCAATGGCGTATGCAATGATCAGTCACTACTCATATCAAGCATACATATGATATGTATGGCATGAGTCATGGAATTATACTAAGTATGTTATAAAGTAATGAACTATCCTTACAATGCAGATGGGCCTAGACGGCCTACACACAACAAGTATGGGCCTATCAATGGGCCCTAGAGAGAGTCATAATGCGGACATTTAACCAACATTATTCTTACAATGTGGACGTCAAACCAATATTGCTCCTAAGGCATGGCCCGCCATAAATGTCATTACATAACCCATGGTGGAATCACACAATGCAATAGACCTTGTATACATCCCATTGGGCCTCGACCCACGGGCCTCCAATACATCAAATGGACCTCATAACTTGGGCCTCATATATATACCAAGGTGAACCTCAACAACGGGCCACAAATACATCAAGGTGGGCTTAATCACATGGGCCTCATGTATATATTAAGGTGGCCTTAACAATGGGCCTCATACACATCAAGGTGGCCTCAACAATGGGCCTCATACACATCAAGGTGGCCTCAACAATGGGCCTCATACACATCAAGGTGGCCTTAACAATGGGCCTCATACACATCAAGGTGGGCCTCAACAATGGGCTTCATACACATCAAGGTGGCCTCAACAATGGGCCTCATACACATCAAGGTGGCCTTAACAATGGGCCTCATACACATCAAGGTGGGCCTGACAGGTGGATGGTGTGAATAAAGCACATACATCAATGGTGAGTCCCACATCCCACATGTGGAAAGTGAGGATATAACATATATATCACGTGTGCCCCACAGTCCCATGCTATCTGGACGGTGAGGATGTAACACGTTCATCAGGTGGATCCCACCGTCCCAAATATCGGGATGGTGGAGATCAAATACATAAATCGAGGTGGGGTCCACTTGAACTTTGAATCTAACTTATTATTAGTCTCAAGCCTATAAGACAGCTTGCCAAATGGTGGACGGTTGGGAGGCAACACATGCATCATGGTGGTTCACATACCTCATGGTAGGGTCCACATGTGTGGCCCACTAGATAGAAGGACTGTTGGATATAACACGGACATGGTGGGGCCTACTGGCCGTCTAGCGACTGCTTGGACAACATTGATAAAACACATACATGTGGTGTCCACCGTCCACTGCCGTGGATGGTGCTAATAAAGCACATACATCATTGTGGGTCCCATGTGGGGCCCACCATAACATTTATTGCAATCCAACCCGTTGGTAAGGTCATACGACCCTAGATGAAAGGGAAAAACAAATTTCATCTTGATCCGAAACTTCTGTGGCCCAGAAATGGGTTTCAAAGGTAGCCATTCAATCTCACTGTTTCCTATGATGTGGGCCACCTAAGCCTCAGAAAGGGCTGATTTTTGGGGATGGCCCACAGCCCTAAGGGGCCCATAGAATGGACAGAGTGGATATACGACAAAATCATGGTGGGGCCCATGGCTGGGACCGTGGGTCCCTGTCGTTCACCCGCCCACCAGCGCTGACGCTGCCTGCGCCTCTGACAACAGCAGCGTCAGCGGCTGCTTATTTTCATTTTTTTTGAAAACCTGTTTTCTTTGTGGTTTTTCATGTGTGGGGCCCACATCGGTGAAATCCACCATAGCCGTTGGGTTTTACGGCTCGAGACCAACTAAATGAGTCCAATATTCAATGTATTTTGGGGTGTGGAAACATCAGGGTGTAATTTAACGGTGAAAACCACTGTTTTCTATGCTATGGCCAGCCAGAAGGTCGGATTGGCCCCATTTTTCAGCTCAATGCCTAAAATGGTATGAGGAAAGGGATGGACGGCGTGGATTGAATTTATACATCAAGGTGGGGCCTACACAAGCGGCCTGCCCAAATAGCCTTGAACCAAGGCTAATATTTGTGTTTTCCTTTCAACGTCCAGCGTCTTTGGACGCTGGACAGTTTTGGCATAGTATATACATTTGAGGTGGGCCACCAAAAGAAAGGGTTGGATGGTATGGGAAATACATACAACAAAGTGGGGTCCATCCAAGTGGGCCACACAACTACATCCTCACAAAAAAAAAGAGAGAGAGAGAGAGAGAGAGAGAGAGAGAGAGAGAGAGAGAGAGAGAGAGAGAGAGAGAGAGACGCGTGATGATGGAGGGACCCCGGCACTATGAGCCCTCCCTTGCATGATCTATAACATACATCAAGTGGGTCCCATTCCATATGGGCCCACCGATCAAAATCAATGGTGGAGATCCTTTCTCCACCGAAATGGAAGGTCTAGATGACCCCTCTTTCAAACTTAGAAAGTAAACATCATGATGGGGGTCCATGGAGAATGGCCCCATCATGGAATGACCATGATAATCAAGGTGGGCCATCGGCCACATCTTAGGGTCCAAAGTGAGATCCATACCATTGATCGGTAGGCCTCACTTGGCCCATCATAAAAACATGAAAGCTAGCCTATAGAAGCACCCACCATTCGATCTTCTTGGTCTGATGGAATGCCGGTCTCCTTGTGCTTCACTTTGATGGAGGATGATGAGAAATTAAAGGTTAGGATGAAGGATTTTGGGGTGGGAAGTGGGCCACACAACACTCTTTCTCTTTTTCTCTCCTTAGAAAAACTTGGACGTGTGCACCTCTTGGTTGCTTGGAATTTGTGTTGAGAAAGAGAGAGAGAGGTGTGGTGGTTGTAAGAGAATGTGAGTGATGGATGTGAGGTGAGTGATGGGTGAGGTGAGAAATTGGTTGACTTTTGGGGTTTGCTTGACTTGTGGAGAAAGGAAACATGGGTTGATCTTGTACTTGACATGAAGTGATTGATTGATTAATTTGAGTGATTGATTGATGGGATATGTTGTAGAGATTCTCTTGGGATTGCAAACGTGCGGCATTTTCTTTGAAATAAACGCTGGCCCACATCTCCTGGCCAGGGTATCGGATCAGTGCGTAAGACGCGGCGTTGGAACTGTGGCGACGGTGCGGTCGCAATGGTACAAGTCTCGGATTAAGCCAACTCAAATCTACAGGATACGACTTAGGGTCACGTGCAAACATCGATAATAGGTCGCAGATTGCTGGACTTCGACGGGAAGGATCGCGGGAGTCGACGGAACAGTACGAACTAGGCTACGGGTCTTATAGTTGTTACAGCAGCAAGTTTCGATAAAAAGAGAATTGTGCAAATAAGGGAGTTAAAATTATAGAGGATGCAATTGTGGCCATGTTGAGGAGTTCTATCTGATTGACCGCTATAAAGACAGAATGCTTTCGTTACTGCCATTATCCTCCCTATTGAAATATTCATTTAGTGCTTTTGACTAAGGACATTCAGTCTTCCGTTCGAGCACGATCATTCAGTCTTCCGTTCAAGCACAATCATTCAGTCTTCCATTCAAGCGCGCTCATTCAGTCTTCCGTTCAAACTTGATTGTTGAAGATCTCCTTTCAAGCGATCCTTCTCTAACGTGAAAGGATTTTTGTGCAGAAGAAGATCGATTCTCCATTTGATTTTCTAAAACAAACAAAGAAGGATCGAGGGGACATATGTTGGGCACAAAAATACATGGGTCGATAGGAGTTTGGTCTATTGCTCATCAAAGATCCAAGATAGGCAGCCCTGCCCATTATGCGGCCCTCTCTCTATCATCCCTCTCTGGAAAATCTATCGCGATGAATAGTGCTATGATGAATAGTGTCATGATGAATAGTTGTGCAGGATGAATAGTGCCATGATGAATAGTGTTGCACGCAATGAATAGTGTTGCATGGTGAAGTGTTGTGCAGATGAATAGTGTTGCGCAGATGAATAGTTACGCGGGTGAATAATGTTGCACAGAATGGGGTCCGTGGCACAAAAATCTATGCCTCGCACATGTGAAAACCTATAAATACCCCCTCCCCCTCTCATTTGCATCGCTAAAATTTTCAGAGAGAGAAGGAACCGCTTGAATAGTGTCGCGTGATGAATAGTATTACGCGTGATGAATAGTGTTATGTAGTGAATAGTGTTGCGCACGGTGAATAGTGTTACGCGGATGAATAGTGTTACATGAATTTGATGGGTTTGTTACATGTCGTGCAATAAAAGGCCTGCACAACCCTGTGCTTTGTAGTTTTGAGGGTTTCCTTTGCAGTTTGATTTTCGATGCATACACCTCTCAAGTGTTAACTCGAACTAAAGGATTTTGGACCCGCGCAACTCCTCTATAACTCTGACCGACACCAAATACGCTGAAATGCTGCCGAAATCGCTATTGAATTGATTATCCTTTCTTTCATTGTACAGATTCATTGTACTTTGTCTTAGAATCAAGGGATAAGAGGATATAATTGAAACTCAAAATTAATAAAATCTATGATAATGAATGTTTTTCTATTTTCTTTGTTATTATTGAATGATAATTTCCCTATCAAAATGCATTCGTTTCTTGTCGAAACAGATATATTCAAATAAGGCCCAGAGGCCATTTGTCTCAGGCAAGGTAGAAGACGAGGAAAAGAAGAGGGGCAGAATGGGAGCTATAAGTGGGCCGCCTTGAGGTCTTCAAAGCATTTTACGGCCTCAAATTTTGCTTCTCTTACTACATTGCGCATCTCGGTCCACGAAACCTGCTAGCTCATGAGTTCAGCCGAGGTGCACTTGACGTAGGTGAGGTGCTGGTCGATTTTCACTTGGTCCAAGTTGGCCGCTCTCTTCTTAGCCTCTCTTGCCTTAGCGTGGTCCCAATAGAGTGCTATCTGGGACTCAATGAACGCGACCAGCTTACGGTTTTCAGGCTGATCATGGTCAGGGTAACACAAATGGATCTGAGTCAAATCTGCATTTAAGTGATCGCGTGCATGTCTTAGCAAGCGTTGCATCTTTTTGTTGAACTCGTGCTCGCGAGTCGAATGTAACCCGTTCTTCCAAGCTGCTTCAGAGTGGGCTAGCAAAGCCCTACATTCGGCACTAAGGGCCGATAAGGGATTCAAGGCAGTCGTGTAGCATTCGATCTCTCTATCTGCCTCATCATACTCATCCCCAAGGCGTCGGAGTTCAGAGATAATGTATAAAATCTCCTGAGAAGGTCGTTGATTCTCCGGGAGATCGTTAACATCCCTGAGGAAAGGGAAGGGATTGCCTATGAAGGAAGAACGTGAGAAGGACTCTATGCCTTCTTCAAAAATTTCTTCTAATATCTAAATGGATAGAGCAATGAAGTCCATGGATGCTGAAGCTTTTACAATGGGAATTCCGATTTGAATCAGCTCGTGGGGTATTTTGAAGCCTAAGTACCATTTTTATAGGATTAAAATGTAGTGATTATTGCGCGTAGGGAGTGGTGTGACGGTTGGGTATCCAAGGCTGAATGAACCGTTCCCAGGATCACGGGAATGCAACTAATTAAATGGAGCTTTCTCAGGAAGTGAGGCATTATCTGCATGGCTAAGGTATTGTATCTACTAGAAGAATGGCTAAATACTAAACATGTCAAACTAACTATTAAAGATTGCCATGCAAAAGTACCCTAGTTGTTCAAAGTTTATTCATCATTGAGATTTATTCATTACTTTGCTGGTTATCGACCGCTTTACTACGTGAAGTAAAAGAGAAAATAACAAGTATAAGAGCAGTCGATTGAATCGATGAGGTTGTCAGCTATAAGATGATGTAGATGAAGAAGAACAACAAGATGAGAAAGGAGATAAAGAAGATGGTTAAGATCAACTACTGGTAAGCTTGCTCGAGTTCTTTAAATCTTCTTACAGCTGCAGCTTTTGCCTCCCTTGCCGCGTGTTGCCTCTCTATCCATGAAGCATACTGGCCCACGAAAGTAGCAGAAGAGCGTTTGACACCAGCAAGACAATGGCCGAGAGGTTCATGTTCCTACTCGACCGATCTTTTTTCAACTTCACTGGATTCGATGCGACCCTGGTAGAATGTTATCTAGGACTCAATAAATGTAACCAGCTCCTCGCTCCAGGGCTAACTCCGGTCGTTGTAAAGCTGACGAGTTAAAGCCAAATCATGGCCAAATTGTTACACACGAGCCTCATCGACCGTAGCATCTCCTTGTTAAAATTATATTCATGGGTCCAACGCAATATGTTCTGTCAAGCCGCTTCCTAATGGGCCGGTAGAGCTCTGCGTTTAACACCAAGGGAAGACACGTGTGATAAAAAGGTAGCGCAACGATTGAGCTCTCGATTGGCCATTGTGTATTCCTCTCCAAGTCGTTGGAGTTCTGAAAGAGTTTCCATAATCTCCCGATAAGGTCCATGAACTGTAGAAATCTCAGTAGCATCTTGGAGGAAAGAAGAAAGGTCAGGCAGAGAAGAGCGAGAGGAGCCCATCCCTTCTTAAAATATTTCCTCCAAGATTTTAACCGACTGAGAAATGGAGTCCATTAAGGATTAAAACAATGGTGACAAGGGCTTTAATTCGAGTTGGTGCATCTTAAGACCAAAGTTCCACTTTTATAGACAAGATACATCAATTAATGCGCATAGGGGGCAGGGTGATGGTCGTGTTCTCGAGACTGATCAAGTCATTCCCGAAGTTGTTGGGATACAACGAAATTAATGGGATTTTTCTCAAGAAACAAGGTATTGCCAATGTGACAAGCATGGTAAAAAAGTAGCTAAGTATTGGGTGTACTTTCTGCAATACAGGGACCTAACTAACTGATAAAGTGCTACTTGATTCAAGTATTATAGTAAAAAAAAGAAGGATGTCCAACATCCTGAATTTATTTAAACTTTAGAAATTATTCATTGCTTTGCTGGTCATCGACCGCATTGCTATAGAAGGGAAAATGAAAATAAAAACATGAACAGAAAAAGAAAGTCGATTGATCGAAATCTTCATCTGCTCAAATTCTTCAAGAAGAGCTTGCATCTTTGCTTCAGGTCTCTCTTTAGATGGAGCCTAGCTAGTCCCTTCCTCTAAAATGTTTGGCAAGAGATGAAGTAGCTAGCCGACGTGAGTTCCAGTCGAAGAAACTTCAAGTTCGGCTGCCCTCCGAGCATTATAACTTGCTTTCGCCCGCGATTGGTATAGGAGGATCTGCTCATCCAAGAATGACAAATCCTCTAGGTCAGTCATTTCCTTAGCATAAAAAGTGCAGCCACGTTCTTGTAACTCTTTTATCAGGCCGGCCCTATATGATTTCAGTATTCGCAGCATGGTATGATTAAACTAATGTGCCCGAGCACATCGCAAGCATTCATACCATGCTAATTCATGCTTACCACTCGTTTCGGCTGAATCCTTTTTGGCCACTTCTTGTTGTTCCAGGTAAAACAAGTTTACTAAATGGGAATAGTACAAACTCTCATAACGCGCCCCCATGGCATTCAAGCGTTGTAGCTTTCGAACAAGTTCCTCGAGCTAGCGATTTAATTCATACGAAGGAAGAGTGGCTATCAAGCAAGAGGCATCAGTCGTGAATCTTGTGGCATTAGAGAGTAAGCTAGAGGGCATAATCCTTCAAGCCCAATTCAAGGATATCTTCCAGATAGGATTCAGTACCTGCAATGAGAGGCATGGGACTGGAAGACATTTGAAAATATTAGGATCGTGTGGAATGATAACAAAGCAAAGGACAACGAGCCGTTTAAATAGTAAATGTTCAACACCCACGATCTAATGTTATTGCCTTACGGTTGAAAAAAGCATGGCAATAAAAGTGTTGCAAGTTCCTATGTGTTAAGGAAATAAGGAGAACAACCTATGTTCTACAATGTTTTGAGGAACATTCCATTGTCAGTTGCAAGTAATGATGCAGAGAATTAGGAAAGTCACAAAAAAGAGGGGCTCGATGACCATTTATTCATATAAATGAAATAATTACAAGTCGGAAGAAAGGAAGTTTTGCAAAAACGTCATGGTCGTTTCCATCTGACTCCTTGCGGCCCACAATGCTGCTTCCCTTTTTGCCGCTGACCGAGACAATTAGCCGATATCTTCCACTTGAGCATGTACAGCAGCAACCATCTTAGAAATCTCTTTTTTATCCTTGAAACATTCTGCTTGTTTTTCTAATAAATTATGTCTCAATGCGAGCAGTTCAACTTCTAAATCTACGACCCTGACTTCCAAATTTTCAATTTCTGTCTCAAAAGCCTTCACCTCAGTATTCTTGGCCAAGAGTTCCTGAGTGATCTTTTGTGCACTGGTCTTCCTACACTCAGCTGCATCTTTTTTAGCTTCAGTGCAAGCAACAACGGCACCAGCCTAGTAATAAATCTTGAGCACTCCCTGGAGCTCTAAGCGAGTCGTTATTTTGGTCATTAGAGCGAAATCTGACTGAGATGGTATGCAGGGTAATTCGACCAATCAGCTGACCCTGTCGACTGATTCAGCGTCAAAGGACTCTACTATTCCCTTTCGGAGAAGGTCATTGAGTTCCACCTTTAAGTCTTACATATTATCAGGACAGAGAGGAGATTCGGTCACGGACGTCTCTCCGATAAGGGCTTTCTCAAACGAAGAAAGGATTTCATCCACAGGAGAAGATCAGTAGGAGCATATGCATCAACTTCAAGGACGACCACCGAAGAAATTGATGGAAGATTATTGATATCGACCATTTTGACGTCTACCGATATGGCAGGGATCTCAGCCGAAGTAGCTTCAGCTGATTGATCAACATCGACCGATCGCGACTCTACAGTCTCAGTCAAAATCGGTCCAACCACTTCCGTCGAAACTTTTATGGTTGTATCCTCAGTTGTAACTTTTTGTCTTGATCGATCCCTCGGGCACTGTTGTCTCAACCTCTATTACAGGCTCAACTGAAGCTGGAATCTCCTCGATCGACGTGGGTAATGATAGAAGTGGCAAAGTCGGAGCTAGCCTAAGATTAAAAGGTCGAGTGGGAGATATTAAAAATCTCCGTCGGGTGGTTTGCATAGGAGAAGAAGGAATTTACTGTGCATGCTCCGAGTCAGCAGGAACAGTGTTAACTTCTGGCGGGCTGTTGGAAGGAATGTCTTTTGTACCAGTTATTGTCTTAGAGTCAAGAGACACTACCTCGGTGGTCACCGGAATGGGATCTTGCAGGACCACTGTAGTTACTATTGCGGTGGCCGATAAGGTGGTCGAGGCTGTAGTTTATGGAAGAATGATAGTCAAAGGAATTGCTGGTATGGGTGGCATGTCTTGCCTCTGAGTTTCTACCTCTTCGACCACTATTTTCGGTAATTCTTGAGTCACTGAAAGGGATCAAAACAGAGTTTGCGAGTGCATGAGTATGAAAATTAATTTAGATAAGTATGCGAGCAAGTGATCTCCACCTAAGCCAGATGGAACTGCATGTCTGACCAACAGATCCTTAATAGTTTAAGGATATTTTATTATAGTCGTCAACGACTGAGTGGAAGTAGGGAATGGTGGCAGTTGAGGACGATATGGCATGAGATATTTCTTGTCAAACGGGAGATCAAAATTATTCAACTTTTCTTTATCCCACTACCATTTAATCCAACATTTATTCAAATGAGCTTCCTCATGTCATTTTATGCCTTTGTCAATCTCGTGTAAATAGTCTTTAACACCAAGACCAGGCCAATACTTTGTTTTAAAATATTTCTCGAAGGCCGATATAACCTCGATGAAGATGTATTCGATGACCAACTTGATCATGACACCGGTCGATCCTTTATTGTTGGCACAGGTTCGGGAAGATCAGCATGCGTGAAAGAAAGAACAAGGGTTTTGGGGGAGGTTGACTAGGCAGATGATGAAGAGGCGGCCATTATAGAAAGAGAAATTAGAAACAAAGGTTTCGAAGGAAGAAGTGTAGAGAGAAAACAATTCGGAAGCATGGTGAAAACGGATTCGAATTAGAAAATATATAGACGCAAAATGGAAAAGGCATTTATTACAAAATCATAATTATTACAGTAAAATGGCTAATAAAGACACGTGTTGGTCCGGGATTCATTTGATACCTCAATTCAATGCGGCCAATAGCAAAGCGATCGATGGAAGGCAGTTCATTTTATATCACACGTGCAGGAATTTAAAGGCGGCATTAATGAAACATCAAATGCCATTATCTCTTCCTTCAAAAGAACAGTGACGAGGGGGCAATGTTTGTACCATATTCGATCAAGTCCAGTTTTCGGCCAATCAGGGCCGAATACGTGTAATATGTACGGATGTGCATGCTACAGTTGCAGGATTTTCTATAGATATGTACAGTTGCATCTAAGAAAATGGAACCATAACATATAAATTGCATTAAAGCGGTCGAGGAAAGTGCGACCGAATTCAGTTGGCTAGGTGATAGGTGGCCAATGGTTAAATTTGCATGATCGTTGGACAGATGGCTAAAAGAGAGACCATAGAGAGTAAGAACGTGAGAAGCATCCAGAAGCAGAGTAATGAGGAAATGGTTACAATAATCGTCAAGACGTGGGAAGGATCCAGAACTGTTGGATCAAAGCTATAAATAAAGGAAGAATGCTATGAAGGAAGTTGTCTCATGCCAAACCAATCAAACTAAAATCTATCTTTCAATTATCTCGTTAATTTACATTCCCTGGTGTAATCATTTACTTCCTCTATTAAGTAAATTACTTTTCTTAGCGTAATCATTTACTTTTCGAACTTGATATTTACATTTTGTAGTGTAATTCATAACATTAATTTAGTAGCTGATAATTTTTAGCTATAATTGGAATTTATGCTCACATGTTGTACTTCATATGATCATCAGAAGAGTATCCTTCAACGATCTATAACGGTCGACTGTAAGGATTTCTTTCTCATTTCGCTCTAAAAAGTCCTTTCGTATGGAAGGTAAAAGAGTAACCCACCATCAGAGGACGAACCCCACCCTCTAACTATCGCCTAATCCATTTGCACATTGAGCGAGTGGCTGAATAGGCGACTGATCTTCTCAGAACTCGGTCATATTGTGCTACCTACTTTGGCACTCGAGCACATGGTTGTTCAGTTTGAATTGGAGCCACAATCCCAATTCTGGCACGCTCACAATCCACCTGTGCTAGAAAAAAATGGATAGCAGCTACAACCTCCAGATTCGGGTTATGGTGGATGGTCGCATGAAATCGAATTTGGGGTGTGACAAATTGAGACCGATCAAAGGTTTGCTCGATCAATTAAGGGATCAATCAAACTTGTACATTTCGGTTTTCATTTTTCCACATCCTTTGCACATGATCTAGCCGACATAAATGTGATGATTGAGGGGTTTCCCATATGGAACAAGCCATCTAAGGTAGGTTGTTTTGGACCTAAAGGGGTCTAAGGTTAGGTCACTAAGGCACCTCAATTTACCCGTTTCTTCACTCCTTGATGCTTCAAGTCTTCATGTGTCTTCGGTCTTTAGCTTCCAAGGGCTCGTACGACTCACTGATACACGGATTGACAAACAAGTGCACATATAACTACCATAGCCAGTAGCACCCTGATTGAAGTACATTTCACAACCGGAGAGAAAACTTCATTGTAATATACTCCTTCCCTCTGTGAGAACCCCTTTTCTACTAGTCATGCCTTATACTTTTCACCATCTTTCTCTGTAAATGCTTCTTTTCTCCTATAGACCCATTTACACCCAATAACACTTTGACCTTTTGGAAGTTCCACCAACTCTCGTGTCTGATTCCTATGTAGAGATTCCATCTCCAATGTCATGGCCGACATCCACCTGTCCCATCCTTTTCAGATTTTGCCTCTTAAAAGATGAAAGGATCTTCACTCCCTGTGAATAATGCATAAGAGACCATATCCTTAAACCGATATTGAACCACGACTCTAATGGTTCTTTTCTCCATGTTCCTAGTGATACTTTTCTGCTAATTATTTTGCTTAGTTTCTTGCTCCTGCTAAAATTTTCCTTCAGTAATCGGCTTGTTCACCAACCCCAAGTGCAGGGTTGCAATGTAGTAAAAACTCGGTAAGACCGAGGTCGATCCATAGGGACTGTTATTGGTTAAGAACACTACTAAAATTAGGAAAACAATAAATAAAACGCAACTAAGGATCCAGGGATTCACTTCTAATTAATCTATAATGCTAGTTTATTGATTCAACTTTGATAAGTCAATTGGAATCGAATGAGGATTCATTCCAATCATAAGATAAAACAGTTAATTCATATATATATCACCAATAAGAAATGAATTCAATTGAACAATTCTCTCAAGAAGCAGTCGATCATTGATCGTAGGGAATTCCAAGCATATATTGTGCCCTGAGTCGACAATAAATCAAGAGATTTTACCAATCAATACCTTCTCTAATAAAGGCAATTATTTGTAATGCAAAGCTTCCATGTACCCAGAGTTCGGAATGGATCAAGGAATAAACAACTCATAATGTTATAAAGTAGAATTCAAATCAATTCAATCTAATATCATCATTCAAACCAATGTATTGAATCAAATAAACTAAAACGTTACAAATTAACTAGGAGTTTCACCCTTTAGCCTTAGCTAAGAGATTAGCTACACAGTCATCTTTAAAAATAGAAAAAAAAAACTAACTAAGAAAAGAAAAATAATTCGGAGAAGGATCGCTCCGACAAAGCTCTGCCCTTACCCTAGCTCTCCCTCTAACCTACGATGATTGTAGAACATGCAAAGGAACCCTCTCTATAAAGAAATTCACTCCACCGACTTAGGATTTATGCACTTGCGTAATAGAATTACGTAGCCACTCAGTCGACTATGGAGATCCTCGGTCAACCATCGAGATCCTTGGTTGACCATGAAACATCCAGAGAGTCATGGTCAACCAAGACAGGGCTTGGTCGACTAAGCAACATTGTCTTACACAGGTTCATTTTGTCTAGCAAGTTTCTGTTGACCTTGAATCTCTGGGGTCGTTTTCTGAATTTCTGGACTAGTATTTCTAGCCCTGAATCTTTGGGTTCTGAATTTTTGGCATGAACTTCTAGACTTCTTTTTCTTCATTTCTTTACTTGTCTTCAAGCATGGTTGGACAATCTTTTGTTCTCTTTTAATCTCCCAATTTGAACACACTTTGATATCATCTCTTGGGCTTTAAATTTTTAGTCACTCTATTCTTGATCACCTTTGGGCTTTAAACTCCACCTTTACCTCGAAATCTCTCAAACCTTCTAATCTTTCCTACATATGAAAAACACAAATAATTAGCCCAATCTATCATGAATTTGCATGGAAAAGCATTGTAAACTAGGGTTAAATATGCAATATTTAGCACTCAACATGGCTCAATTGGCTCCACCCGCACCGATAGTTTATCGATCTCACCCTATTTTTTCTGACTTCCTTGCAGTGTCCTTTTTAGCCTTCAACATTGATGCCCCATCGAAGATAACATCTTTGTTAATGACCACCTTTTGAGAATTAGCATCCCAAAGCTTATAGCCCTTAATACCTTTCTCATACCCAATAAAGATCCACTTCTTGGATTTGGGATCCAACTTTAACCTTTGTCCACTCTACACGTAGACGTATGCTGGACACTTAAAGATCCTCACCTCTAAGTAATCAATGTCCTTACCTGTCCACACTTCCTCTGTAACCTTGGAGTCTAACGTTGTAGATGGTGGCTGATTTACTATGGAGCATACCATATTCATCGCTTCTGTCTAAAAGCTTTTTGGTAGCTTCGTATGCAACCACATACTTCTAGCCCTCTCTAATAGTGTCCTATTCATCTTCTCTACCACCTCATTTTTTATGGGGTCTCTACAGTTAAGAATTAGCTTATGATGCATTGTTCCTTGTAGAATTTTATGAATTTCATCTCTCTATACTATGTACTGTTATCTGACCTGAGACATTTAACTTGTCTTCTGATTTGCTTTTATACTTCCGCCTTTCATTTCTTGGACTTGGCGAATGCCTCAGACTTGTGTTGTAAGAAGTAAACCCAAACTTTCCTCGAGTAATCATCTATAAAACTCATGAAGTATCATGCGCTGCCCTTAAATGGCATTATCATTGGCCCCTAGACATCGAAATGAATATAGTCGAGAACCACGCTGCTAGTGTGTGTAGGATTCTTAAACCTTACCATACACTACTTTCCATACATGCAATGCTCACAAAAATATACCTTACATGCCTTAACTCCCTTCAACAGTTTTCATTTATGGAGTTTCATCATGCCTCTCTCGCTCATATGCCTTAACCGTATATGCCACAAATTTGAGTCATCTATGTCGGATTCTGTGTGTGAGTTGGCAGCGACCACACCTATAATCATGCTCACATCCAACTTGTATATATTTCATGTCCTATGTCCCTTTATCAACACCATTGCACCTCTGGTGACCTTGAGTACACCACTCGTTGTGGTGAATGTGCAACCATTCATATCTAAAACTCTGAAGGATATTAAGTTTGTCTTCAGATCTGGGACATGCCTAACATCACCTAAAGTCCGTATGACTCCATTAAACATCCTTACCTTGATGGTCCCTGTTCTGATGGCATCTGCATGCAGCATTTTTCCCATTAGAACACTTCTACCTGAAAAGGTCGAGCTAAAGTCCAAAGGGGGGGGGGGGGGGATATGACTATGTCAAATTAAAAACTTAAATGCGAAATTTAAAGAAATATAAATAAAGATAACACTTAAACAATCTCACAATGTAGAAATAAATAGCAACCTCAAATGTACAAGTATTGAGAGGTTAATACAGATGTTGTTCTAAGGACAACCTTACACCAAAAATCAATGGTTTATGGTAGGACAACCTGATTCCTGGAAAGATCTGTGTATCAAAATCTTGGACTGGTCGAGAAATTTCTTGGACTAGTCGAGCCAGTACTAAGACTAGTCGAACATAGGCTAAGACTAGTCGAGAAATAGCCTATACACTTATAAAGTGACCCAATTAAAGTATGCAATCAATATGACCTAACCTATGGTCAATCTAGGGTCATTCATACCTTATAAGCGATGTTTGAACATTAAAACATCTTTTGCTTCGTTTGACAGTTGATCTTAACGTACATGAAGCTTGACATCTTGAAGTATGTTGAAGCTTGAACTTGTAACACTTTGAAGCTTGATTTTGAAACACTTTGAAGCTTGAACTTGAGATACTTAACATGTATTTCATCTTGAGCTTTAAGTACCAAAGTAAAGAACTTTGTCTTGACATGGATGAAGCTTTGAAACCTTTAACTATTGAAGCTTGAAAGATTGAACTAACACTTGGTGTTGAACTTGAACTTGAACTTGTATATCTCTTGATCTTGCATTTGAAGTTCTTGAGGTAAAGACCTTTGTTCTTGTACATGAGATGCATGATCTTGAAAATGTAGATGAACTACACAAGACATGGATTCCAAGAGGTTTTGGCAGTACAAAATTTGACAATCGTAGAAGCTAGAAAATATAGCACTTACAATCTCCCCATTTGTGTAATTTGTGACAAAACATACTTCAACAAAATTAGATATGCATAAAACACACACTAAAGAATCATGCACCAGTTTTAACCTGGTCAAAGAATCATACACCAGTTTTAACCTGGTCAAAGAATCAGGCACCAGTTGTAACTTGGTCAAATCAATACGCTTCAGATCAATACTCATCAAAACTCATCAATACTCCCCCTTACTATCATTAAAAAAAAATAAAAAATCCACCACAATCGCACATTACCAAAATGAACAACAATGATATATAGAATAAATTCTCCCCCTGAAAGAACTTAATAAATGATAATGGAAGTAGATAATTAAGGAAGTAGAAAGAAGAGTAAATAGAAATAAGTGAATATATGATCAAGATAACCAAATCCATAAACAAGCATGTTCAAGCATGTCCAATCCCATAAAACAAAAGAGATTCAAGTAGTTTAAAAGTTATTACAAAACACATGTTCAAATACTAATCCGAACCAAAAGAAGGAGCAGGTATGGTAGGATCAATTTGATGAAGTCCCCTATTAATGCGCCTAAGATATTTGCGCATATATTTGAATTGCATTTCATGGGACAAATTCATACTTTCAACCTTCTCCTCAAGTGAGCACAACCACGCATCATAGTCGGATGACTGATAATCAGGATCACCAGCGGAATCAGAATCAAGTTCATCAAAGATGTCATCCATATTGACATCATCTGGAGGCAAATCACTTTCTTCTTCATGTGCATCCGCAGCTCCACTAGCACCCACATCAACTTGGCCTGGGGCCAACTTCAAATTCATCTTGTTAATGTTAGAATTGTTGAAGGGTAGATGATTAATGGGAGCTTCCCCAACAGGCATAGCCACTAAACAATGGGTGACTAACATAGTAATAAGATAAGCAAAAGGAATGTCACGGTGACCTGGGTGTAGACGGAACTGAATAATGCTATGACAAATCAGAGAAGGAAGACATATAGAAACTCTAGAAATAATATAATGGAGAATACGAACCATGAATGTAGTAAGTTCAGTTTTGTTACCAGATTGAGGATAAACATTTGAAATGAAAATCCTATGAAGGATTCTTTATCTGGGTAACAAAAACTTGGAGGCGAGCGCATTACCAGTACTCCATTCTCCATCTATCTTATATAAATCTCTAGTGAGCATACGCTTCTCAGATTCAGAAGGTTTGTCCACAAGAGAACTAATGAGAATACCTTCGTCATTGACAGATATTCCATTATCCCAAAAATAAGGTGATGGTCCACATCAACTAGACCTTCTCTGGTCACAATAGCAAAGTCAGATTTTCAGTAGAAAAATGAGAAATGCACATATAGATAGCCTGTGCAATGGAGTGGTATGCCGGCCCACCCCAATGTAGTATGTTATCCCATCCTACAAACTGAAGGAGAGGAAGGATATCAAAAGGAGTTAAATGATCAACGTTGACAGTTCGTTCTACTATCACATTATGCAATTAAATATCCTTCACATAACTAGGATCTTCCTTGGGCGACCGAAGGTGGCGCACCGTGATAGGAGCCGAACGAGATGAAGATGGACCACGAGATCCTTTCTTCTTAGCTCTACCCTCCATTTGCAATAAAGAATGCAAGGAATACAAATATTACAAAAGAAGTAAAGTGGGTTTCTAGTAGATCATATTTTTGAGTAGAAAACCCTAAAATCAAACATAAAACAAGAAATAAACCACATAAATGATGAAAAGGAAGTGCAATGGACTTGAATCTACAAGAAAAACGTAAACAATGCACTAACCATGGAGGAATCGAAGAAGGGTTCGACCAGTCGAGGTAAGGCTCGTTGGAGAAGAAAACTCAAATGAAGAAAAAGTGATTTTTTCCCAAATAAAAGGTCAAACCTGTGATTCACAACTGGTTGAGTACATGCTTGACCGGTCGTGCCACGAATGGACGAGTATGTACTCGACTGGTCGTGCACCTCACAAAAATTTGTAATTTTTCATAAAATTCTAAATTCTAAAAAATTTCAAAATAAAAATATATACATTATGATACAAAAAGACATAAATCATCAATTCATTATGCACATACCACGATCAAATTTCAATTTTGTAAACCTGCATTTGTCGAGCGATTTTGTGAATATGTCTGCAAGTTGAGTCTCGGTTGGAATATAATCCAAAGAAATTGTCTTATCTTCCACTAATTCACAAATGTAGTGATATCTAATGTCAATATGCTTGGTTCATGAATGCTGAATTGGATTTTTAGATATATTAATTGTGCTTGAATTATCACAATATAAAACCATGGATTCTTCCGCAATTCCGTAATCGCTTAGCATTCTTTTTATCCATACAAGATGGGTACATGCATTACTTGTAACAATGTATTCAGCCTAAGCAGTTAAGAGCGATACAGAACTTTGTTTCTTACTTAGCCAAGAAACTAAACAGTTCCCTACATAGAAACAACCACCACTGGTTGATTTACGATCATCTATGTTACCAGCCCAATCAACATCCATGTAACCAGCTAATTGCACACTAGTATCATGTGGATACCTGAGACCAAGATTTGCTGAACTAGCGACATATCGCAAAATGCGCTTTACAGCAATTAGATGTGACTCTTTAGGGTCAGATTGATATCTAGCACAAATTCCTACACTAAATGCAATATCAGGTTGGCTCGCAGTTAAATAAAGTAAACTACCAATCATACTGTGATACAACTTAGGATCAACACTCTTACCTGTAGAGTCCTTTGAGAGTTTCAAAGTAGTACTCATTGGAGTATCAAAAATTTTCCCACTCTCAAATTTGAACTTTTTAACTAAGTTCAGAGCATATTTGGTTTGAGAAATTAAGAAACCATCAGGTAGTTCTTTGACTTGCAACCCTAGGAAATAGTTTAGTTCTCCAACCATGCTCATTTCAAATTTAGAGTTCATAAGATCTGCAAACTCAACAGTCATGTCAGCACAGGTAGATTCATATATAATATCATCAACATAGATTTACACTATTAATATGTGATCATTATGTTTCTTTACAAACAATGTCTTATCAACACTTCCCATTTTAAAGTTATGACTTAGTAGAAACTTAGTTAAATTTTCATACCATGCCCTGGGAGCTTGTTTCAAACCGTAGAGTGCCTTTTTTAGGTGATAGACATGATTAGCATTTTTAGGGTCTTCAAAACCCGAAGGTTGCTTAACATACACTTTTTCATGCAAATCCTCATTTAAAAAAGCACTCTTTATATCCATTTAGTATATTTTGAACTTTCTAAAGCAAGCAATGGATATAAATAGTCTGATTCATTCAAGACGAGCTACTGGGGCAAAGGTCTCATCATAATCGATGCCTTCTATTTGAGTGTACCCTTGTATAACTAGCCTAGCCTTGTTTCTTATAATATTTCCAAGTTCATCAGAATTATTTTAAAAAATACATTTTGTTCTAATAATGTGTTTATCTTTTGGTCTTGGAACTAAGTACCACACATCATTTCTTACAAACTGATTGAGCTCTTCTTGCATCGCTACAATCCAGTTTTCGTTAGTAAGAGCTTCTTTTACGTTAGTCGGTTCTATCTGAGATATAAAGTACACGTAGTTACACATATCTTCAAGTTACCTACGAGTGCGCACACTAGTGAGAGGGTTTTCAAGGATTTGATTAGAAGGATGGTCTTTAACTGTCCTCATTTCAGTGTTATCTTGACTTGATGAAGAGTCTGGTTTATTAATTAAAAGAACTTCATCATTTTCTGAACTTGGGATAGGTGTATTCAAGTGATCGTTTATAACCACATTAATGGACTCTTGAATTACATCGGTCCTCTTGTTAAGAACCCTATACGCTCAACTATTTAGAGCATACCCTACAAATATCCCTTCATCACTTTTGGTGTCAAACTTATCCAGATTTTCTCAACCGCGTAAAATGTAGCACTCGTTGCCAAAAACTCGAAAGTATTTAACATTAGGCTTCTTATCAAACCAATTTCATAAGCCGTTTTACCATTAGATTTTTTAGTGTAAACGCGATTAATTATATAACAAGCTGTATTTACGACTTCAGCCCAAAGATTTTTAAGAAGCTTCATACTATTTAACATTACATTTGCCATTCTTGAAGCATTCTAATTTTCTTTTCTACTATACCATTTTTTTGTGGTCTTTTGAGCGCAGAATATTCATGTGATATTCCCTGATCATTGCAAAATTTCTTAAAACCGCTATTTTCAAATTCTGAACCATGATCACTACGGATCTTAGAGACTTGTGATTCTTTTTCCGTTTGGATACATTTAAGTACCCTTTTTACTTCATTAAGAGTTTCTGATTTATCTCTTTGAAAGGCTACCCAAGTGTACCTGGTAAAGTCATCAACAATTACCAGTATGTACTTCTTGCCACCTCGACTCTCCATTCTAGTTGGTCCAATGAGATCCATGTGGAGAAGTTCGAGTGGTTTAGATGTGGCATTGGAGTTCACCTTTTTGTGAGTACTCCTGATTTGTTTGCCAATTTGGCATTCACTACATATTTTGTCAACTTTCTATATTTTGGGTAAGCCTCTTACCAACTCTTTTGCTCAATCTATACAAGTTATTGTAGTGTACATGTCTGAGGTGCTTATGCCGTAATTCGGTCTCATCAGTATGGACCATGTAGCACGATAGATTAGATGGACTTGAATCACAAATAATATAGTAGTTTTCAGAAGTTCTACGACCAGTTAATATTACAGAACCATTTTTATTTAGAATTTCACAACCTTGGTTAGTAAATTTTACACTATGATTTTTATCTTATATTTGAGAGATACTTAATAAATTATGTTTTAACCCTTCTACATATAAAACATTCTCAAATAGAGGGAGGTTAAAGAGTTGAACCGTACTTTGGCCAACAATTTTGCAATTACTACCATCACCGAATGTGACTGAACCATCAGTCATGTCTTTAAGATTGGTGAACAGACCTTTGTCACCAGTCATGTGTCTGGATCATCCACTGTCTAGGTACCGCTTTGAATGGCTCGAAGCTTTGAAAGTGGTGTGGATAACCAAACAAGTAACCTTAGGAACCCATTTTAAGATCTCCTTAAGTAAGTCAATAAGTTTCTCAGCTAAAGGATTTCGATTTCGATTTTTATAGTTGATATGGTTACTTTTAGGTTTTAACGTTTGAAAAGACTTAGCATTTTTAAAATAATTTTGATTCAGACTTTTACCTTTTGAGTTTGAAGACTCCCGTTTCACAAATCTGGGTGGAGTATTCTTATGTTTAGGAGGAATACTTTTGTCGTAGCCCAATTTAGATCGATTGCCACATTTTCTGGATCCGAATAAGAGTTTTTCTAACTTAGGATCACCTTAGGCATACCTCCATGTGTCTTTTAAACTCAAAAGTGAAGAGACTTCTAGTTTTAGTGTTTCATTTTCAGATTTTAGGTTTTCAACAAGGGAGGTTTTGAAATCTAAGTCACACTTAGTTTTTTCAAAGCAATCAGAAATGTGTGATTTTTCTAAGACTAGATTATCAAAATTTTCTTTTAGTTTTGAAACCTTTTCTTTTTGAAGTTTAAGCTTTACAGCAATTTTGCAACTTTCTTTGTATAGGGCATCATATGTGTAATGACTCGAAATTTTCCGTACAAGGGCTCGAGTACCACCTCGACCAGAAATCACTTAGGATTAAATCCTTTAGAAATTTGACAAAGTTAACTAAGTGCTAAACTAGATTAGTCATGAAATCCGTTGGAATCGCTTTAAATATGATCTGCAAGACCCAAAACTTGTAGAATCATTGACGCTAGGTTACCCTAAAGTCTAGGATCAAACTCATTACCCGACTGCTCTCGGGAACACAATGAAGCTCCATATCAGGTCTAGACCTCACATCGGGAGTCCGAATAATACGAAGATAAGGACTTAGGACCGCCTCGCTGGGCTTGATAACCATCTCGGAAATCAAATCCAGATAATGTCCCACGGCTGTTCGCTCGAGTCCGGAGTGAGAGAGTGTGAAAACTCTAGATTTCTTTACAAAATAAATATCTTGAATAGTGATCTGGCACGTGTCGCTTGCGGACATTTTATAAGCAACCAGACCGTCAGAATCTAACCCAAATACACCCTCGGATCAGGAAAAATTTCACAAACATTTACATGTACTTGGAATTTCGGATCAAGACCCGCTGACCGTTAAACTGAAATTGGTCCGCCACGCGTGATTTGGAAATTCGACTGAAAAGAAAACTTAACTTTACCTGGATCCATGGTCGGTGAGCTTAAGTCTGACTTTTGGCTCAATGAGGCCCACCAGAAGATCTCCGTTGAGCTGAAACAATGCCGTTTTGGTTATAACATAAGTATACCTTGAACTTAAGTCTATTTCAGAGAGTTTTTAGGCTATATAAGGACCTTAGAGCACCCTCCCTCACAACCATACGAATTTGGAAAAAATCCTAAGTAAGAAGAGATAAAAAGAGAGAAAGCTAGAGAGTTGTGGGAGAATCTCCCTGCTACTGTTTCCAGTCACCACACGGGCTGCACCACCCCTTTCTTGTCACTTTCCCGGTGATACCGACTCCGTGTTAAGGTAAGAAACCCTAACCCTAAATCTGTTTCGGGGTGTGAAGGTTATAGGTTATGAAATAGCTATCCGGTTTCACTCTTTAGGCTACAAAACTGCCGAATACGAAAGCCTAACGAACCTAGCTGATTTGTTGCAATTCTAAGGTGTAAGGTGAGGACTTTAGGTGTATAGGTTATGGTTTTCAATGCTTTCAATGTCAGATAATGATAGATTCATGATCTGCATGTAATTGCACATGTACAAAGTGCTTTCTGTTTTCTGTTTCGATTAAAGATGTAGAATATGGAATTTTACATACTCTAGGTATACGTAGAAATACCGTATACGTACAAATTTTGAAAATGTGTTTGCCATGATTATTTGTTGTATGAATATATGGTATATGGATAAAATACTTATTTGGCGAAAGGAATCGCCATAATACATGTTTGCTTATATACATTATGTATGTTGAAATTGTGTATTCTAGAAAATACCGTATACGTATAAATTTTGGAGATGTATTTGTCATGATTATTTGCTGTATGAATATGATATACACGGATAAAATACTCGCTTGGCGAAAGGATAGCCCTAATGCATATTTTACTAACATACATCATGTATGTTGAAATAGTGTACTCTAAGTGTTTGTGAAAATGCTTGTGAGAGTAAGTGCTTAGATGTTAGTGCCTTAGGTATGTGTTGAGATGGGGTTCTCAACTACCTTAGAGACATATATGATTTCCTTCATGTGGTTGTTTACTCTAACCACTTACTTATGAAATATATGTGTTTGTATCCCTATTTGTATAGTACTCTATAATATGCTTTATAACATGTTTTGTAACATGTTTTATAACATGTTTTATGACATGCTTGTTAACATGCTTGAGTTGCTTTGTTTATTATGCTTTACACCACATGCTATGAGTAAAGATTGATTGAGTTTGGGACTATGTTTATAGTCCAGACATTCGGTACCAGACTTGAGATCGTGGCTGAGATTCATGTTGCCACGAAAGATGTGTTTGACGAACCCAAGTCGTACTTCGGTTGGCGATAGTGGTTGGCCACACGAAGTGCTTCTACGCTTCATATCGTTCAACTTGTTGTGTGCTCGAGCTAGCCGAGCACGTCAAGTAAACCGTTATGTCTTATGTATGTTCACCATATTTGGTCGCTACTGTTAAACCTAGGGTACCAAACTTACCAGTGGGAATCCCGTTAACCATGGTACCTCGATCCGCTAAGACTCATGAGCTGGACATGGTGGTATGGGACACCGTGGTCGAGCTGTCGGCCTACGCTGGGGCCACGTGCCTCCCCGTAGTGACCAGTGAGCAACCAGACTCATGAGCTGATTATGGTGGTATGGGACACTATATTCGAGCTGTCGGCCTACACTGATTGGTGACGAGCCCTTTGTAGTGACCTCGAGCATACTCTGAAATTGCGGTGAGGCGACAAGTCTTGCTGCAGTATATAGAGTATGGACTAGGCCTGTATCTGTATAGTGATGAACCGTTAAAAAGGTGATGGGGGAGTGGCGTAACCTTTGTGCGTAATAGCCCTGACAGCCTTTGCAGTGACCTAGAAAATACACCATTGTCTGACATTAACTAGGACTGATGACCCTAGAATAGATCATGTTTGGGAATGATACAAGGGAGGTACCTTAGTTTTCCAATACTGCTGCTTGAAATGGACTAATAATTACTCGGTAATCATGCTCATCATCGCACTGCATGTGCCTAGTTGATGTGGAGCACTGAGGGATGAACGCATTCGCGAACGTAAGACGGTGTCGCATGAGGGTGGTTTGGCAAGGGCATTCATCATGTCATTTCATACTTGCATTTAATAAGAGTAGTTAGGATTGTTTGATTGTACTGCTTTATCATTACTGCTTGATTGAATTGATAACATATTAACTTATGCTTTATTGTTCCACTGAGTTAGCTACTCACTCCCACGTTGCGGGACGGTGTTGTACACACCAACCAGACTCTGTCACAGGTATAGATGGCACGTCGGTCCAGGAGGCGGAGCCTGACTACGATGAGGACCAGGACGAGTTCTCATACATGCAGTACTCTTACGCCTTTGCTTAGGCTGATTGCATCGCGGGGATTTCAAGATTCATCTTTTAGTTGTATTTTGACTTTTTGACTCAGAAACATTACATGTATATGGGTACTCAGTTAGTGTTCATAATCTGGAGTTCGTGAAGGTTTTGTTTCCTCACATACCTTATATATACAATTTCAGTCTTCCGCTTGCCTTTATACAATTGATCTGGAGTATAAATTACTGTTTTGGTATAATCTCACTCATGTTTATTGCTCTAACATAGACAACATTCAATCATCACTATCTATGTTGCATAAGTGATGCGTTGGAACTCGGGAGTTGAGTTCATACTCGACCCCCGAATTTCAGGGCGTTACAAGTTGGTATCAGAGCATGATTTTGATTAAACCGAACCTGAGTTATATTCCCACGACGTATGCTGATGTATTACAACCTAGGAGGGTGCGAGAAAAATATAGAAACAGTCCTAGGTCTTCCCGATTTCGCCATTCGGCGAAGTTCATCGAAAATAGGCATTTTGATCGAGTTCGTACTCGATCCTGATCGCACGTGTTGATCCCAAATCACTTCTAGACCGTCTATGTCAGTATGTGTCTAAAATTGCCCGAAACTGCCTGAAATAGAGCGAATCGAGGTCGGGGGCCTACCCACGCTAATCCAGGGGTACCCAGGGTGGGACCCAGTGTTTTTTGGGGCTTAGGGGACTGGAGGAACACGTCCATGGGGCCCCCTTTTTAAAAATAAAAAAAAAATCGGCGAGGCTCTCACCAGGTCGACGAGGCCTTGCCACTTTTTGGGCTGGGCCGGGCCCGCGGCCTGGGCCGATTGTCTTTGGGGGTCTTATAAACCCCCTGGTACCCATCCCGTCCCATTTCCATCACCCAAAAGACTACTTCCTTCACAAACCTCCCCTCTAGGTCATTTTCTCTCTCCAACCTAGTTGTTTCTCTTCAAAATCACCCTTCCGATCGTCCTCCCTACTGATTTCGACCACAACCTACCCACTCCCATCATGCATTGCAGCCCTCTTCTCCTTTCCCTCTTCGTTTCTCTCATTTGGACCCCCACACGCCCACTTGGAGCTCAAAACTCGTGTGAGCTTCCTCACCCACCTGTTCTCTCCATTCTCTTTCTTCATTCCCTGTCTTTTGGGCCTCTTCAACACCTGTTGGGGCAGCTGTTCGTGGAGAACCAAAGAAGTCAGCCCCTTCTCTCTTTTTCCTTCATTTTCCATGGCCTTTCTTGAAATTATTTCGGCCATTTTCTCCATTTCCACCATCCTCTCTTATATGGGTAAGAGGAAGAGCACCGCTGATGAGGCTGGGCCTAGTCACCCTACACGATCAAGGCGGCCGAGAGACACCGCCGCTAGCTCGAGCTTTGCCCGGGAGTTTCGAACGAAGCGGGACCTTGATCCCCGGATCCCTGCTGAACGGGTACAGTTGGCGGCACTACCTCATGGAGTTTATAAGGACCGCAAGGTTCTCTTTGAAGCCCAGGTGGATGGACGACTATTCGGTGAATACTTATTGTTCGAGCAAGTGGAGGCGGCCCTTTAGGGTCCGCTATTTGAGGTCAGAGGTCGCACCAATCCTAGTACTGTCCGAGCCTTCTACGCCAACATTCGTGAGCCTACAATAGAACCTTTGTAGTTTCGGCTCTTAGTTGGGGTGGATCCGTTTGTCACCATTGACGTGAGGGTGATCGCGCGGCTTATGAATATACCCCTTGGTGACGTACATGCTAGCGAACTGAATCTGGGGACTGCTCGTGAAAGGGATCGTCGCACCCGTTACCTTTGTGGTGGCCGACTAGCTGAGTGGCAGCCGAACAAAAGCCTGCTAGTGTCCCACATGTCAGACGACTTTCGTCTACTACATCACATCTTCACATACAACCTCTACCCCAGACACAGTAATCGCAGCAAGTGCACGCGACTCATGGTTGACTTTCTGTACCAAGTGGGGCAGAGGGCGAACTTGTGTGTACTTACATTCGTGTTGCGACAGATCGTGAATATTTCACGCTCCACCAGGAGCTCTGATTCGTTTTCTTTCAGCCGACTCATACGCAGGATTGCACGGGAGTATGGCTATAGCCTGGGGGTGAAAATACCAGTACCGATCCACCAAATCGACAAGAATACTCTCTAACAGATGAAACTTGGAGCACGGCGACAACGAGCCCGACATGGGGAGAGTGAGGATGAGATTGAGAGCGAAGAAGACAAGAGTGAATATGGGAGTGAAGCTGAAGAAGAGGAAGAGGAACCTGAGGCCTAGGACACAGAGGAGAGTTCACCTCCTGCGGCTCAGGGGCAGGACATGGATCGGGTTGCCATAGATACGCGTTTAGGCCGTCTCGAGGAGAGCCAAGCCGCCCTGCAATAGGAAGTCGGGCGGGTCCGAACCAAGCTTAACAAGGTGTCTCGCACCTTGAAGGCTATCCTGTGCTGTCTACAGGACAAGAATGCTCCTCCTCCATCGCCTGATTCGGATGCCTAGTCATCCAAGTTGTTGTTTGTGGTTGTTTTTGGTTACCGCATTAGGCGGTTTATGTTTTCATGTTGATGATCTAGTAGTTAGTAATATGTTTTAAGTGTTTGATGTTGTGGATGTAATTGGCTTGCATGTAATTTCTGTCATGATTCATGTATCTTTGTATTCCATGTATTATGACAATTTTGGATAAATGAAAAGCATGCAGCCTCTTTTTCTATGAGATGTGTGGAATGCTTTAAGTGCTTGAATAATGTGTTGCTATGCTTTTTCTCACATATGTTGCACCCTATGTTGTATAGGGCATGCTGCGGCAGTATACGCGGAGCACGGCACACCTTCTCACTGGCTCGATGGACCAGACTCCTTCTGGTAGAGGTGGTCCTACGGGCCAGGGTTCTGGCTCTGATCAGCCTCCTGCTGGTCCTACTGGTGGACTGCCAGCTTATACACCCCCGGTTCGCGAGCAGCACCTGGCATCTTCGTCTACACAGCATGACCCACAAGCTGCTCCACCTCCTGACAGGTTTGAGCAGATGATGATGCTGATGCAGCAGCAGCATCAGCAGCTTCTCATAGTTTTATCGGCTCAGAGTGGCAGTGCGATTCCACCTTCACCATCTACACAGCCAGAGACCGCAGAGCCTCCTGCTCAGGCTGAGGCTACACCTCCCCCTACGCCTTATGTACCCCCTACTAGAGATATCGGTACAAGCGGCCTACTCGAGCGATTCCAGTGCTTGAGGCCTCCCACATTCATGGGTTCTCATAGACCCGAGGAAGCTGAGTTTTGACTAGACCGCATCTCCAAGATGCTTCGGATGTTGCACTGTACTAAGACAGAGCAGGTGAAGTTGGCCACTTTCATGATCGAGAGGGAGGCCAGTTTGTGGTGGGACAGCGTGCTGCGGTCTGTCGCAGAGGACTATGTGTGGACTTGGGAGGCATTTGAGTTCCAGTTCCACGAGAAGTATTACCCACAGACCTACAGACACGAGCGGGAGGATGAGTTTTTACGCCTCAGGCAGGGAGGCATGACAGTCGTAGAGTACGAGCATCGCTTCACCTAGTTGGGCCGTTTTGTCCCGACCATCCTCGTTGACGAGCAGAGGCAGATGCGTCATTTTTCTGGGGGTTTGCAACCTGATATACTGTCGAATATATGCTGTATCAGTATACCTACTCATGCGACGCTGGTTCACATGTCTATGACGGTCGAGCAGGATGTGGATCGGCTAGCACGTTCTCGTGGTGCTATGGTTACGAGGCCATGACCCGAGATGCAAAGCAGGCCTTTCTTAGGCAAGAGGCCTCGCATCGACTCTCCCTCCAGGGCTGCGGCGCCAGTAGTTCCGATGCGACGCCCAGGAGTAACCTGTTCTTTCTGTGGAAAGATGGGTCATCCCGCAGAGAGTTGTTTTTCATGGATGAGGGCTAGCAGGTTCTCACCACCGCAGAGGCTGGATCGCCCTCACCCTCAGGCCATATCAGCTCCACCTCTACAGACTGCCCCTGCTCATCCTTCCTTCCGACCTACTGTATCACGCTTCAGGCCGCCTCAACGGCCCATGGTACCTAAGCCTAACCGATCTCAGCAGGCGCGTGTGCATGCGCTCACAGCAGAGGAACCAGAGACGATACCTGTGGCCTTCGAGGTCACTGCACATGTTCAAGGTACTCCTGTCTATTTATTGGTGGACACTGGGTCCACTATTCCATCATTTCAAGTGCGGCGGTTAAGCGCCCAGCTTTACATACTACTCCCGCGAAGGGAATGAGACTCACTACGGCTACTGGGACTTTTTCGAATGTCACACGGGTGTGTGAGGGTTACTTCGTGGATTTGGGTAGCAGGACAGTGCTCGTCGACCTTATTGTTGCTCCACTGTGGCACTACAACATTATCCTCGGTATGAACTGGCTCACTAAGATGAGGGCAGAGATAGATTGTGATACTCGGGTCGTGACGGCCTACAGATCTGACGGCATAGCTTTCACGTTTCCAGTGCAGGTCAGTTGGCCCTGCCATGTTAACTGTTATACTGCTTTATTAGCGCCGATCGACGGTCCGACATTAGAAAATATGCTGGTGGTTCGGGAGTTTACAGATGTGTTTAAGACGATTCCTGGTTTGCCACCTCGGCGCGAGATCAACTTCACCATTGATCTTACGCCTGGTGCGATACTCTTTGCCGACTTATCGTATACCTCCATGTGAGATGGAGGAACTGCGGAGATAGATTGACGAGCTAGTATAGAAGGGTTTTATACGACCTAGTGTGTCCCCCTGGGGAGCACCTGTACTGTTTGTGAAGAAGAAGGATGTCTCACTACGGTTGTGTATTGATTACCGTAGGTTGAACCAGGTCACTGTGAAGAATAAGTATCCTTTGCCCAGGATAGATGATCTGTTTGATCAGTTGAGGGGGGCAAAGTATTTTTCGAAGATTGATCTACAGTCGGGGTACCACCAATTGCGCGTCAGAGATGAGGACGTGCAGAAGACAGCTTTCAGGACGTGCTTTGGGCACTATGAGTTTCTAGTGATGTCGTTCGGCCTTACGAACGCACCGGCCTATACCGATTCGTCATCGTTTTTATTGATGATATCCTGATATACTCTACGAGTCGGGAGGAGCACGAGGAGCACCTGAGAGAGGTGTTGGGTACGTTGAAGAAGAACCAGTTGTTCGCACAGTATAAGAAGTGCGACTTCTAGCAGGAGGAAGTCAAGTTCCTCGGACATGTGGTGTCCAAGGATGGGATAGCAGTGGACCTTGCTAAGGTAGCTGCGGTTCAGGATTGGCAGTAGCTTGGCTCGGTTACCGAGGTGAGGAGTTTTCTTGGTCTGACAGGATATTATAGATGCTTCATTCGGTATTTCTCGAAGATTGCCAGACCATTGTCTCAGTTGACACGAAAGGACCTGAAGTTCGCCTGGAATGAGAAGGCGGAAGCAGCTTTCAAGGAGCTGAAGGACAGGTTGACGTCCGCCCCTGTGCTAGTATTGCCAGAGCAAGGGGTGAAGTACACGATATACACTGACACGTCTCGCGTTGGTTTGGGTTGTGTCCTTATGCAGAAGGACAGGGTGATTTCGTATGCCTTGAGACAATTAAGGAAGCACGAGGAGAATTACCCTACGCACGACCTGGAGTTGGCAGCTGTTATCTTTGCATTGAAGCTCTGGAGACATTACCTCTACGGAGAGGAGTTCGAGCTTTTCTGCGACCACAAGAGCCTTAAGTACATATTCACGCAGCGAGACTTGAATATGAGACAACGCCGATGGATGGAGACCTTGAAGGACTTCAAGTTCAAGGTTTCCTACCATCCTGGCAAGGCAAACCTTGTGGCAGACGCGTTGAGCCGCAAGAAGGCTATAGCATTTGCGGCTCCGTTGATGATAGCTGAGTGGGACATAGTTGAGTTCGTGCAGGACTTCGAGCAGAGACTTACAGTGGAGGAGCCATTTGAGTGCGTTGCGCACGTTCGGGTGCGACCACTTATTGACGACAGGATCATTGAGGCCCAGAAGGGCGATGGGCGGCTGTCTGAGCTTCGAGAGCAAGATATCGACGCCGAGGACTCCGAGTCGAGAGTTGGTTCTGATGAGGGTCTACGATTCTGTGGCCGCCTATGTGTTCCTGATATTCTTGACTTAAGATACGAGCTTCTCGAGTCTGCCTATAACTCGAAGCTTGCGATGCATCTTGGTAGCACGAAGATGTACCAGGATATGAGACGGTCATATTGGTGGGATAACATGAAGGCCCACATCGCTGAGTTCAAGGCAGAACATCACCGACCTCCTGGACTGCTTCAGCCCATGCCCATAGCTGAATGGAAGTGGGACTTCATTTCCATGGCTTTCATATCAGGGCTGTCGAACATGAGGAAGGGACACGATTTCATCTGGGTGATTGTGGACCGGTTGACCAAATCAGCCCATTTTCTCCCTATCAGAGTCACGAATTCTGCAGACGAGCTGGCTAGATTGTATATCAGAGAGATCGTCCGTCTGCATGGAGTTCCTTTAGAGATCGTGTCGGACAGAGATACTCGGTTCACATCTGTCTTCTGGACTCGTATCCAGGAAGCGATGGGTGTGAAGTTGAAGTTCAGTACGGCGTTTCATCCTCAGACTGATGGACAGACAGAGCTGGTGAATCAGATTCTGGAGGATATGTTGCGAGCATGTGTGTTGGACTTTAAAGACAGTTGGGATGACTGTCTTCCTTACGCAGAGTTCGCCTACAACAACAGCTTCCAGGCGAGTATTGGTATGGCGCCATATGAGGCCCTGTATGGTCGACCCTGCAGGGCACCGCATTGTTGGGCGGGGGTTGGCTAGCGTAGTCTGATTGGCCCAGAGTTGGTATAGGCGACCTCAGAGAAGATCGACATTATCAGGCATCGACTTCTTACAGCGCAGAGTAGGCAGAAGAGTTACGCCGATACGAGGCGGCGACCGCTTGAGTTCGAGGTCGGAGATCATGTATTCCTCCGAGTTTCCCCTATGAAGGGAGTCCTTCAGTTTGGAAAGAAGGGGAAGCTCACACCGAGGTTTATTGGTCCGTTTCAGATACTGGATCGAGTGAGTGATGTGGCTTATTGTCTCGCTTTGCCCACACCACTTGCTGCTGTACACAACGTATTTCATGTATCTATGCTAAGAAGTACGTTCCTGATCCTTCACATATCATCAGATGAGAGCAGGTACAGCTGAGCAAGGATGCTACGTATGAGCTGCGCCCGACGCGTATCCTTGACAGGAAGGAGCAGGTACTGCGTAGCAAGGTCATTCCACTTGTGAAGGTACTATGGACGCATCATTCAGAAGAGGAAGCTACGTGGGAAACGGAGGCCGAAGTCAGAAAGAACTACCCTCAGATTCTCGAGGAGTACGAAAAGGTACAAATTTCGAGGATGAAATTTTATTTTAAGGGGGGTTAGATTGTAACGACTCGAAATTTTTCGTACAAGGGCTCGAGTACCACCTCGACCAGAAATCACTTAGGATTAAATCCTTTAGAAATTTGACAAAGTTAACTAAGTGCTAAACTAGATTAGTCATGAAATCCATTGGAATCGCTTTAAATACGATCTGCAAGACCCAAAACTTGTAGAATCATTGACGCTAGGTTACCCTAAAGTCTAGGATCAAACTCATTACCCGACTGCTCTCGGGAACACATTGAAACTCCGTATCAGGTCTAGACTGCACATCGGGAGTCCGAATAATACGAAGTTAAGGACTTAGGACCGCCTCGCTGGGCTTGACAACCATCTCGGAAATCAAATCCAGATAATGTCCCACGGCCGTTCGCTCGAATCCGAAGCGAGAGAGTGTGAAAACCCTAGATTTCTTTACAAAATAAATATCTTGAATAGTGATCTGGCACGTGTCGCTTGCGGACATTTTATAAGCAAGCAGACCGTCAGAATCTGACCCAAATACACCCTCGGATCAGGGAAAATTTCACAAACATTTACATGTACTTGGAATTTCGGATCGAGACCCGCTGACCGTTGAACTGAAATTGGTCTGCCACGCGTGATCTGGAAATCCGACTAAAACGAAAACTTATCTTTATCTGGATCCATGGTCGGTGAGCTTAAGTCCGACTTTTGGCTCAAGGAGGCCCGCCAGAAGTCCTCCGTTGAGCTGAAATAATGTCGTTTTGGTTATAACATAAGTATACCTTGAACTTAAGTCTATTTCAGAGAGTTTTTAGGCTATATAAGGACCTTAGAGCACCCTCTCTCACAGCCATACGAATTTGGGAAAAATCCTAAGTAAGAAGAGATAAAAAGAGAGAGAAAGCTAGAGAGTTGTGGGAGAATCTCCCTGCTACTGTTTCCAGTCACCACACGGGATGTACCACCCCTTTCTTGTCGCTTTCCTGGCGATACCGACTCCGTTTTAAGGTAAGAAACCCTAACCCTAAATCTGTTTTGGGGTGTGAAGGTTATAGGTTATGAAATAGCTAACCGGTTTCACTCTTTAGGCTACAAAACTGCCGAATACGGAAGCCTAGCGAACCTAGCTGATTCATTGCAATTCTAAGGTGTAAGGTGAGAACTTTAGGTGTATAGGTTATGGTTTTCAACGCTTTCAATGTCAGATAATGATAGATTCATGATCTGCATGTAATTGCACATGTACAAAGTGCTTTTTGTTTTCTGTTTCGATTAAAGATGTAGAATATGGAATTTTACATACTCTAGGTATACGTAGAAATACCATATACGTACAAATTTTGGAAATGTGTTTGCCATGATTATTTGTTGTATGAATATATGGTATATGGATAAAATACTTATTTGGCGAAAGGAGTCGCCATAATACATGTTTGCTCATATACACTATGTATGTTGAAATTGTGTATTCTAGAAAATACCGTGTACGTATAAATTTTGGAGATGTATTTGTCATGATTATTTTCTGTATGAATATGATATACACGGATAAAATACTCGCTTGGCGAAAGGATAGCCCTAATTCATATTTTACTAACATACATCATGTATTTTTGAAATAGTGTACTCTAAGTGTTTGTGAAAATGCTTGTGAGAGTAAGTGCTTAGATGTTAGTGCCTTAGGTAGGTGTTGAGATGGGGTTCTCAACTACCTTAGAGACATGTATGATTTCCTCCATGTGGTTGTTTACTCTAACCACTTACTTATGAAATACATGTGTTTGTATCCCTATTTGTATAGTGCTCTATAATATGCTTTATAACATGTTTTGTAACATGTTTTATAACATGCTTTATGACTGCTTGTTAATATGCTTGAGTTGCTTTGTTTATTATGCTTTACACCACATGCTATGAGTAAAGATTGATTGAGTTTGGGACTATGTTTATAGTCCAGACATTCGGTACCAGACTTGAGATCGTGGCTGAGATTCATGTCGCCACGAAAGATGTGTTTGACGAACCCAAGTCGTACTTCGGTTGGTGACAGTGGTTGGCCACACGAAGTGCTTCTGCGCTTTATATCGTTCAACTTGTTGTGCCTCGAGCTAGCCGAGCACGTCAAGTAAACCGTTATGTCTTATGTATGTTCACCATGTTTGGTCGCTACTGTTAAACCTAGGGTACCAAACTTACCAGTGGGAATCCCGTTAACCATGGTACCTCGATCCGCTAAGACTCATGAGTCAAACATGGTGGTATGGACACCGTGGTCGAGCTGTCGGCCTACGCTGGGGCTACGTGCCTCCCCGTAGTGACCAGTGAGCAACCAGACTCGTGAGCCGATTATGGTGGTATGGGACACTATATTCGAGCTGTCGGCCTACACTGATTGGTGACGAGCCCTTTGTAGTGACCTCGAGCATACTCTGAAATTGCGGTGAGGCGACGAGTCTTGCTACAATATATAGAGTATGGACTAGGCCTGTATCTGTATAGTGATGAACCGTTAAAAAGGGATGTGGGAGTGGTGTAACCTTTGTGCGTAACAGCCCTGGCAGCCTTTGCAGTGACCTAGAAAACACACCATCGTCTGAGATTAACTAGGACTGACAACCCTAGAATGGATCATGTTTGGGAATGATACAAGGGAGGTACCTTAGTTTTCCAATACTGCTGCTTGAAATGGACTAATAATTACTCGGTAATCATGCTCATCATCGCACTGCATGTGCCTAGTAGATGTGGAGCACTGAGGGATGAACGCATTCGCGAACGTAAGACGGTGTCGTATGTGGGTGGTTTGGCAAGGGCATTCATCATGTCATTTCATACTTGCATTTAATAAGAGTAGTTAGGATTGTTTGATTGTACTGCTTTATCCTTACTGCCTGACTGAATTGATAACATGTTAACTTATGCTTTATTGTCCCACTGAGTTAGCTACTCACTCCCACGTTACGGGACGGTGTTGTACACACCAACCAGACTCTGTCACAGGTATAGATGGCACGTCGGTCCAGGAGGCGGAGCCTGACTACGATGAGGACCAGGATGTCACGCCCCAAACTCAGAAACCGGGCTCACAAAATTTCCGATCGCCGAATCCGGCGCCGACAGCCTCCGTAGTACCCCATTCTCGGCTCCCAGCGCCCATACGCCAGATTCCGATCCTGGGATCCTACAAGGAGGATTTTCAGCATGAATTTTTTTTTGTAATGGAGCATAACCACAAGCATAACCAAGCCACAAAACAACAACACCACATATCCACTATATCAAAAACTTTTAAGTACAATGCGGGAAGGAAAATACAATGTAATGATATCAAAGAAAACTCCAAAAGCTCCAGAAGACTGCTGCACGCTCCGAGCTCAACGCTGCTGCAACCTAACGCCACCTGCACGCATCTATCGTGCATAAGCTTACAAAAGCTTAGAGGGTGGTGAAAGTGTGTGTAAGGCGAGTGCCAAATGTACAATATCAGAGTAATGCGGAAATATGCGGTAAGTCCATGAATGCTATCAGCTATACCAAAGCTATGTAATGCAAGGCATGAATGCTGTCGGTCATACCAAGACCATGCGATGAGAGGCCTATGTAGACAAATGTCATATGCGAGATGCAAAGCAAGCGTGCCAGTACTCATAAGTACACATATCAGTATAGTTCCTCTCTGGATATCACCGGGGTCCAATACACCTCACACTGACTGCCTCCTCCCTAGCTGCACAGTCAAGCGAGTGGAAGAGACCACACTATCCGCCTGACCAGTAGTCTGCCAATACCTACCCGGCTCGTCGATAGCGGACACATTTGCGAGCTGGTCAAACTCAGCCTAGCTTATAGCCCCCTCACTCAGGCGGATAAGGCCACACCCCCTTCCAACCGACCACGACACAGTGGGAGACGCGGCCTACTGGTATTCGGCACTCGGGCGCTCATGTATCCACTCGGTCTAGACGTTGGAGCACCTCCTGGTACCAAAAAGGTTCTGGGATTTTCACCCAAGGACATCCTAAGTGCCCACAATGCTAGAACAAAGTATTTCCGGTATCCGATACGGCCATCCACGATGTGCCTGTGGAGCCACGGCCCTGATGTCGCTAGGGCGTGCAGTGATCAAGTCACACATATGCGAGATGCATGAATCACACCGTCAAATCATGCAGCAATCCATGCGCGTACAATGCGATAATGTGGGGTACTCCACCTCATAAGGAGTCCCCTAAGTGGTCTGCCCAATGGCATATGCTATGCTCAGTCACTACTCATATCAAGCATACATATGATGCGTATGGGTATGAATCATGGAGTTATACTAAGCATGTTATAAAGTGGTGAACTATCAACAAATGTGGGCCTACTAATGGGCCCTAGGGAGAGTTATAATGCGGACATTAAACCAACATTATTCTACAATGTGGACGTCAAACCAACATTGCTCCCAAGGCATAGCCCGCTATAAGACATCATTACACAAACCATGGGGAAATCATACATTGCAATGGACCCTAAGGACCTCACGTTGGTCCTCGACCTATGGGCCTTGGATACATCAAGTGGGCCGCATCATATGGGCCTTATATAAATCAAGTGGGCCACATTAATGGGCCTTAGGTACATTGCAATGGGCCATATCCCATGGGTCATGTATACATCAAGGTGGGCCTCAACAACGGGCCACAAATACATCCAGATGGGCCTAATCACATGGGCCTTACATGGGCCAAACCACTATAGAAAGAAAAACTCCTAAAGAAAACTCCTAAAGCCCATCATAATGTATATATAATATACATGATATATACAATATAATAATATATACATATACATATACATATATATACATATATATATATATATATATATATATATATATATATATGAAAAAGGTACAATGAGCTCCAGCAAAGGAGAAGCTCATGAGGTTGAGCTGTGTGGGCCTCCACCTTGATGTTTGTCGAACATCTAACCCGTCAGTCAGATGCACCATTCCCTCAAGGGCCCGGGTCTCAAAAATTAAGTCAATCCGTGACTTGTATGGGCCACACCATGATATAACCGTCGATGGGTGCAAGTGCCTTGCACGATTTAAAACATTCAAAATCCTTTTTGAGGCCCACAGAGATGTGGTTGTAAATCCAGCCCAACCAGAGGGTGTGGGCCCCAAATAGTATGGACGGCATGGATGAAACACATACATCAAGGGGGCGGGCCCACCATCCAGCCTCCTGGACGGTGTGGACCAACACACGTCACGGTGGGGGGCCAACTGGCCGTCCAGCAGCTGCTGGACGGCATGAATAAAACGCATACATTATGGTGAGTTCCACCGTCCGCCTGGACGGTGGATGTAAAGCACATACATCAGTGTGGGTCCCATGTGGGGCCCACTGTCATGTTTACTTTCCATCCAACCTGTTGATAAGGTCACAAATACCTGGATGAAGGGAAAAAAAAAACAAATATCAGATTGATTCCAAACTTCTGTGGGGCCCAAAAGAGTTTTAATGGTAGAATTCAATTCACACTGTTTCATGTGGTGTGGGCCACCTGAGTCTTGGATGTGGCTCAAATTCGGAGGGGGCCCACTTCAGGGAGTGGCCCACTAAATGGGCGGTGTGGATACAAAATATACATCATGGTGGGGTCCACATGAGGGGCCGTGGCCCCTGGCCCGTCCGTGCAGCGCCTGCTGCTGACGCCAGCGGCAGCAGGTGCTGCCTCTTTTATTTTTTTTTTCTTTTCCTTGAAAAACCGAATATTTGGGGTTTTTTGTACATGGGGCCCATATCATATAAATCCACTCCACCCATTGCATTCCATGGCTCAAGACAAGCCAATCAAGTCCAATATTGAGTATATTTTGGCGCGTAGCAAAATCAAAGTGAAGTTAAACGGTGAGAGTCACTGTTTTGAAAGGTATGACCCACCAGTGAGTCGGATCAACTCCATGTTTTGGCTCAACGCCTAAAATGGTCTGGGAAAGATGGTGGACGGCTTGGATTGAATACATTCATCAAGATGGGGCCTATACAAGTGGACCATCCCGAATGCTTGGGAACAAGCTAAAATTTGTGTTTTCAAGTGACGTCCAGGGACGTCCCTGGACGTCAACACGTGCATTGAGGTGGACCCTGTTTAAGTGGGCCACCAAATGGTTGGTGGTGAGGGTACAACACATACATAAAACGGGCCCCACCCATAGGACTTGGATCAAATACATGCTTTATGGTGGGGTCCATCCGGGTGGACCACACGGCCATATCATCATCCCAAAGTAATAAAGAGAAAGGGAAGAGAAGGAGAGAGATCGGAGTAGCCAAGGGACCCCGCCACTATGGGTCCCTCAAATGATCATAATACATACATCTAGATGGGTCCCACCACAAGTGGGCCCTTAACATATTAAAATCAAGCAAATAAAACACCCACCGTCGATCTTCTTCGGTCCGTTGGAACGCCAACCTTCTTGTGCTCCTCTTTGACGGTGGAGATGAGAAATCAAGGGCTAGGATGGAGGGTTTTGGGAAGGGAAAGGTGGGCCACACATTCATTTCTTTGCACTTGGGAGAGCTTGGACGTGAGCTCTCTCTTTGGTTGTTTGGAAATGTGTTGGGAAATGAGAGAGAGAGAGAGAGAGAGAGATAAGGAGAGAGAGTGATGGGAGGTGAGTGATGGATGTGAGTGATGGGTGATGTGAGGTGAGTGATGGATGTGGGTAGGTGGTGTAAGAGAGAGGATGGGAGAAAGTTGACTTGATGGTTGCTTTACTTGTGGAGAAAGGTGATGTGTACTTGACATTGATTGATTGATGTGATTGATTTGATTGATTGGATTGATTTGACATGTTGTAGAGATTCTCTCGGGATCGTAAAAGCGCGGCGTTTCTTCGAACTGAACGCCGGCTCACATCTTCTGGTCAGGGTATCGGATCGATGCGTGAGTCGCGGCGTTGGAACCGCGGCGACGGTGCGGTCGCAATGATACAGGTCTCGGATTAAACCGACTCGAATATAAAGGATATGACTTACGGTCGTGCGCAACATCGATTATCGATCACGGATTGCCGGACTTCGACGGAAAGGATCGCAGGATTCATCGGAACAGTACGAACTAGGATACGGGTCTTACACAGTACGAGTTCTCATACATGCAGTACTCTGACGGCTTTGCTTAGGCTGACTGCATCGCGGGGATTTCAAGATTCATCTTTTAGTTGTATTTTGACTTTTTGACTCAGAAACATTACATGTATATGGGTACTCAGTTAGTGTTCATACTCTGGAGTTCGGGATGGTTTTGTTTCCTCACATACCTTATATATACAATTTCAGTCTTCCGCTTGCCTTTATATAATTGATCTGAAGTATGAATTACTGTTTTGGTATAATCTCACTCATGTTTATTGCTCTAACACAGACAACATTCAATCATCATTATCTATGTTGCATAAGTGATGCGTTGGAACTCGGGAGTTGAGTTCATACTCGACCCCCGAATTTCAGGGCGTTACAATATGTATCTTGAAGATCTTCTTCATTTTCATGGTCACTATTTAGATTTTCTTCACTGGTTGAATCATCGTTATCTGAAAAAGTGAACTTGGCTAGAGTCATTAGGACTTTAACATCATTACCCGACTCGATTTCAGAATCTTCTGACTTAGAAGAAGCTTCAAAGCAGGAAGATTCATCCTATGTAGCCAACATACCTTTCTTTATAAGTTTGTCCTTTTTAGGACATTTGTTTGCGAGATGTCTATATTCATGGCAATTGTAACATTGGCTGTCTTTTAAAGATTTTCAAGTTTTAGATCTAGATCTTTTTTTTTTCCAATAGGTTTTTAAAAATCTACCCTCTTTTTACTTTTGAAAATTTTGTAAAACTTTTTAGCTAAAAGGGTCATATCATCTTCAGAATCAGAACTGTTATTTTCTTGAGAAATATTTTTAGAAGACTTAAGGGCAATAGATTTACCTTTAGGAGCTTTAAAGTTTAACTCATAGGTTTATAAAGAACCAACCAATTCTTTTACCATCATATTATCCGTATCACAAAGTTCCTGGATCGCAGTCACTTTTGAATTGAACCGTTGAGGGAGTGAGCGTAGTATCTTTGCACAAACTTTACTTTCCGGGATTCTATCACCAAGACCCCACATAGAGTTGACAATGTCATTCAATCTTGTATAAAAGTCCATGAAAGTTTCACTTTCTTACATACGTATTTCCTCAAATTTGGTTGTGAGGATTTGGACTTTAGATTTCTTAACAATTGTTGTTCCCTCGTGTGTCATTTTTAAAATATCTCAGGCTTGCTTTGCAGTATCACAAGATATAATTCTTTTTGAATTCATCCGGTGATAGTGCGCAAGAAATTTGCATTTAAATCTTTTGCATTGGCACTACTCTCACTTTTCTAAAGAGCGGACCAAGAAAAATAAGGTGAGACTTTTATCGTTTTAGATTCATCGGTACCAGTTACTTCAGTAGTAGGAGGGGTCCAATTAGTCACGGTGGCTTGCAACACACTCTCATCCATGGATTTTAAGAAAATCCTCATTCTGGCTTTCCAATAGGCATAATTGGAGCCATCAAATGGTGGAGGCCTCGTGACTGAAAGGCTATCAAAATTTGACATCTTAAAAAGCTTAGATTGGTTATTTTAGGAAATTAATTCAAAAAAAAATAATTAAAGCGAGTTTTTAGGCTTTGATACCACTTGAAAAGGCCGAGCTAAAGTCCTGGAGGTGGGGGGGGGGGGGGGGTGAATAGGACTATGCCAAATTAAAAACTTAAATGCGGAATTTAAACAAACATAAATAAAGATAACACTTAAACAATCTCACAATGCAGAAATAAATTGCAACCTCAAATGTATAAGTATTGAGAGGTTGATACAGATGTTGTTCTAAGGACAATCTTACACCAAAAACCAATGGTTTATGGTAGGACAACCTGATTCCTAGAAAGGTTTATGTATCAAAATCTTGGACTTGTCGAGAAATTTCTTGAACTAGTCGAGCCAGTACTAAGACTAGTCGAACATAGGCTAAGACTAGTCGAGAAATAGCCTATAACTTATAAAGTTACCCAATTAAAGTATGCAATCAATATGACCTAACCTACGGTCAATCTAGGGATATTCATACCTTATAAGCGATGTTTGAACATTGAAACATCTTTTGCTTCGTTTGATAGTTGTTCTTGACATACATGAAGCTTGACATCTTGAAGTATGTCGCAGCTTGAACTTGTAACACTTTGAAGCTTGATTTTGAAACACTTTGAAGCTTGAACTTGAGATACTTAACTTGTATTTCATCTTGAGCTTTAAGTACCAAAGTAAAGAACTTTGTCTTGACATGGATGAAGCTTTGAAACCATTAACTATTGAAGCTTGAAAGATTGAACTAACACTTGGTGTTGAACTTGAACTTGAACTCGTATATCTCTTGATCTTGCATTTGAAGTTCTTGAGGTAAAGACCTTTATTCTTGTACATGAGATGCATGATCTTGAATATGTAGATGAGCTACATAAGACACAGATTCCAAGAGGTTTTCACACTACAAAATTCGACAATCATAGGAGCTAGAAAACATAGCACTTACACTACCATGATAGGACTTGTAGAAATCAAACCAAGTCCTATTCAGGCATATATGATACGAATATCTTGAACCTAGAATCCATGTATCTAAGAGATGACTTGTACCTGACAAGACCAAGAGGAGATCTCCTTCTGAGCTCTCTTTCACTACATTGGTTGATTCACTTGTGTTCCATTTTCCTTTACTTTCTAGGTAATCTTTCATTTCTGGCAGTCTCTCTTGAAGTTCCCCTTTATGTCATAATGGAAGCATCTGTCTTTTACAATCGCTTTCGATATGTGCTTTTTCTTCCTGTCAGACTGAGATTGCTCCGTGAATCTTCCACGCTCCTGACCCCCTTTCGCGATTAACCCTTCTGCCTGAGAGTCATCATCGCTTTACTTCTTCCTCATCTCCTTAAAGACGAGAACCACATTGATTTCTTCCAGCTTCAATATATTCTTCCCATACAACAGAGTAGTGGCGAGATGGTCATATGATGTGGGCAGCGATGTTAAAAGTACTACCGCTTTGTCTTCTTCATCGACCGTCACTTCGAGCCTTAGCAACTCACTACATAGCTTTGTAAACAAGTTCATGTTCTCCAAGAGATCCAATCCTTCCTTCATCTATAGCCCGAATAGTTGTTTCTTTATAAACAACTTATTTGTGAGAGACTTTACCATGTATATAGATCTTTTAGTTTCTTCCACATCTCCCAAGGAGATTCCTCATTTAGAATGTTGTACATGACCTCGTTTGTTAAACATAAATGGATGGTGCTCATAGCCTTCTCCCTAAGATCGCTCCAGTCATCATCTGACATTTTCTCCGATTTAGTCTCTAACAACACCTTGTTCAACCCTTGCAAGACTAGAATATCCTTTACCTTCCGCTGCCACAAACTGAAATTATTCTTCCCATCAAATTTTTATATATCAAATTTTGACCCTGACATCTTCGTTGAATTTCCAAACGTCCTTAGACCTGACGCTCTGATACCACTTTGTTGGGATTCAAACCCCTCAACAAACCCAGATCAAACCTAGGTATTATAAAGTAGGATTTAATACCACCGTCAATTTGTGCGCTTTTCAGAAGCACATACAAGGAAGACGGAACAATGAAATAAAATAGAATAACCAAACAATAAAGCAATCAACCACAGAACACAAGATATTTATGTGAAAGACCCTTGCAGAAAAAATCACGGCATAAAGCGATAGAGATCCACTATAATAAAAACTGTAGAATTTTACAAACTCGCCTTCTTCTATTACAGATGAACCTGATCTCACATTACGATGTGTAACCCCTTAGAAAACCCGTTCCAAACCCTTATAAGTTTCGAAAACCCTCCCGCCTTATGAAAACCCTCACCTTTAAAGAGAACACTCGTAATGGAATACAAGCCCTAATCCTAGATTAGGCTTAAATAGAGTGATTTGTGCAACTCTGCGTAACGGATCCGGTCAAAGCAAACAAAACTTTCAGTCGGACCGAATCAACCTGAAACACTTTTCAGGCGAACCGAAAAGGTGCAAAACATCACAATGAGTAACTTGTCTTTCCACCAATTTTTTTTTTTTAAATCGAAAATGGAATCAAACAAACTAAGATAAGACAACTCTAAATAGTATATTAGCATAATTAAGGCATCCTGCACAACAGGCCCAATGCCCAAGCCTTAAATCTCTACATCTTTTCTCCTTTTTATCACTAAAGAGCTTAAGATCTTAATCAGATTGGGCTTCTATTAATGGGCTAGGAGTTCACTCACACAAGTAAAAGAGAGAGAGAGAGAGAGAGAGAGAGAGAGAGAGAGAGAGAGAGAGGATAGGCCTAGCTTCTCAACGAACATGTCAAGTTATACAAGCCTAATTACAAATTAGCTACGCATTTTCAGCCCTACAAACAAAGCCCAAAAGGCCATCTCTCCTTATCATCTTCTACATCATCTCTCACTTAGGGCTTGAAGAAACCCTGAATTATCTTCTCCTTCTTCCTCCCCTTCTCATTATTTCTCTATTTCCTTTTTTTCCTTTTCTTATATAATAAATATAAGAGTTCAGGAGGTGTAACATCCTAGATGTTTCCATTTTAGCTTAAGTTCACTATGTTGCTTGTAATGTGTGTTTTTCCTTAATTAAAGTAAATTTTAACTTATTTTTTGAATAACTCTTTATTTGTAATGATTTAAATGAGATTTATTTTGTAAGATTTACTTAGAAACATTCCTAGAACTATATAGAATAATTATATTTTCCAAAACTCTCACATTAGAAATAATTGTGAAAATACCATTAACCTGGACCTATGATTTCTAGATCACATGGTTCTCATCATCTATTCGACCTGAGATTTTATATCATGCCTACTATCATAAATGAACTGTATATATTAAATTTCAGCCCTTAGATCATAATAAAAGTAACCCAATTTCCAAGTCAACCACTTAACCCTTGATTTTAGTATCCATCAAGTGAGTGAGGAAAGTTAATGGGTAGTCGTAGTTAAATATTTTTCTTTATAAAAGTGTAACGACTAGGAAAATTCTGTACAAAGACCCGAGTACCACCTCAGGCAGAAATCACTCAGGACCAAATCGTTTAAAAATTAGACGAGAATTAACTAGTGTTAAACTAGTGTACTTGTGGAATTAGCACTAATCACTTTAAATACGATCTGCAAGACCCAAAACTTGTAGAATCATTGATGCTAGGTTACCCTAAAATCTAGGATCAAACTCTATACCCGGTTGTTCTCGGGAGCACATTGAAACTCCGTATCGGACCTAGACAGCACGTCGAAAGTCTGACAACCGCGAAACCATACCGTTATGACCGTTCAGTTGGACTTGACTACCACCTCGGAAATCAAGTCCTAATTGTGTCCAGAAACGCACAACTTGGACCCGGAGCGAAGTGTGTGAGAAACGTGAATATCTTTAGAAAATAAATTCGGATTTAAGTAAATTGAGTCGTGTTGCTTGCGAACCAAAAATAAGGATTCAGACCGTCAGAATCTGACCCAAATATACCCTCAGATCAGGGAAAATTTTCCATACATGACAGTGTGTCTGTGGCCCTGATTGAGTGTCGGTGACCGTTGAACTGAAACTAGTCCGCCACGGTCGATCCGGAAATTCGATCGGACTAAAAATCTAACCTGACATACATCCACTATCAGGGAGCTTAAGTCCGACCGCATAGGGAAAAGGAGGCTCCGGAAGTGCTCTGTTGAGCTAAAATAGACAAGTTTTGGTTATAACCTAAGTATACCTTGAACCTGGGGCCATTGAGTTCAGAAAAGAGCCTACATAAGGGCTTTAAACCCTCTCCCATCCCATACCTACGAATTTGAGAAACCCTTAGGAGAGAAGAAAGAAGAAAGAGAAGGAAAGAGAGAGAAAGTGAGTGAAAGAGAGGGAGTGGTTCTGGAGAATTGTTCCTGTTATTCTACGTGTTTGTCCATCACTACCAAATAGCTATTCCGGCGATTCTGACTTCATTCTTAGGTAAGAAAACCTAACCCTAATCTGTTCTAGGGTTTCAATTGTTGCAAGTAGCGAAATAGCTGACTTAACTTGTGCTATAGGTTGTCATTCCATCGTTGACGAAGACTTAGAGTCTCTATCGAATTTATTACGCTTCTACGGCGTAAGGTGCGGACTATAGACGTATAGGTTATGATTGTCAAAGCTTTCAATGTCGGTTAATGATAGATCCTGACGTGAATACTATTTCACATGCAAAATGCGATGTCTGTCTTGCGTTTCAGTTATATACGAACTATGTGGAGTTTAGCGTATTCTTTGTATTTGTAAAAAGTACCGTATACGTATGAAATTTGAAAGTGTATGTTTGCCATGATTAATTGCCATGTGTATATACTAGTTATGCGTGTAACAACTCCTTGGCGAAATGATTCACCCTAATATATGTTTGGGCCAACTTATGTTATGTAGGATAATAAGTGTAGTCTAAGTGTTTGTGAAAATGCTTGTATAAGTAAGTACTTAGGAGATAGTGCTTTAGGTGGGTGTTGAGATAGGATTCTCAACTACCTTAGGGATGTGTATGATTTCCTCCATGCAAGTTGTTTAGTTTCCTCGCTTTACTTGTGAAAGGCATGTGTATGGATTCTTGTTTATGTTGCATCTTATAACATGCTCGATAATATGATTGGACTACTTGGTTACTCCTGTTCTGACTACTTCACCTACTTATTGGTTAAGGTTGAATGTGTATGGGGCTATGTTATGGTCCAGGCAATCGGTAATAGGCTTTGAATTCGTGGCTGAGATTTATTCGCCGCGTATGACGTGTTTGACGAACCTGAGCCGTACTAGAGTGGTCAGCAGTGGTTAGGCCACACGGAGTGTTTACGCACTTCATGTCAATCAACTTAAGGTGCGCTCGTAATAGTCTAGCTCGTCACGTAACCCGATTGACCCGATGTATGTTCACCATGTATGGACGCTCCTGCTTGAACCTAAGATACCAAACTCACTAGTGGAAACCCCGTTAACCTTGGTACCTCGATCCACTAAGACTCATGAGCCGAACATGGTGGTATGGGATACTGTGGTCGAGATGTCGGCCTACGCTGGGGCGACGAGTCCCCCCGTAGTGACCAGTGAGTAACACCACCTCGTGAGCCGAATACGGTGGTATGAGACACTGTATTCGAGCTGTCGACCTACACTGATCAGGTGATGAGCCCTTTGTAGTGACCTCAAGCATACTCTGAGACTGCGATGAGGCGATGAGCCTTTCTGTAGCAACTAGAGTATAAACTAGGCATGCACTGATCAAATGAGGAGCCCTTTGTAGTGACCTAGAACCGTAACATCGTATGAGATTTGCTGGGACTGACGACCCTAGAATGGATCATTGTTTGGGAAATGATATAAGGGAGGTACCTTAGTTTCCCAATTCTGCTGTATGAAAGGGACTAATAAGAACTTGGTAATCACGCTCATAACATCGCACTGCATGTGCCCGGTGTTGAAGAGCACAGAGGGAAGAAAGCATGCTGCGACCGTAAGATGGTGTCACACGAGGGAGTGTAGGCGAGGGCATGCATCATGAATACATTTCATCCTTGCATTAATAAGAGTATTTAGGAATGTCTGATATGTCTGCTTTATTATTACTATTTGACTGAGTTGATAACATGTTAACCTTTGCTCTATGATTCCACTGATTTGATCACTCACTCCCACGTTCTGGGACGGTGTTCTGAACACCCACCAGACTGTCTTAGTTGCAGATGACGACGTGACCCAGGAGGAGGAGCCTGATTACTATGATGATCAAGATGCGTTCTCGTATATGCAGTTCTCCGGCAGTTTCATTTAGGCCGTCCTGTTTGACGAGGCTACAGGGCTTATCATTGTAGTTGAACTATTTTTGACATTTTGACTCTTGAACTATTACATGTATATGGTGACTCAGTGATGTGTTCATACTCTGGAGACCGATAGTGATCCTTTTTGGCTCATATACGTTTATATACATCTTTCAGTCTTCCGCTTGCGTTGTATAAATTGATCTGGAGTATGAATTACTGTTTTGGTATAATCCCACTCATGATTAATGCACTAACACAGACAACATTTAATCATAAGCATATATGTTGCATAAGTGATGTTTTGGAACTCGGGAGTTGAGTTGTTACTCGACCCCCGATTTTCAGGGCGTTACAAAAAGTAACTTGGATTGCCCATCACATGGACTAAATGTGTGATATAAGTGTGTAACGACTCAGAAAATCCAGTACAAAGACCCGAGTATCACCACAGGCAGAAATCACTTAGGACCAAATCCTTTAGAAATTATATGAGGATTAACTAGTGTTAAACTAGATTACATACGAAATCCGCACTAATCACTTTAAATACGATCTGCAAGACCCAAAACTTGTAGAATCATTGACGCTAGGTTACCCTAAGATCTAGGATCAATCTCATTACCCAGCTTCTCTCGGGAGCATTACGAAACTCCATATCAGATCTGGACCGCACATCAAAAGTCCGAATAATACGAAGTTATAGAATTAGGACCGCCTTACTGGGCTTTACAACCATCTCGGAAATCAAAACCAGATAGTGTCCCAAGGCTATTCGCTTGAGCCCAGAGCGAGGAGTGTGAGAAAACATGGTTTTCTTTAGAAATTAAATCTAATTTAAGTAATCTGAGACTTGTTGCTTGCGGGCTAAATATAAGCAATCAAACCGTCGGAATCTAACCCAAATACACCCTCGGATCAGGGAACATTTCTCATACATGTCCGTGTACTTGTAACCCTGATCGAGTTTCAGTGACCGTTGAACTGAAACTGGTCCGCCACGTGTGATCTGGGAACCTGACTGGAATGAAAACTTAACTCGACCTAGATCTAAGGTCAGTGAGCTTAAGTCCAACCTTTGGCTCAAGGGGGGGCTCCAGAAGTGCTCCGTTGAGACGGAACAGTCTCCTCTTGGACATAACCTAAGTATACCTTGGCCCTGGGGCCATTTGCATCAGTTTTAGGCCTATATAAGGACCTTAAGCCCTCTCTCACTCCCTCCATACGAATTTGAGAAAACCCTAGGAGAGAGAAGAGAGTAAAGAGAGAGAAAGTGTGGGAGAAGTGGGAGCATCTTCCTGATACTCTATCCCACTGCTATACGTGCTTGACCATCGCTTTCTAATTGTTATTCCGGCGATTCTGTCAATGTACTTAGGTAAGAAAACCTAACCCTAACTTGTTTTAGGGTTTTAACTGTTACAAGAAGCGAAATAGCTAACCTATTTCATGCCATAGGTTGTCGTTCTACCGTTGATAAAGACTTGGTGTTTAAACTGAGTCTGTTACTCGTTTCTACAGCATAAGTGCGGACTTTAGACGTATAGGTTATGGTTTTCAAAGCTTTCAATATCAGATAATGATAGATTCATGATCTGGATGTTATTTCACATGCAAAATGTGTTGTTCGTTTTGCGATTCAGTTACGTATGCATACGACCACTTCATATCCTGATACATCTTCGTGCTACCAGGATACATCGCAAGCTTCGATCTGTGGGCAGTCTCGAGAAGCTCTTGTCTCAAGTCCTGAATATCTGGGACGTATAGGCGGCCACGGTATTGTAGGCCCCCATCTGTGTCAATTCTCCACTCGGAGTCCACATCATCGCTAACTTAATCTCAAAGCTTAGACAACCGCTCGTTGCCCTTTTGGGCCTCGATAATCCAGTCATCAATAAGTGGCCGCACCCGAACGTGTGTGCCACTCTCGAATGGCGCCTCCACTATGAGTTTCTGCTCGAAGTCCTGCACGAACTCCAACATATCCCACTCTGCTATCATCAGTGGAGCCATAAATGTTATAGCCTTCTTGCGACTCAACGTGTCTGCCACAAGGTTGGCCTTGCCAGGATGGTAAGAAACCTCAAACTTAAAGTCTTTCAAGGTCTCCATCCATCGGCACTGCCTCATATTCAAGTCCCGCTGAGTGAATATATACTTAAGGCTCTTGTGGTCGCAGAAAAGCTCAAACTCCTCTTCGTAGAGGTAATGTCTCCAGAGCTTCAATGCGAATATGACCGCTGCTAACTCAAGGTCGTGCGTAGGGTAATTCTCCTCGTGCTTCCTTAATTGTCTCGAGGCATATGCAATCACCTTATCCTTCTGCATAAGGACACAACCCAAACCAACGCGAGACGCGTCAATGTATATAGTGTACTTAACCCCTTGCTTTGACAATACTAGCACAGGGGCGGACGTCAGTCTGTCCTTCAGTTCCTGAAAAGCTGCTTCCGCCTTCACATTCCAGGCGAACTTCAGATCCTTTCGAGTCAACTGAGACAATGGTCTGGCTATCTTCGAGAAGTCTCCAATGAATCGTCAGTAATAGCCTGCCAGGCCCAGAAAACTCCTCACCTTAGTAACCGAACCAGGCTGCTTCCAGTCTTGAACGGCGGCTACCTTAGCCAGGTCCACTGTTATTCCTTCCTTGGACACCACATGTCTTAGGAACTTGACTTCCTCTTGCCAGAAGTCACATTTCTTATACTACGCGAACAACTAGTTCTTCCTCAGAGTATCTAGGACTGCCTGTAAGTGTTCCTCGTGCTCTTCCCGACTCGTGGAGTATATCAGGATGTCATTTATAAATATGATGACGAATTGGTATAGAAATGGCCGAAATACGCGATTCATCAAGTCCATGAACACGGCCGGTGCTTTCGTAAGACCGAACGACATCACAAGGAACTCGTAATGCCCAAAACAGGTCCTGAAAGCCGTCATTTACACGTCTTCATCCCTGACACGCAACTGATGATACCCTGACTGTAAATCGATCTTCGAAAAATACTTTGCCCCCTTCAACTGATCAAATAGGTTGTCTATCCTGGGCAAAGGATATTTGTTCTTCACGATGAACTGATTCAACCTGCGGTAATCAATACATAACCGTAGCGACCCGTCTTTCTTCTTGACAAACAACACAGATGCTCCCCAAGGAGACACACTAGGTCGTATGAAGCCCTTCTCTACCAGTCCATCAATCTGTTTCCTCAATTCCTCCATCTCACATGGAAGCATGCGATACATCGGTAATGAAATGGGTGTCGCTCCAGGCGTAAGATTAATGGTGAAGTCGATCTCAAGCCGAGGAGGCAAACCAGGAATCGACTCAAACACGTCCGCAAAAGCCTGAACACAGGCGTATCCACATGCGTCGGAACATCAGTATCCTTCAATGAAGAAGTGAAACACCTCAACCGAGAAGCGTGACTAACCTGAACAGGGAAAGTAAAAGTCGTGCCCTCCGGTCTGTGGGCTGTAACCACCCTAGTCTCGCAATCTATCTCTACTCGCATCCCAGTGAGCTAGTCCATACCGAAAATAACGTCGTAATGAAATAGGGGGACGACGATCAGGTCAACTAGTATCGTTCTGCCACCTAAGTCTATCGGGCAACCCTCACACATACTAGTAACATCAGTGTAACGCCCTGAAAATCGGGGGTCGAGCATAAACTCCACTCCCGAGTTCCAGAACATCACTTATGCAACAAAATGAATGATGTTTGAATGTTGACTGTATTCGTGCATTGAACATGAGTGAGATTAAGCCAAAGCAGCATATCATACTCCAGAGACAGTTAAATTTGCAAGCGAAAGACTGTGATAGATAGATAAAATATATAAACTATGAAGAGTCTCCAGAGTGTGATAACATTACCAGGTTAAATAAATTCAAATACAGTTCTAAAATATACCAAATGTGAGGAAGTGTAATGTCTCTTATCCCAAGTTTCATAGCCCCGTCAATACACTATCAGGTCTTCATTGACCCGTTAGAGAGATACAGATAGGAGAACTCCTCCTATCATCATAGAACTAGTTCGGCTCTGCTTCACAAACATCGCCATCACCTGAAACTCAACAAATCTGGTTGGTGTGTACAACAGCGTCTCGTATACAAATCAAACAATTCTAACTACTCTTATTAAATGCAAGAATGAAATGACATGATGCTGTATGCCCTTGCCAAACCACTCTCAAGCGACATCATCTTACGTTTGCGAATGCTTAACTCCCTCAGTGCGCCACATCTACAAAGCACATGTGATGCGATGATGATCATGATTACCGAGTTATTATTAGTCCATTTCAAACAGCAGTATTGGGAAACTAAGGTACCTCCCTTGTATCATTCCCAAACATGATCCATTCTAGGGTCGTCAATCCTAGTTAATCTCATACGACATTATGGTTTGAAAGGCTTAGCGAAGGCATCACAAAAGGCTCGTCACCCGTCAGCACGGATACAGATCTCACCATATGCGGCTCAATTGTTGACCGTCAGCTCGAGTACAGGTCTCACCGTACTCGGCTCAATCACTAGCCGTCAGCTCGAGTACAGGTCTCACCGTACTCGGCTCCACTCATACTCTAGTTGCTGTGAAAGACTCGTCGCCAATCACAGACCCTTGGAGTATACTCGAAGATACTACGGAGGACTCGTCGCCCGTCAGCACGAGCACAGGTCTCACCGTACTCGGCTCTCACCGTAAGTATCGACAGCTCGAATACAGTGTCCCATACCACCGTATTCGGCTCACGAGTTTGGTTGCGCAATGGTCACTACGGGGAGGCACATGGCCCCAGCGTAGGCCGACAGCTCGACCACGGTGTCCCATACCACCATGCCCGGCTCATGCGTCTTAGCGGATCAAGGTACCATGGTTAAAAGGGAGTTTCACTGGTAAGTTTGGTACCCTAGGTTCAAGCAGTAGCGTCCAAACAGGGTGAACATGCATAAGGCAGATCGGGTTACTTGACGAGCTCGACTAGCACGATCGCCCGTTGAGCTGCACGACATGAAGTGCATAAACAACTTCGTGTGGCCTAGCCACTGCCGACAGACAACGCACGACTCGAGTTCGTCGAACACATCCCACGTGGCAAATGAATCTCAGCCACGAGTTCAATCTCGTTACCGATTGCCTGGGCCATAATCATAGCCCCAAACACAATCAGTTGCAGATAGACAAAGCAGTAATGGATCAAGATTCAACTCATACAGTCAAGGTCTGGTATTATCCGTTTAGGGCTGCTAGGGCTGTTGCACGCACTCGTTGCTCCGCTCCCCCATCACCCATGACGGATCATACAACGTAAATATAAATTTAAACATATGCATTACATAGTTAAAATCATAAAGCAGTTGAGCATGTTATGAATCACAACACAAGCATGCGTTTGTACATGTTCAATTCCTAATCACACAACTATCAAAGGAGATCATACACATAGTTAAAAGAGGTTGAGAATCATATCTCAACACCCTTATACTTTACAATTTGCTAACTACTACTCATTCAGACATTTCAAGAAACACTTAAACAAACATACATCAACATACACGACATATGTCGATCACATAGGCATTAGGCCAAATCCTTTCACTAGGGAGTTGCCCCAATCATAACACGCGTACACCCACGACGGATAGTCATGGCAAGCAGGAATCCAAGTTCTATATCCATTCAGTCATTTCCACAAACACTTGGGCCACATATTTTAGCATATATAGTGTATATTGGTCGTGGCGTGACTTAGGGCAAATCCTTTCGTCAAAGGGGGTATCGCCAATACATCAATCATGAATCCATGACAATTAGTCATGGCGAGCACGAATGAGAATTCTATACTCATTCAGCCATTTCCACAAACACTTAGAATACACTATTACAACATACATGGTGTATGTTAGTAAAACATGTATTAGGGTTATCCTTTAGCCAAACGAGTATTTTATCCATGTATACCATAATCATACAACAAATAATCATGACAATTACATTTCCAAAACTTACACATATACGGTATTTCTAGAATACACAATTTCAACATACGTAGCATTTACAAGTGAACATGTATTACGGCGATTCCTTTCGCCAAACTAGTATTTTATCCATATATAGTATAATCATACATTAAATAAACATGTCAAACATTTCTCCAAAAAAAATACGTATACGGTATTTCTACGTATACCTAGAGTATGTGAAATTCCATATTCTACAACGTTAATCGAAACAGGAAACGGAAAGCACTTTGTATATGTGCAATTGCATACAGATCATGAATCTATCATTATCTGACATTGAAAGCGTTGAAAACCCTAACCTATACACCTAAAGTCCGCACCTTTTGTCGTAGAATCGTAACGGAGTTGATAGGTTTGCTAAGCTTCCGTATTCGGCAGTTTGGCAACCTAGAGAACGAAATAGGTTAGCTATTTCACAACCTACAACAGTCTAAACCCCAAAACAGATTAGGGTTAGGGTTTCTTACCTAGAAACGACGCCGGAAACGCCGGAAAAGCTTCCAGAAAGGGATGGTGCAGCCCGTGTGGTGGCAGGGAACGACGGCAGGGAGGTTCTCCCACTTCTCCCTCACTTCCTCTCTCTTTTCCCTCTCTTAAAACCCAAATTCGTATGGCTGCCATGAGAGAGGGTTTAAGGTCCTGATATAGTCTCAAAACTCACCGAAATAGACTCTTATTCAAGGGTTACTGCTAATATAGGTATTTCGTCACTTTTCCAGCTCAAAAGAGAGGTTCTGGTGGCCCTCCTTGAGCCAAACGTCAGACTTAAGCTCTCCACACATGGATTTACGTGGGATTACGTTTTTGACTCAATCGGATTTCCAGATCGTACGTGGCGGACCATTTTCAGTTCAACGGTCAGTGGGCCACGATCCGAAATTCCAAGTACATGTAAATGTTCCTGAAATTTTTCCTGATCCGAGGGTGTAATTTGGTCTGATTCTGACGGTCTGGTTGCTTAATACTGATGCACAAGCGAATGGTGCCAGATCACTATTCCAAATATTTATTTTGTAAAGGGAATAGTGTTTTTCACACTCCCTCGCTCCGGATTGAAACGAATGGCCGTGGGACATCGGCTGGATCTGATTTTTGAGATTATTGTCAAGTCCAGTGAGGCGGTCCTAGTTCCTTAACTTCGTGTTAATCGGACTTCCGAGGTGCGGCCTAAACCTAATACGAAGTTTCATTCCATTCCCGAGAGCAGCCGGGAAATGAGTTTGGTTCTAAACTTTAGGGTAACCTAGAGTCACTGATTTTGCAAGTTTTGGGTCTTGCAGATCGTATTTAAAGCGATCCCAACGGATTTCATGGCTAATCGAGTTTTGCACTTAGTTAACTTTGTTAAATTTCTAAAGGATTTAATCCTAATTGTTTTCTGGTTGAGATGGTACTTAGGCCTTTGTAGTTTGTATATAAAGTGATCCAAGTTTTACTACTTAGCTAGTTTAAGTTAGTGTCTAGGGCGAAAGTGCTTTGAAAAATTGAAAGCATAAGGTAGTGAAGGGTGGGATTTGTGAAGAAAATGGTTTAAAGAGCAATTTTAGACTGTGGGATTGAGTTTTGACAAGTTGATAAGGTCTTAGGATCAACCCATTGCCCTAGGACGTCTAATCCCAGGTTGGCAAAAATCTGGGATGTTACAATCAGAGAAAGTCTCTGTGGTAGTGATGACCCTCACTCCCTTCATAGGAGCAGTATCCAAACCCAGTCGCTTGACTGTCGTGCATGAGATCATAGAGGTAGTGGACCTTGTGTCTACCAATAAGAAGACAGGAATACCTTGGACGTGTGCAGTGACCTCGAAGGCCATAGGTGTTGAAGGTGCTGTCTCTGTCTCTTCCGCTGTGAGTGCGGGAACGCGTGCCTGCTGCTAACGGTTCGGCTGTAGAACCATGGGCCGTTGAGGCTGCCCGAAATGGGATACAGGAGGTCTGAATGAAGGATGTGCAGATGTTGTCCATAGGGGCGAAGCCGATAAAGCCTGAGGGCGAGAACGATCAATCCTCTGTGGTGGTGAAAACCCGCTGTCTCTCATCCGTGCAAAGTAACTCTCTGCAAGGTGACCCAGTTTCCCGTAGTAAGAACAGGTCACACCTGGACGCCTCATCGGAACTACTGGCGCCGCAATCCTTGGAGGAGAGTCAATACGAGGCCTCTTGCCGAGGAATGACCTGCTTTGGATATCTGGTCGTGGCTTAGTAACCATACAACCACGAGAGCGTGTCAGTCGCTCTACATCCTGCTCTGCCTGCATGGACATATGTACCAACTCGGCATAGGAGGGTATGCTGACACAGCAAATCTTCGACCGAATGTCAGGTCATAAGCCCTCAGAAAAATGTCGTATTCGCATTTGCTCATCAGCAAGTATCGTAGGGACGTATCTGCCCAACTCAGTAAATCGATGCTCGTACTCGGTAACGGTCATGCCTTCCTGCCTGAGGGGCAAGAACTCATTCTTCCTCTCATGTCGGTAGGTCTGAGGGTAGTACTTCTTGTGAAAATGAAACTCGAAAGTTGCCCAAGTCCATACGTAGCCAACTGCAACTGTCCGTAGGACACTATCCCACCACATACTGGCCTCCTTCTCAAATATAAAGGTGGCCAACTCAACCTGCTCTGACTCGGTATAATGCAGCATCCATAGCATCTTGGAGATGCGGTCTAGCCAATATTCAGCCTCCTCAGGTCTGTGAGAACCCGTAAAAGTAAGAAGCCTCAAGCACTGGAATCGCTCGAGAAGGCCACTAGTACCCAAATTTCCCGTAGGGTATGCAGCAGGTGCAGGCGGAGGCACATCCTTAGCCTGAACAGAAGGCTCTGCAGTCTCAGCAGGACGTACAGATGGTGAAGGTGGAGTCGCACTCCCACCCTAAGATAAGGCCCCTGCAATAGTGGCCAAGAGCTGCTGGTGCTGCTGCTGCATCAACATCATCATCTGCTCAAACCTATCAGTAGGTGGGGTAAGCTGAGGCACGTACTGCGTCGAGGAAGACATACGGTTCTGTTCGTGAACCAATGGTGTATAAGGTGGTAGTCCAGCTGTAGGACCAGTGGAAGATTGAGACGCAAGTATATCTCACGATCCAGGCCCAAACCAGGGTCCGTACGACCATCTCTGTGGGAAGGAGCCTGGTCCATCGTATCAGTGAGTGTGAGGTGTGTCGTGCTCCGCGTATATTTCCGTAGCATGCCCTATACAACATAGGGTGCAACGCATGTAAGATAAAGCATAGCAACACAATACGCAATCACTTAATCATTCCACACACTTCATAGCAAAAGAGGCTGCATGCATTTCATTTACCAGAATTGTCACAATACATGGAATACAGAGTTACATGAATCATGACAGAAGGTGCATGTGAGCTAATACAACCAAAGCCTCAAACACTTCAAACATGTTACCACTACTGCACTACTAGGCCTATCAACATGAAAACACAAACATATCCTAAAGCAGTAACCAAAACGAGCTACAAGACGCCGGCATGGATGACTAAGCATCCGAGTCTAGCGATGGAGGAGGGGCACCCTTATCCTGCAGACAGCACAGGATAATCTTCAACGTACGAGTCACTTTCTTGAACTTGTATTTCATAAGGCCCCGAAGATCCATGATGTCCTGTCGTAGGACCGCCTGACCCTATCGTAAGGCAAAATGATCCTCCTCAAGTCGAGCTATAAGAACATCCCTAGTATCTCGTTCGGTGTCCTGCTTCGGTGGCGTAGGAGGAGAGCTCTCCTCCGTATCCTGGGCCTCTTCTTCCTCTTCTTCTTCTTCATATTCCTCCTCTTCTAACTCAGCTTCATCTTCTTCCTCACTTTTCTTCTCTTCACTCCCTGTCTCGTCCTCACTCTCCTTAAGTCAGGCTTGTCGTTGTCGTGGCCCGATCTCCATCTGGTTGAAAGAGGTTTCATTGATGGAGTGTTGCGGCACTAGAAGTTCTGCTCCAAGACTGTAGCCAAACTCGCGTGCAATCTTGCATATAAGTCGGCCGAAGGGGAGCGAATCAGTCCTTCTAATTGAGCGTGTGGTTAGAACGATCTGTCGCAGAACATATGTAGGCACGCACAACTTCTCACCCAGCCCCGCTTGGTATAGAAAGTCGACCATCAGGCGCGTGCACTCACTACGATTGCTCCACCTAGGGTAGACATTAAATGCGCAGATATGGTGGAGTAAACGGAAGTTGTTAAACATATTGGTAGCTAGAAGACTTTTGTTCAGCTGCCACTGGACCAGTCGGCCACAAAGGAAACGTGTGCGGCGATCCCTTTCACGTGCACTCCTCAGACTCAGCTTGCTAGCATGCACCTCGCCAAGGGACACATTAAGAAGCCGAGATATCAATCTGACATCAACTGTAGCCAACCGATCCCTTCTACATGGGATCTGAAACTGTAAGGGTTCAAGCGTAGGCTCGTGAATGTTGGCATAGAAAGCTCGGACAATGCTCGCATTGGCGCGATACCCGCCATCAAATAGTGGACCCTAATGGGCACCTTCCATGAACTCGAACAACAGATATTCTCCAAAGAGCCGCCTATCCACCTGAGCTTCGAAAAGGACCCTACAGCCCTCATAAACTTCATTAGACAGCTCCGTCAACAGAGCCCTTTCAGCAGGAACCCGGGGATCAAGATCCCGCTTCGTCCGAAACTCCCGATTGGCGCTTGTGCTCGCGGCGGCACCTCTCGGTCTCCTTGAACGCCTACGACAACTAGGCCCAGCCTCATCCATGACCCCCTTTCTCTTTCCCATGAGAGAAAGGACGGTGAAAATCGAGAAAATGTCCGCAATGAACTAGAAGAAGGCCATGGAAAGTGAAGATAAGGGGGAATAGGGGCTAGAGTTTTTGGTTCTCCATGGATTTGAGCCTCAACAGAGGTTGTAAAGGCCCACATGACAGGGATTAAAGAAGGGAAGTGAAGAGATGGGGTGAGTTAGAGAGCTTACACGATTTTGAGCCACAAATGAGGGATGTAAGAGCTCAAATGAGAGAAAACGGAGAGGGTAGAGGGGTAGGTATTGCTGTAAACGATGGAGGTGAGTGGGTTGTGACAGAAAATGACAGAATGGGTGATTGGAGGGGAGGTTTAAGGGAGAAAACAACAACCTTGAAGGAACATGAGAGCTTGGAGGGGTGATTTGTGAAGGAGGGGTGACTTTTGAGGAGTTTTAAATGAAACCCCACATATCAGTGGGCCACCCTAGGCCTCAAACACGATCGGCCCAAGCGGCCTGCCCAGGCCAGCCCGTTAATCGGCGAGGCCTCGCCAAACCGGCGAGTGCCTCGCCACTCTCTGGACAAACTGGCGAGGCCTCGCCATTTGGGCGAGGACCTCCTGCCCCCTAGGCCCCAAAAAAGTATAGGGCCCACCCTGGGTCCCTCTGGAATGGTGTGGGTAGGCCCCCGACTCCGTTTTGCTCCGTTTCAGGTGGTTTCTGATGCACAGTTGTATCTGTACATTCCTAAAGGCTGGGATGGGGTGAGTTGTAATCTAAATCCATCGTTTGAAGGTCTAGAAGTAGTTTGGGGTCGACTCATGCGATCATGGATGAGTATGGACCCGATCTCGGCGACCGTTTTTAGTGAACTCGCCAATTGGCAAAATCGGGATACCTATGACTGTTTCTAGGTTTTTCTCGCACCCACCTAAGTCGAAAGGCGACAGCGTATGTCGTGTGACCATAACTCAGGTCCGGTTTAATCCAAACCATGCTCTGATACCAACTTGTAACGCCCTGAAAATCGGGGGTCGAGTAGCAACTCAACACCCGAATTCCAAAACATCACTTATACAACATAAATGCTTATGATTGAATGTTGTCTGTGTTAGTGCATTAATCATGAGTGAGATTATACCAAAACAGTAATTCATACTCCAGATCAAGTTATAAAATGCAAGTGGAAGACTGAAAGATGTATACAAATGTATATAAAGCCAGAAACGGTCACAATCGGTCTCCAAAGTATGAACACCTTACTGAGTCACCATATACATGTATTAGTTTCAAAATCAAAATGCCAAAAAAGTGGTACAACTATAATGGTAAACCCTATATTCTCGTCATCTGAATGGCCTAGGCGAAGCCTCTAGAGAACTGGATGTAGGAGAACTCGTCCTGATCATCGTAGTAATCAGACACAGCCTCCTGCATCTCGCCAACACCTGCATCTAAGACAGGGTCTGGTGGGTATCCAGAACACCGTCCCGTAACGTGGGAGTGAGTAGCTAACTCAGTGGAACAATAAAGCATAGGTTAACATGTTATCAATTCAGTCAAGCAGTAATGATAAAACAGTACAATCAAACACTCATAAATACTCTTATTAATGCAAGTATGGAATGTAGTCATGATGCATGCCCTCACCAATGCTCCCTTGTGCGACACCATCTTATGTCCGCGGCAAGCGTTCATCCCTCAGTTTCCACAATGTCAGGCACATGCAGTGCTATGTTATGAGCATGATTACCGAGTTGTTATTAGTCCTTTTCATACAGCAGTATTGGGAAACTAAGGTACCTCCCTTATATCATTCCCAAACAATGATCCATTCTAGGGTCGTCAGTCCTAGGTAATCTCATACGATGATGCAGTTAGAGGTCACTATAAAGGGCTGCCAGGGCTGTTACACGCATTCGTTGCACCGCTCCACCATCACCTTATCAATACAGGCCTAGTTTATACTCTGTTTACTATGGGAAGACTCGTCGCCTCACCGCAGATTTAAAGTATGTTCGAGGTCACTACAAAGGGCTTTCAGGGCTGTTACACGCAATCGTTACACCGCTCCCCCATCACCTTATTAGTGTAGGCCGACAGTTCGAATACAGTGTCCCATACCACCGTATTCGGCTCACGAGTCTGTAAGTGCTATATTTTATATCCCTGTTTGTTGTCAAATTTGTGGTGCCAAAATCACTGTTATATATCTTGCATAAGTGAAGCTCTCTCAAAGATCAATATTCATGTACAAGCTAGGTTCACAACAAGCTAAGTTCACAAGTACAAAGATCAAACTTGAATGCAAGAACTACTCGCAAGACATGACTCAAGCTGCAAGACTTCAAGAAGAATATAAGGCAGTTCATAAAGAATTCAAGACATGTACAAAGCAGTTCATAAAGAATTCAAGACACTTTCAAGATTAAGCTACATTAAGACTTCAAGGCTCGTACTTCAAGGTCACTAGTTCCTAATATTTCAATGTCCTTACTTCATGGTTGAGATTTGACTGACCTTAGGTTGACCTTATAAGTAGGTCACTTTGGATACATAAATCAAATGTTTATTTTACATAAGTTTGGTCAGTTCTTCGACTAGTCCTAAGCCTTTTTCGACTAGTCCTAGAGTTGCTTCGACCAGTCTAAGAAATTCCTTGATAAGTCGTAAGGTTGTTACAAAAATCGGATATTTTCTGTTAGGCTTCGACTAGTCCAGGGATTTCTTCGACCAGTCGTAGGAACAGTGTCGACTGGTTCTTCGACCGGTCGTAATTCTTCGACACAAAGTCCAGCGATAAATTCACAAGGTCTTCGACCAGTCGAAGGAGACCTTCGACCAGTCGATGGTGACCTACGACCAGTCGAAGGAGGCCTTCGACCAGTCGTAGAACGGTCAAAGCTTATCGCGCCCGATTTTTTTCAAATTTGTTATTTCTTCGACTAGTCGAAGGGCACCTTAGACCAGTCGAAGATGCGATCTGCTCACCTATAAATAGAGCACGAATCTCAGAAGAAATCATTGAATTAATTAATCCATTCAAGCCAATCTTCGTCGAACTTCTGAGAGATATTTCTGTGCTCCATCTAAGCTAAGTGTGCTTATTTAATATTCTCTTTCCTTAGCTTTATTTAATTGATTTTCTTTCTGCTATTCCAATCTAATTTGATAAGAGGAATCATTATTCCCTTTCTTTGGAATCAAAATCAATTAAGGCAATCCCTACTTGGTTAAATTTAAAATCTATTAGAATTAGAACCATTGTAATTGAGTACTGGACATTGAACTTGGACATTCAATCATCTACTCTGACTTGGTTCTACCGGGCTGCTACATCGAAGGAGATATTCAGGTATTTTACATTTAATTCTAAATTCCTTTCTATTTTGGTTTATTTCAAGATTTACCAGAAAAATCTTGTTGTATTGGTTATCTGAGGAAAGCCAGGAAAACTCAGAAGTGGGGTTTTTTTATTGTGTAAGCCCACAGACAAAGACACAATTGTAAAGGCTTTTGGTGAACCTGGGAAAACCTATTTTTTTAGTGAACGTTAATATCCCCTGTGTGAGGATATTAGGAGTGGAGTAGCATTTTGTGTGGCTGTTGTTTAACAGTTGGTGAACACACAGGCGAACCACTATAATCCTTAGTGTTATGGTTGAATGATTTACATTTCTAATCTTTAATTATTCTTTTGTGGGATGTATGAATGTGGTGAATGTTGTAATCATTTAATTCAAGCTTTGTGAGAATTTTGTAATAGTTTAGAATTTATTTTCTGCTATTTCTTTATCAGGTTGAATTTAAAGTTGTTCCAGCAAGGTTGCCCTACCATTTTTATGGTGTATGGCTGTCCCTAGAACAATACATTTGTAATTACAATTTATTTCAATTCAGTTTGTATTTATTTCTTTATTCCTCTTTGGTTTGAGATTTGATACAAAGATCTTTCTAGAAATAAGGTTGTCCTACCATAAACTCTGGTTTTTGGTGAAAGGTTGTCCTTAGAACAACATTTGTATCAACCTAAATTTTGAGGTTGTTTCACTTTCCTGCATTGTGATTTACTTTGGCTATCATTTTCTTTTAATTCCGCTGTTATAAGTTTTTATTTGGCATTGTCCTATTCACCCCCCCTCTAGGACATATAGCTAGGCCTTTTCAAGTGGTATCAGAGCCTAATAGCTCGTTCTTATTGCTATTTATTTGGATTTATTTCCTGAGCTAACGATCTAAGTTATTTAAAAAGATGTCAAATTTTGATAGCCTTTCAGTCACGAGGCCTCTACCATTTGATGGCTCCAACTATGCCTATTGGAAAGCCAGAATGAGGATCTTCCTCAAGTCAATGGATGAAAATGTGTGGCAAGCCACAGTGACTGAATGGAAACCTCTTGTCATGGAAGTTACTGGGGTTGATGGTTCAAAATCTATGAAAGTCACACCATATTACAATGGACCACTCTTCAGAAAAGTGAGAGTAATGCTAATGCTAAAGCACTAAATGCAATTACTTGCGCACTATCACCGGATGAGTTCAAAAGAATCATTTCCTGTGATACTGCAAAGCAAGCTTGGGATATATTAGAAATGACACACGAGGGTACTACAATTGTCAAAAAATCTAAAGTCTAACTCCTCACAACCAGATTTGAAGAAATTCATATGGAGGAAAATGAAATGTTTATGGACTTTTATACTAGATTGAATGACATTGTAAACTCAATGTGGGGTCTTGGCGATAAAATCCCAGAAAGTAAAGTGTGTGCAAAGATATTACACTCACTTCCTGAACGGTTCAATTCTAAAGTAACCGCAATCCAGGAACTTCGTGATACGGATAATATGAAGGTTGAAGAACTAGTTGGTTCTCTACAAACCTACGAGTTAAACTTTAAAGCTCCTAAAGGTAAATCTATCGCACTTAAATCTTCTAAATATAATACAGAAGAAAATTCTGATTCAGAAGATGATATGGCTCTTTTAGCTAAAAAATTTTACAAGATTTTCAAAAGCAAGAAAAGGGTTGATTTTCAAAAATCAAATGATAAAAAGAAGTTTAGACCTAAATTTCGAAAATCTTTGAAAGATAGTCAATGTTACAACTGTTAAGAATATGGGCACTTAGCAAATAGATGTCCTAAAAAGGATAAACCCAAGCAGAAGGGTATGTTGGCTACATGGGATGAATCATCTGATTCTGAAGCTTCTTCTGAATCAGAAGATTCTGAAACTGAGTTGAGCAATGAGGTTAAAGCTCTTATGACTCTAGCCAAATTCACATTTTTAGATAATGACTCAACAAGTGAAGAAAATCTGAGTAGTGAATGTGAAAATGAAGATGATCTTCAAGATGCTTACAATGCCCTTTATAAGGAAAGTTGTAAAATTGCTGTCAAACTTAAACTTCAAAAAGAAAAGTTTTCTAAACTCAAAGAATGTTTTGAATCGCTTGTCTTAGAAAAATCACAAATTTTTGATTGTTTTGAAAAATCAAAAAGCGATTTGGAATTCAAGAACTCCCTAATTATTGATTTGAAATCTGAAATTGAGAAACTCAAAACTGAAGTATCTTCTCTTCTGAGTCTAAAGGACACATGGAAATATGCCCAAGGAGATCCAAAGTTAGAAAAACTTTTATCCGGATCAAGAAAATGTGGCGATCTATCCGGGTTGGGATATGATAAAAATCTACCTCCTAAACAAAAGTATACTCCTCCTATGTTTGTTAAAGGAGAGTCCTCAAATTCAAAAGGGAAAAGTACTTATCAAGATTTTTCTAGAAATTCAAAAACCTAGAAGCAGCCATGTCAACTTTAATCAGAAATGAAATCCACTAGCTGAAAAGATAGTTGATTTACTCAAGGAGCTCTTAAAATCTAACTCTATAGGTCATTCTTACAACTATAAACATAAGAAGACCAACTATGTTCCTAAACCTAAAACAGTTATGAAATGGGTTCCAAAAGTCACCTGCTTGGTTGCTCACATTGCTTTCAAAGCAACAAGTCATTCAAAATGGTACCTAGACAGTGGATGCTCCAGGCATATGACAGGGGACAAAGCCTTATTCACAGATCTGAAGGATATGACTGATGGTTCAGTCACATTTGGTGATGGTAGCAACTGCAAGATTATAGGCCAAGGTACGGTTCAACTTTTTAATCTTCCTGTGTTTAAAAATGTTTTATATGTTGAAGGCTTAAAACATAACTTGCTTAGTATATCTCAAATATGTGATAATAACCATAGTGTTCGGTTTTCTAATCAAAGCTGTGAGATACTAAACAATAAGGGTTATGTAATATTAACTGGACGTAGAACATCTGAAAATTGCTATATTATTAGCGAATCCAACTCACCTAATCAAACATGTCACATGGTCCATACAGACGAGACTGATTTATGGCACAAACGTCTTGGACATGTACATTATCGAAATTTATATAGATTGAGCAAACGAGAACTTATAAGGGGTTTACCCAAACTTCAGAAATTAGATAAAATATGTGGTGAGTGCCAGATAGGCAAACAAACAAGGAACTCACACAAAAAGGTGAATTCAAATACCACATCAAGACCACTCGAACTCCTCCACATGGATCTGATAGGACCTACCAGAACGGAAAGTCGTGGTGGGAAAAAGTATATCTTAGTAATAGTTGATGATTTTACCAGATTTACATGGGTAGTCTTCTTAAGGGATAAATCTGAAACCCTTGAAGAAGTAAGTAAAGTTCTCAGAAGGATTCAAACTGAAAAATGTTCTCAAATCAGTAAGATTCGTAGTGATCATAGATCTAAATTTGAGAATAGCAATTTTGAGAAGTTCTGTACCGAACAAGGAATATTACATGAATTCTCTGCTCCCAAAACTCCACAACAAAATGGAATTGCTGAAAGAAAGAATAGAGTAATTCAAGAAATGGGTAATGTCATGTTGAATAGCATGAAGCTCTCTAAAAATCTTTGGGCTAAAGCAGTCAACACAGCTTGCTATATTATTAACCGAGTCTACACTAGCAAAGATAATAATAAAATGGCTTACGAATTGTGGTTCAATAAAAAGCCTACTGTTAAATACTTTCGAGTTTTTGGCAGCAAATGCTATATTTTACGTGATCGTGAAAATTTGAGAAAATTCGATACAAAAAGTGATGAAGGGATTTTTCTAGGATATTCCTTAAACAGCCGTGTTTATAGGGTTCTGAACAAAAGGACTGGTGTGATTCAAGAATCCATCAATGTTGTCATTGATGATCACTTAAATAAGCCTATCTCTAATTCAGATAATGATGAAGTTCTAATCATTGATAAACCCGATACTTCATCAAATCAGACTGAATCTGAATTGAGGACTGTTAAAGATCATCCAACTACTCAAATTCTTGGAAACCCTCTCACTGGTGTTCGCACCCGTAGACAACTTGAGGATTTATGTAATTATGTATGTTTTACATCCCAAATAGAACCATCCAATGTAAAAGAAGCTCTTGCTGATGAGAACTGGATTGTTGCGATGCAAGAAGAACTTAACCAATTCGTAAGAAATGATGTTTGGTATCTCGTACCAAGACCTAAAGATAAACACATCATTGGAACAAAATGGATTTTCAAAAATAAGTCTGACGAATGTGGAAATATAATTAGAAACAAGGCTAGATAGTGGTACAAGGTTATACTCAAATTGAAGGAATTGATTTCGATGAAACTTTTGCACCAGTAGCTCGTCTTGAATCTATCAGACTATTTATATCCATTGCATGTTTTAGAAAGATAAAGATCTATCAGATGGATGTAAAAAGTGCTTTTCTAAATGGGATTACATGAAGAAGTCTATGTTGAACAGCCAATGGGTTTTGAAGATCCCAAAAATACTGATTATGTGTATCGGCTTAAAAAGGCACTTTATGGATTAAAACAAGCACCTAGAGCATGGTATGAGAAACTAACAAAATTTCTTTTAAGTCACAATTTTCAAATGGGATCTGTTGATAAAACTCTATTTGTTAAAAAACATAATGATCATATCTTAATAGTACAGATTTATGTTGATGATATCATTTATGGATTAACTTGTACTAACTTGACTACTGAGTTTGCAGACTTGATGAAATCACAGTTTGAAATGAGCATGGTTGGGGAATTAACCTATTTTCTTGGTTTGCAAGTTAAGCAGCAACCATTCATCTCTCAATCTAAGTATGCCTTGAATCTAATCAAGATATTTGGATTTGAGAATGGTAAGAATTTTGATACTCCTATGAGTACTACCCTGAAACTCTCAAAAGACTATAATGGTAAAAATGTTGATTCAAAACTTTATCGGAGTATGATTGGTAGTTTGTTGTATTTAACTGCTAGTAGACCTGATATTTCTCTGAGTGTTGGTATTTGTGCAAGATATCAATCTGATCCTAAAGAATCACACTTGATTGTTGTCAAGCGAATTATTAGATATGTTGCAAGTACTGTAAAACTCGGTCTCTGGTATCCTCATGAGACTAGTGTTCAATTAGCTAGGTACTCGGATGCAGACTGGGCTGGTAATCTAGATGATAGAAAATCAACCAGTGGTGGTTGTTTTTACATTGGAAATTGTCTAGTTTCCTGGTTTAGTAAGAAACAAAATTCTATATCACTTTCAACAGCTGAAGCTGAGTATATTGCAGCTGGTAATGCATGTACACAGCTTGTTTGGATGCAACGAATGCTGAGTGATTATGGAATTAAACAAGATTCTATGTTATTGCATTGTGATAATTCCAGTGCAATAAATATTTCAAAAAATCCTATTCAGCATTCTCGTACTAAGCACATTGACATTAGATTTCATTATATTAGGGAATTGGTAGAAGAAAAAGTTATATCTCTAGAATATATTCCTACTGAAGATCAAAGAGCTGATATTTTCACAAAACCTCTTGATAAAATTAGGTTTAATAAGATGAAATTTGATCTTGGCATGTGTATTTCAAAATGATTATTTATGCCTACATGTATCATAGTGTATATATTTGCTAGGTTTAAATTCATTTTCTTTAAAAAATTGCAAGAAATATGCTTTTTTGGACTTCCTTCGACCTGTCGTAAGTGTACTCGACCAGTCGTCCTACGACCGGTCGTAGATACCTACGACTAGTCGTAGATCTCGGAAATCACTTAAATTTGGGGATTTTTGCTTTCTTCCTCATTTCCTTTTTTCTCTCAAAGGAGCCGAGCTTCTACTTGTCGAACCCACCATCTTTGTTCTTCAAGGTTAGTATTCCATTTACATTTTTATTGCAAATCAGTGTCTAGATTACTCTCTTGTCTATCTTGAAGCTTTCTATTTTTTATTTCATTGAGATTTGGGGTTTGATTTTTGAAAAATCTGATTTGAAGAAACCCTCTTCTCAATCCTTTGCAACTTCTTAATTTCTTGATATCCTTGTTGCAAATGGCTTCTAGAGGTAAAAAAATCTACTTCCCGTGGTCCTTTTACTTCCTCCAGATTGACAAAACGTCATCTTCTTGAGCCTACTAATGATCCTTCTTATGTTATAGACCTTAGAGCTCGTAATGTGATTGTTGAACATCCTGTTGATGTTAACCATATTGCACCTTTTGGTATCCTACCTTTGCTTGAAGCTGTAGGTTGGGCTAACTTATTGCATTGGGGTGGGCCTGCATACCGGTCCATTGCTCAATCCATGTTTACATGCATAAGTGACTTCTCACTGGATAGTTTAACCTTTAAAATATCTACTAGTGAAGGGCCATTTGAAATTGATCGACATTTAATTTCAGCCCTTATGGAGATTCCTGTAAATGATGAGGGTATTCCTATCCATAACCTAACTGATAAACCCTCAATTTCTGAAAAACGTATGCTCACTAGAGATTTGTGTAACATGGATGTTCAATGGACACGAAATGGGAATGCGCTTCCCGCAAGGTTTCTGTTACCCAAATACAGAGTGCTCCATAGAATCTTTGTGTCTAATCTGTATCCTTGGTCTGGTAATAAAACTGACTTGACCTCTTTTATGGTACGTATTATTCATGCTATTTCCAGTGGTACTCAGATTTGTCTCCCATCCTTAATCTGTCATTTCCTTCTTCAGTTTAGACTCCATCCTGGTCATAGTGACATCCCTTTTGGTTATTTAATGACTGTATTAGCCACACATATGTTGGTCGATATGCCTGTTAATGAAGCACTTATTCATCATCTGATTTTCAACAACACTAATCTCAATAAGATGAAGCTGGAATTACTTCCTGAACAAGGTGGTAATGGTGGTGGTGCTGGTCATGAAGAAGCAGGGGATGACATTAATATGGATGATATCTTTGAGGAACTAGATTTTGATTCGACAAATGATCCAGATTTTGTACCATCTGATTTTGATGCACGTCTAAGTGCTTTGGAGGGTAAAGTTGAGAATTTAAATGAAAAGTTAGAAAACATGTCTGTTACTCGTGATTCTCAATTCAAGTACATGCGGAAATATATTCGGCGATTAAACAAAGGCATGCACCAACTTGATCCCTCTATTCCTGCTCCGTCTTCTAGTTCTAATTCTGACTAGTCTTTATGGGATTTTCTGGTCTGTAATAACCTTATAATTTAGCACTTGGTTGACTGAATTTTAGTTGGATACTTTCACTGTTTTATGCTGGATATTTATTCTATATGAAGCTATGCAGAGTATCTCTTTATCTGTTTTGTTATAATCTCATAACTCCTCATGTTTACTCTCATATATCCCTTTAATTAGTTCTCCTTTATTGTTGTTTCCTTTGTCATATAGTGACAAAAAGGGGGAGAATGAATGGTTTGTTTTTTGGTTTGTTCTTAACTTAACGATGTGATTGTGAGAGGTGATAAGAGTAGCATTGGTTATGTTACTCAGGGGGAGTTTGAATGTTGAATATTGAATATTGATTGTTGAAGCTGGTGTTTTACTGATGTTTTACTTTATGTTTATGTTTATCTTAGTTATGTGTTTTGTCACTAATTTGACAAAGGGGGAGATTGTAAGTGCTATATTTTATATCCCTGTTTGTTGTCAAATTTGTGGTGCCAAAATCACTGTTATATATCTTGCATAAGTGAATCTCTCTCAAAGATAAATATTCATGTACAAGCTAAGTTCACAACAAGCTAAGCTCACAAGTACAAAGATCAAACTTGAATGCAAGAACTACTCCAAGACATGACTCAAGCTGCAAGACTTCAAGAAGAATATAAGGCAGTTCATAAAGAATTCAAGACATGTACAAAGCAGTTCATAAAGAATTCAAGACACTTTCAAGATTGAGCTACATTAAGACTTCAAGGCTCGTACTTCAAGGTCACTAGTTCCTAATATTTCAATGTCCTTACTTCATGGTTGAGGTTTGACTGACCTTAGGTTGACCTTATAAGTAGGTCACTTTGGATACATAAATCAAATGTTTATTTTACATAAGTTTGGTCAGTTCTTCGACTAGTCCTAAGCCTTCTTCGACTAGTCCTAGAGTTGCTTCGACCAGTCTAAGAAATTCCTTGATAAGTCGTAAGGTTGTTACAAAAATCGGATATTTTCTGTTAGGCTTCGACTAGTCCAAGGATTTCTTCGACCAGTCGTAGGAACAGTGTCGACTGGTTCTTCGACCGGTCGTAATTCTTCGACACAAAGTCCAGCGATAAATTCACAAGGTCTTCGACCAGTCGAAGGAGACCTTCGACCAGTCAAAGGTGACCTACGACCAGTCGAAGGAGGCCTTCGACCAGTCGTAGAACGATCAAAGCTTATCGCGCCCGATTTTTTTCAAATTTGTTATTTCTTCGACTAGTCGAAGGGCACCTTAGACCAGTCGAAGATGCGATCTGCTTACCTATAAATAGAGCACGAATCTCAGAAGAAATCATTGAATTAATTAATCCATTCAAGCTAATCTTCGTCGAACTTCTGAGAGATATTTCTGTGCTCCATCTAAGCTAAGTGTGCTTATTTAATATTCTCTTTCCTTAGCTTTATTTAATTGATTTTCTTTCTGCTATTCCAATCTAATTTGATAAGAGGAATCATTATTCCCTTTCTTTGGAATCAAAATCAATTAAGGCAAGCCCTACTTGGTTAAATTTAAAATCTATTAGAATTAGAACCATTGTAATTGAGTACTGGACATTGAACTTGGACATTCAATCATCTACTCTGACTTGGTTCTACCGGGCTGCTACATCGAAGGAGATATTCAGGTATTTTACATTTAATTCTAAATTCCTTTCTATTTTGGTTTATTTCAAGATTTGCCAGAAAAATCTTGTTGTATTGGTTATCTGAGGAAAGCCAGGAAAACTCAGAAGTGGGGTTTTTTTTTATTGTGTAAGCCCACAGACAAAGACACAATTGTAAAGGTTTTTGGTGAACCTGGGAAAACCTATTTTTTTAGTGAACGCTAATATCCCCTATGTGAGGATATTAGGAGTGGAGTAGCATTTTGTGTGGCTGTTGTTTAACAGTTGGTGAACACACAGGCGAACCACTATAATCCCTAGTGTTATGGTTGAATGATTTACATTTCTAATCTTTAATTATTCTTTTGTGGGATGTATGAATGTGGTGAATGTTGTAATCATTTAATTCAAGCTTTGTGAGAATTTTGTAATAGTTTAGAATTTATTTTCTGCTATTTCTTTATCAGGTTGAATTTAAAGTTGTTCCAGCAAGGTTGCCCTACCATTTTTATGGTGTATGGCTGTCCCTAGAACAATACATTTGTAATTACAATTTATTTCAATTCAGTTTGTATTTATTTCTTTATTCCTCTTTGGTTTGAGATTTGATACAAAGATCTTTCTAGAAATAAGGTTGTCCTACCATAAACTCTGGTTTTTGGTGAAAGGTTGTCCTTAGAACAACATTTGTATCAACCTAAATTTTGAGGTTGTTTCACTTTCCTGCATTGTGATTTACTTTGGCTATCATTTTCTTTTAATTCCGTTGTTATAAGTTTTTATTTGGCATTGTCCTATTCACCCCCCCTCTAAGACATATAGCTAGGCCTTTTCAGAGTCTGGGTTTCTCACTGTTCACTACGGGGAGGCACATCGCCCCAGCGTAGGCCGACAGCTCGACCACGGTGTCCCATACCACCATGCCCGGCTCATGAGTCTTAGCGGATCAAGGTACCAAGGTTAAGCGGGATTCACTGGTGAGTTGGGTACCTTAGGTTCAAACAGAGGCGTCCATACATGGTAAACATACATCGGCAGATCGGGTTACTTGACGAGCTCGACTAATACGAGCGCACATTGCATCGATCGACATGAAGTGTATAAGCACTTCGTGTGGCCTAACCACTGCCGACGACCAACACACGACTCGGGTTCGTCAATCACATCATACGTGGCGAGTGAATCTCAACCACGACTTCAAGCCTGTTACTGATTGCATGGACTATATCTTAGCCCCAATCACATTCAATCCATAACCAGAAAGCATGTATAGTAGTCAAAGCATAAGTAAAAAGTAATTCAAACATGTTAACAGGCATGTTATAAAGTACAATGTAAACAGGAAATACAACACATACATTTCATAAGCGATTAGATTAAACAACTTGCATGGAGGAAATCATACACATCTCTAAGGTATTTGAGAATCCTATCTCAACACCTACCTAAAGCACTATCTCTTAAGTACTTACTCATACAAGCATTTTCACAAACACTTAGCCTACCCTTTTTTAACATACATAACATATATTAGCCAAATGTATAGGGAGAATCCTTTCGCCGAGAAAGTGTTACACACATATATGGCATATACACATAGTAATTAATCATGGCAAACACACTTTCATATATTGTACGTATACGGTAAGTATTGGCATGGCTCCTTACGAGGCCTTGTATGGGCGCCCTTGCCGAGCACCGCATTACTGGGCAGAGGTTGGCGAACGCAGTTTGATTGGCCCAGAGTTAGTACAGGCGACCTCAGAGAAGATCGACATTATCAGGCATCGACTCCTGATGGCCCAAAGCAAACAGAAGAGTTATGCTGAAACGAGGCGGCGACCACTTGAGTTTAAGGTTGGAGACCACGTATTTCTCCGAGTTTTCCCCATGAAGGGAGTCCTTCGGTTTGGAAAGAAGGGGAAGCTTACACCGCGGTTCATTGGCCCATTTCAGATACTTGATCGAGTGGGAGCGGTGGCATATCGTCTCGCTTTGCCCACACCACTCGCAAGCGTGCACAACGTATTTCATGTATCTATGCTGAAGAAATACATCCCTGATCCTTCACACATCATCCATTGGGAGCAGGTGCAGTTGAGCGAGGATGCTACATATGTACAACGTCTGACGCGTATCCTAAACAGGAAGGAGCAGGTGTTGCGCAGTAAGGTGATTCCACTCGTGAAGGTACTGTGGATGCATCATACAGAGGAGGAAGCTACCTAGGAGACAGAAGCCGAGGTTAGAACGAATTACCCTCAGCTTCTTGAGGAGTACGAAAAGGTACTAATTTTGAGGATGAAATTTTTCTTTAAGGGGGGTAGATGTAACGACTCGAAAAATCCCGTACAAAGACCTGAGTATCACCTCAGGCAGAAATCACTCAGGACCAAATCCTTTAGAAATTAGACGAGGATTAACTAGTGTTAAACTAGATTACATACGAAATCTGCACTAATCACTTTAAATATGATCTGCAAGACCCAAAACTTGTAGAATCATTAACGCTAGGTTACCCTAAGATCTAGGATCAATCTCATTACCCAGCTTCTCTCGGAAGCATCACAAAACTCCGTATCAGATCTGGACCGCACATCGAAAGTCTGAATAATATGAAGTTATAGAATTAGGACCGCCTTGCTGGGCTTGATAACCATCTCGAAAATCAAAACCAGATAGTGTCCCAGGGCTATTCGCTTGAGCCTGGAGCGATGAGTGTGAGAAAACATGGTTTTCTTTAGAAATTAAATCTAATTTAAGTAATCTGAGACTTGTCGCTTGCGGGCCAAATATAAGCAATCAGACCGTCGGAATCTGACCCAAATACACCCTCGGATCAGGGAACATTTCTCAACATGTCCGTGTACTTGTAACCCTGATCGAGTTTCAGTGACCGTTAAACTGAAACTGGTCCGCCACGTGTGATCTGGGAACCCGACTAGAATGAAAACTTAACTCGACCTAGATCCAAGGTCAGTGAGCTTAAGTCCGACCTTTGGCTCAAGGGGGGACTCCAGAAGTGCTCCGTTGAGACGGAACAATCTCCCTTTGGACATAACCTAAGTATACCTTGGCCCTTGGGCCATTTGCATCAGTTTTAGGCCTATATAAGGACCTTAAGCCCTCTCTCACTCCCTCCATAAGAATTTGAGAAAACCTTAGGAGAGAGAAGAGAGTAAAGAGAGAGAAAGTGTGGGAGAAGTGGGAGCATCTTCCTGATACTCTATCCCACTGCTATACGTGCTTGACTATCGCTTTCTAAACGTTATTCCGGCGATTCTGTCGATGTACTTAGGTAAGAAAACCTAACCTTAACTTGTTCTAGGGTTTCAACTGTTACAAGTAGCGAAATAGCTAACCTATTTCATGTCATAGGTTGTCGTTCTACCGTTGATAAAGACTTGGTGTTTAAACTGAGTCCGTTACTCATTTCTACGGCATAAGGTGCGGACTTTGGACGTATAGGTTATGGTTTTCAAAGCTTTCAATGTCAGATAATGATAGATTCATGATCTGGATGTTATTTCACATGCAAAATGCGCTGTTCGTTTTGCGATTCAGTTACGTAAGCAAATTATGGCGTTTAGTGTATTCGGTATATTTGTAAAAAATACCGTATACGTACAATATATGAAAGTGTGTTTGCCATGATTAATTACTATGTGTATATGCCATATGTGTGTAACACTTTCTCGGCAAAAGGATTCGCCCTAATACATTTGGCTAATATATGTTATGTATGTTAAATAAGGGTAGGTTAAGTGTTTGTGAAAATGCTTGTATGAGTAAGTACTTAAGAGATAGTGCTTTAGGTAGGTGTTGAGATAGGATTCTCAAATACCTTAGAGATGTGTATGATTTCCTTCATGCAAGTTGTTTAATCTAATCGCTTACTTATGAAATGTATGTGTTGTATTTCCTGCTTACATTGTACTTTATAACATGCTTGTTAACATGTTTGAATTACTTTTTACTTATGCTTTGACTACTATACATGCTTTCTGGTTATGGATTGAATGTGATTGGGGCTAAGTTATAGTCCAGGCAATCGGTAACAGGCTTGAAGTCGTGGTTGAGATTCACTCGCCACGAATGATGTGATTGACGAACCCGAGTCGTGTGTTGGTCGTCGGCAGTGGTTAGGCCACACGAAGTGCTTATGCACTTCATGTCAATCGATGCAATGTGCGCTCGTATTAGTCGAGCTCGTCAAGTAACCCGATCTGCCGATGTATGTTCACTATGTATGGACGTCTCTGTTTGAACCTAAGGTACCCGACTCACCAGTGAATCCCGATTAACCTTGGTACCTTGATCCGCTAAGACTCATGAGCCGGGCATGGTGGTATGGGACACCGTGGTCGAGTTGTCGGCCTACGCTGGGGTGATGTACCTCCCCGTAGTGACTAGTGAACAACCCAGACTTGTGAACTGAATACGGTGGTATGGGACACTGTATTCGATCTGTCGGCCTACACTGATAAAGTGATGGGGGAACGGTGTAACGATTGCGTGTAACAGCCCTGACAGCCCTTTGTAGTGACCTCGAGCATACTTTAAATCTGCGGTGAGGCGAAGAGTCTTCCCGTAGTAAACAGAGTATAAACTAGGCCTGTATTGATAAGGTGATGGGGGAGCGATGCAATGAGTACATGTAACAGCCCTGGTAGCCCTTTACAGCGACCTAGAACCGCATCATCGTATGAGATTACCTAGGACTAACGACCCTAGAATGGATCATTGTTTGGGAATGATATAAGGGAGGTACCTTAGTTTCCCAATACTGCTGTATTGAAAGGACTAATAACAACTCGGTAATCACGCTCATAACATAGCACTGCATGTGCCTGGCGTTGTGGAGCACTGAGAGATGAACGCATGTCGCGGACGTAAGATGGTGTCGCACGAGGGAGCATTGGTGAGGGCATGCATCATGACTGCATTCCATACTTGCATTAATAAGAGTATTTAGGAGTGTTTGATTGTACTGCTTTATCATTACTACTTGACTGAATTGATAACATGTTAACCTATGCTTTATTGTTCCACTGAGTTAGCTACTCACTCCCACATTATGGGACGGTGTTCTGGACACCCACCAGACCCTATCTTAGATGCAGGTGTTGGCGAGATGCAGGAGGCTGTGCCTGATTACTACAATGATTAGGATGAGTTCTCCTACATGCAGTTCTCTAGAGGCTTCGCCTAGGCCATTCAGATGACGAGACTACAGGGTTTACCATTATAGTTGTACCACTTTTTTGGAATTTTGATTTTGAAACTAATACATGTATATGGTGACTCAGTAAGGTATTCATACTCTGGAGACCGATTGTGACTGTTTCTGGCTTTATATACATTTATATACATCTTTCAGTCTTCCGCTTGCATTTTATAACTTGATCTGGAGTATGAATTACTATTTTGGTATAATCCCACTCATGATTAATGCACTAACACAGACAACATTCAATCATAAGCATTTATGTTGCATAAGTGATGTTTTGGAACTCGGGTGTTGAGTTGCAACTCGACCCCCGATTTTCAGGGCGTTACAAAGTGCCTTATGCTCCAAGTTACCAAGTTTTTTAAAATAACCAAGTTTTCCAAATCTCCCCAAATTCCATAAGGTGGACCTTCCAATTGACCAACTTCCTACCATCAATTGCAACCCAAATTTTGACCACACCTTAGCCTTATATCACGACGAGATTATACAAAATTTGGACCCCGATCTATGATCTTACACCATCGAATGATAATCACCCTAAAGATGGTCTTTGCCTTTTGACACGACAGATGGAATCTCATATTTAGACTTTTTCCACCATTGATCAACCATCGAATGTTGTCCGATCATTTTTCTATCATGATTACGCATTTTCTCTAATTTTGGACCTTAATCATCATACGTGGACCCTTAATCAAGATCAAGTTTGTTTTGGCCCACCTATATGTCCTATGATCAAACTGAGACATACACCTTAAAGATATCTTAAATCTCATCATTTTTATGGTTTTATATTATCGATCAACAAATCCAAGGAGGCCCAAAAGTAAGAATATGTATATCAGCCCCATCAACTATAAATTAAAAACTGACCTATAAGCCAATGGGGGTGTCCAATCGAGAAACTAATTTATACACTCGTGAGAGAAAATTCAACCACTATCCATAGTTAATTATTCCATATCTAATAAGCGTCTTAGATCTCAAAGATTATGGACCAATTGAGAGATCTTATCAACCAAGTTATAACATATGCAAAAGAGGTAACTGGTTTCCTAATCCAAGCTAAAGAGAGATAAACCTAATATTAAGCTTGATTTCAATGGAGTGGGCCCTAAGTTAATCATGTTCTCACCATCCATCAAGGATGTAATCTTGAGTGATGATTTTTCTAATAAGATTATGAGTTTTGGTAGAAAGTGCGGACCCGATCAATGCACCATGACCGTCCATCAAATCCCACTTAAGATCAACCATTATGAGGGGTGGACCCCTAACAAATTACGTATCCCGACTCATCATTTTATCCCAAAACAAATTATTGGAGTGTATTTCCCAACACATCAGCCAAAACATCAAAAAGTAGACCGTCCTCACCCTTCCCTTTAATGTGGACATCGAAGCCCCTTCCGCACCTACTACAAAGTGTACATGTCGTTCCCTTTAGCATTTCTTTTTAAAAACTTAAAATTCCAGCAAAAATCCTAGCCCCCCACATGCCCCACCTAAAGAGAGAGAACAACAAGAAGAAGAAGACAGAGCGAGAGAGAGAGAGAGAGAGAGAGAGAGAGAGAGAGAGGATGCCCACCCTAACTGTCCATCCCTTGGGAGTCCTTTTTCTCTCTTCTCAACCTTGAGCGTGCCACCCCCTTAGACATGTGGACACCTTCCTCCCTTTTAGACTGACCAAGATTCTTAATTAGGCTTAGGCGAGGAATCCACTCATACTTTTCTTCAATGATAGTTTGTTTTCCCTATAATTTATGTAATATTTCTTATGTTTGTGTTGCGCAGCACGCCAACAACGCAGTGAGCCTAGATCCAATCTCAGGCCTCACCCACAAATGATAAACAGGAAGAAATATAAACTAGAAACAGATCAAAGCAATCCAAAACAAACCACAAGACAAGATATATGTGGAAAAACCCCAATCTAGGGTAAAAAAAACACGGATGCAAACTTCCACTATGAAGAACGAAGATTACAAGGCAATATACTAACCTCTCCCTTGGAAGTACAGAGAAAATCCCTTGCCCACACCTTAGAAATATTTCCCAATATTCACCTTAACCCTAGAATAGCCCTAGGGACCCCAATTTATAGTTTTGGTAACTTCCCTTTCCACATCCCAGTTGCGAAAGAACTTGCGACATGAAATCCGCGAAACTCCTTTCCGTATCCCAGTTGCGAAAGGACTTGCGACATGAAATCTGCGAAACTCCTTTTAGCATCCCAATTACGAAAGGACTTGCGACACGAAATCCACACATGTGGCTCCACTTCTTAACAATCTCCCACTTGGAGACACATCGCCATAAACCTTTGTCTTATTCATTCGGAGTACACCACCTCCCCGTCTTCAAGCCTGAAGACCAATCAAAGCTGAACAGAGCTTTAGCTTCTCTTGTGTGACCGCCTTGGTCAACATATCCGCAGGATTCTCACTTGTATGAATCTTCTCCAAAGCAATCGATCCATTTTCCAGTAACGAACGTATGAAGTGATATCTGATGGCAATATGCTTGGTCCTTGAATGAAAGGCTGAATTCTTAGCCAAGTGTATTGCACTCTGACTGTCACTGTACAGTTTGCAATCTACTTGCTTCTTACCCAACTCTTGCATGAAACCTTGCATCCACACCATCTCATTGCATGCTTCTGTAGCCGCAACATATTCTACTTCTGTCGTACTGATAGATACTATCTTCTGTAACTGAGAGACCCAACTGACTGCAACACTACCCAGAGTAAAGACATAACCTGTAGTACTTCTCCTGCTGTCAATATCTCCTGCCAAATCTGAATCCAGGTAGCCTTGTAGCTTGATTTTCGATCCACCATAGCACAGCCCTACATCCTTAGTACCTACCAAATATCTAAGGATCCACTTCACAGCTTCCCAATGTTCTTTCCCGGGGTTGTTCATGAACCTGTTAACAACTCCCACTGCCTGAGCAATGTCTGGCCTCGTGCTCACCATAGCATAATGAGACTCCCAATAGCTGACGCGTATGAGACTTTAGCCATGTAGTCCCGTTCCTCCTGCTTCTTTGCCCCTTGCTCTTTAGATAGCTTGAAGTGGTTGGCTAATGGAGTGCTAACCGGCTTAGCACCTCCTATATTGAATCGGTCAAGTACCTTGGCTATGCACTCTGCCTGTGACAAAACTAGTTTCTTGTTTTTCCTGTCACGCTTTATCCTCATGCTTAGGATTTTTTTTACAGCTCCTAAATCCTTCATGACAAATTCTCTAAACAGTTGTCTTTTGAGATCTGAGATGTCCTTCATGCTTGAACTGGCCACAAGCATATCATCAATGTATAGAAGAAGGATGATGTAAGACGTATCAAACTTCTTCAAATAACAACAGTGGTCTGCATGACATCTCCTAAAACCGTTTCCCGACATAAAACTGTCGAACTTCTTGTACCACTGCCTCGGGGCCTGCTTCAGGCCATATAAACTCTTCTTCAGTCTGCACACCTTGTTCTCCTTTCCTGGTGCCACGTATCCTATCGGCTGATGCATATATATCTCTGCTTCAAGGTCCCCATGAAGAAAGGCTGTCTTAACATCTAGCTGCTCTAGATGTAAGTCCTCTATAGCTACTATACTCAAGACCATGCGAATCGTAGACATTTTCACCACAGGTGAAAATATTTCAGTGAAATCAATACCTGCCTTTTGTTGAAACCCTTTCACAACCAGTCTAGCCTTATACCGTTTCGAACTATCGTGCTCCTCCTTCAATCTGTAAACCCACTTGTTATGAAGAGCTTTCTTACCCTTAGGTAGAGTGACTAGCTCCCATGTATGATTAGACTCAAGAGAGTCCATCTCCTCATCCATGGCCTGCTCCCACTTAACCCGTGTATCTGACTATAATGCCTCTTCAAAACACTCTGGCTCACCATTATCTGTCAGCAGTAGATAATATTAAGGAGGGTGAATATCGGACCGTGGGTCTCCTCTCTCGAGTAGACCTCCTCACAACCGGTGTATGTGGCTCTGCCTCATAATGCTCCTGTGCATGATCATCCTGTGACATTGTAACACCCGTGTCCAATAACTCTTCCAACTCTACGAATTCCTTTTCTTCGGTCTTATTTTCCTGCACACTGTCCTTATGCATCACTTTTTCATTGAAGACTACGTCCTTGCTTCTGATGATTTTCTTATTTTCTGCATCCCAAAACCTGTAGCCAAAATTATGTTGCCCGTAGCCTATAAACGTGCACCTCCTGGACTTCGCATCCAGCTTGTTTTTGTGCTCTGCATCAATGTGAACATATAAAGTGCAACCGAACACTCTGAGATGTGCAAGGTTCACTTCTTTCCCAGTCCACACTTCTTTTGGTAGCCCACCATTCAATGGTGCTAAGCAACTTCTATTAATGAGATATGCGGCGGTATTCACAGCATCTGTCCAAAATGTCATGGGCAACCCTGCATGTAACCTCATGCTCCTGGCGCGCTCAAGGATGGTCCTGTTAATGCGCTCAGCCACACCATTCTGCTGCAGTGTACCTAGAATCATTTTTTGATGTTTGATTCCACTTGCTGCACAATACTCCTCAAACCTCTGTCACAGTACTCTCCCTCCTCAAACCTCTGTCACAGTACTCTCCCCCATATCAGATCTGAGACATTTTACTGTTTTACCTATCTCATTTTCTACCATAACTTTCCATTTCTTAAATACATCAAATACATCAGATTTGTGCTTTAAGAAATAAATCCACAGTTTTCTACTAGCATCATCAATAAAGGAAACAAAATAACGTGAGCCACCAAGAGATGATACCTGTGTCGGTCCCCACACATCAGTGTGTACAAGCTTCAACAGATGCGTCTTTGGAGCGCGTCCCGTCTTCATAAAACTTACCCTATTCTGCTTGCCATACAAGCAGTCCTCACAGAATTCCAAGTTAATAGACTTCAGCCCTGGTAGTTTCTCTTTTGACAATAGCACTTTCATCCCTTTCTCACTCATATGTCCCAACCTCTGATGCCATAACTGCCCATTCACTCCAATTGATGCGACTACGAGTGAAATATACGATCCGGAAGTCACATACAAAGTACCTTCTTTCTTGCCTTGAGATATCACCGAGGCACCTTTTGTGATCTTCCAGGAATCACTGGTGAATGTCGTCACATAATCGGTATCGGCCAACTGCCCTACTGAGATCAGATTCCTTCTCAAACTCGGTACATGTCTGACATCCTTTAATTTCAATGTTGTTCCGTCTTTCTGAATTATATGAACGTCTCCCTTTCCAACAATACTACACGGCTCATCATCACCCAGGTAGACTCTCCCGAAGTCACCTGATACATAGTTACACAGAACTTCCTTACATGAAGTGGCATGAAACGAAGCACCCGAGTCTATAACTCAAGACTTATTCCTCGTATCAAGAGACAAGATCAACGCCTCTGTGTCACTCTCCTCAGATAGATTCATTGAATCTTTCCCGCCTTAAGAGCTTCCTTCTTGTTTCTTAAGCGCTCTACAATCACGTTTTATGTGCCCCTTCTTACTGCAATGCCAACACCCATCTTTGTCTTTCGGTCCCTTGGACTTCTTCCTCGACTTAGAACACCCATGTTTATTGTCTCCTTTGTTCAGTGATATTCCTCTTCCTTCAACGTTTAGAGCATTCCCTGAATCCCCTGAAACTCCTGATGCCTTTCTTCAAGATTCGTCGCTGAGAATTAGACCGGCCACACTACGTGAAAAATGGAAAAAAAAAATGACAGATTTAGAGACGGTTCTGGACCGTCTCTAAAATTGCTTGGTTTAAAGACGCTTTAGAGACGGCCATAAACCGTCTCTAAACTTTTAGACGGCCTTTGACCGTCATTAATATTGTCTCAAAAATTTGAACGTCCAGAAATCATTTAAGACGGTCAAAAACTGTCGTTAACTGCACATAAAAGACGGCCATTGACCGTCTGGAATACGAGACGGTCTCTGACCGTCTTATATACGGCCATTTGAGATGGTCAAAGACCATCTGTATTATAGAAGGTCATTGGCCGTCTCTTACTAGTAATCTGAGACTGTCAAGGACCATCTCAATTAGAGACAGTCATTGGCTGTCTTTTCATGTAATCTAAGACTGCCAAAAATAGTCTGTATTAGAGACGGTCCTTAGCTGTCTCTATTTGAGACTGTCAAGGACCGTCTCTATTAGAGACAGTCTTTGACCGTCTCATATGTGGTCATTTGTGACAGTCAAAGACCGTCCGTATTAGAGACGGTCATTGGCCGTCTTTTATTGGTAATCTAAGATTGTCAAGAGCCGTCTTTTACTGGCTATTTGCCAGAGTTAAAAATAGTCTGTATTAGGGACGGTCCTTAGCCGTCTTATAGTGGTCATTTGAGACTGTCAAAGACCGTCTGCATTAGAGACGGTCCTAAACCGTCTCTAATGCTCAAGTCAAAAATTAAGAACAAAAAAATTAATGAATTTCGAAAAAAAAAAAGAGTTAAAAAAGCTTAGAAAAATGACTAACAATGTTTAAGAAAAAAATTTAGATTTTGAAAAAAAATGTAATTTTATAGAAATCTAGATTTTGAAAAAAAATTTAAGAACTTTGAATAATGTTGATAATTTTAGAAAAAAAAAAAGATTTCAATAAGAAAATGATATTTTGAAAAAGAAAATTTAAAAAATTAAATAAAATTGTGAAAAAATTGATAAATTGTAAAAAATATATATTTTTTAAAAAGAAAACTAGATTTTGTATTTTGAAAAGAAAAATTAAAAGGTTATATAACAAAAGTGATATTTAAAAAATGATATTTTGAAAAAGAAATTTTAAAAATTAAACAAAATTGTGAAAAAATTGACAAATTATAAAATATATCTATATATATATATATCTCTATATAATAATATATATTATTATATATCTATATATATATATATATATATATATATATCTATATTTTTAAAAAAGAAAACTAGATTTTTGTATTTTGAAAAGAAAAATTAAAAAGTTATATAACAAAAGTGATTTTAAAATGATATTTTGAAAAAAAAAATTTTAATAAAACAAAATTGTGAAAAAATTGACAAATTGTAAAAATATATATTTTTAAAAAAGAAAACTAGATTTTGTACTTTGACAAGAAAAATTGAAAAAAAAAAGGGATCTATACCAAATTGAATGGATGTGGCCTACAATACACAAGGTAGGATTAAAACATGTAAACGTGAAAAGAAAAAAGAAGAAGAAGAAGAAGACTGCAACTTGAGGTTAAGAAAAAAATATACACGTTTAAGAAAGAGGAGTGCAAATCAAAGTTCCTCAATACCTTGGTTAAAAAGAAAATGGCCTAATTCAACGGTAATATCAGATGGTTGAGATTATCCAATCATTGTGATATTAAAATAAGTGTTCTACCCAATAGAATAGATGTGCCCTTCAACACAATGGTTGAGATTTTGTATTTTGACAAGAAAAATTAAAAAATTATATAACAAAAGTGAGATTTAAAAAATGATATTTTGAAAAAGAAAATTTAGAAAATTAAACAAAATTGTGAAAAAATTGACAAATTGTAAAAAAATATATTTAAAAAAAGAAAAAGAAAACTAGATTTTGTATTTTGACAAGAAAAATTAAAAAGTTATATAACAAAAGTGAGATTTAAAAAATGATATTTTGAAAAATAAAATTTAAAAAATTAAACAAAATTGTGAAAAATTTGACAAATTGTAAATATATATATATATATAATTTTTAAAAAAGAAAACAAAATTTTGTATTTTGACGAGAAAAATTGAAAAGTTAGATAACAAAAGTGAGATTTTGATGATGTGTTATATATCCTTGTCGCCCATTTGTTTCTCCAACCCATTTTTGGGTCGGGTATAAAAAATTGTATAGATTTAAATCTTAAGTGGACCACACCACTGGAAAGAATGATAATATAGTGCCTCGCTATTAAAAATTATAAAGAGCCTATCGTAAGGTTTTAGTAATGTTTATTTGCAATCCAACTTGTTGATAATGTAAAGAAGATCTAGATGAAGGTAAACTACAAAGATCAAATTGATCCAAAACTTTTATGGCCTTCAAAAGGTTTTTAATAGTTATTCATCATTGTTTTGATTGGTATGACCCACCTGAGATTATTGAGTTCTTATGATTTGAAATCACATCCTAAAATATGATGGAAAAATATATGGACAGTGTTGATATACATAAAATATATCAAGGTAGGCCCTACACGGTTAGAGTAACACCCATGAAGGAGTTACCTAAATAGTGAAATGGTACTATAAGGTCACCTCATGGGAACTTCCCATGAGGTTAATCTGTGTGCGCCCCACCATGATGTATGTAGAACATCAACACCATGCATTTGATGTGTCCCTTTTAAGTCCAAAATCAGTCGTATACGAAACTCATGTGGGCCATAGCATCTAAAACTATGTGAAGACATTCCTAAAACATATAAAAGCATTTAATTGGTGGGGCCCACATGAGTTTTAGATGTGTATGAAACTTGGGCTAACTCCTCATCCAAGTGGGACACACATAATGAATGGGCTAGATCTATGAACCACATCTAGGTGGGCCCAATAATTGATTAATATGAATGTTTTAATGGGAGGGTAACCCTCTCAACTATAGTATGTGGTGTGGCCCACCCAAGTCATGGATTGACTTTATTTTTAAGCTCGTGGCCTACCATGGAATGGTGCATCTGACTGATGGGGTAGATCCAAAGTTTAAGTGGACCCACACCATAGAAAAGAGTGGGATAGTGACACCCACTATTGAAGCCTTCTTAGGGCCCACCGCGATGTTTATTTGAGATCCAACATGTTTATAAGTTAATACAGACATGGATGCGGTTGAAACTTGGTCTCACCCCTCATCCAAGTGGGACACAGGATATGTGAATCACATTTAGGAAGGCCCAATATATGATTATGAATGTTTTAAAGAAACCCTTCTCTACTACATTTAAGTGAGTTACTCGTTACACTTACCAGAGTAATTAAACTTGTGGGATCCACTGTTATTTATTTATTTTATCCACTCCATTCATCCATGTTAATAGAAAATTTGACATCTAAAGAACAAAAAGGAAGCATATCCAAAGCTCAGATGGACCACACCACAGGAAATAGTGTTATTGAACCTATACCGTTTAAAATTTCTTGGAGGCCATAGAAGTTTTGGATCA